>OY982562.1:17526195-17917313 GCA_963859945.1 Euplagia quadripunctaria | reverse complement strand
CTAGCTTAGTGAAATTGTAAGGTTGTAAAAAATATGATTTTTCTCTTTTTGTTTTAAGATGAGATGGGTAATTTTTTCTTTCTGTAAATTTTTAAGAATATAATACAAAGTGATAAATAAATTTTATTTTCATTTACTATTTAACTTTCTATTAAACACAATTTATTTCACTAAGCTGTGGTAGCTAAGCTTAGTTATTAGCTTCCGAGATTTTCAGGTATCTTTATGTGACCCGGATTCATTGCTCTCGGGTGTATTTTACGCTATCTTACTACTATGTATTCTGTGATTAAGGCCATATTCTTACGTGCCGCCCACAAAGTACGCGAGCGCGACCATTATTCACCTTCTTGTATCAAATCATACGAGGTATCAAATCAAAAATATCGATATGTGAGTAATGCGAGCTTTCTTCTCATTTACTTGAGATACGGTAAACAACGATTTGTAAGGAGGAAGTACAGGAGCGCCATCTACTGTCGATACGTAAAAACACCGAAAAATAAACACAAAAAAAGAGTATGTCACTATTATATTTACAATACATAGCAGTGGAACGCGTTAAATAACTATTCACCGTATTATTTTTCTGTGTATTAGAATTTAGAAAATACTATTACTTTGAAAAATGTATAAAGACAGAAACGATCCCCGTACAATTTAATGCATTAAGGCTTTTTCTTTGGTTTTTTTTATTATTCCTTATGCAAAGCCCTCGCTCTAAGCACTCTTTACTCGTAACTAGTGCGGGACAAAAAGTATCAATACCTCAAAATATCGAAACGTAACTACAGGAACGATAACCGCATACGGCGCTTACCAACAGACGGACCGTGTGCTGCAACTAGTTGTAAATAAAATACGTTGCGAATTGTAATGATTGAACTCATACAACGCAAGAAATTGAATTCATAATTATTTCATCAAATTATCGTTAGAGACCTTTTTTACATAACACAACATTTATACAAATTTTATTGGTTTTATAACGTACATATACTACCTACATCTATTGAAAGTTTATTACACTTGTATGCAGTTAGTTTCCACTCACTATAAGTATTTTAGTCACGAAAAGGTAACGGAGGCATACTTTGAATTCCGATATTTTCGCTAGAGGGCGTTCATATTAATAACAGCTAAAACAGTAATTTTATAGCACGGTTTCCCTTGTTTCCTTCAATATACACCTATAAGTTTTTCAACTTATTACTACTATTATACATATCGCCACCCGGCAAAAAAAGGGTCATATCACAAAAAACGTGTCATATCACATGTTAGGTACGTTTTGACATTTTTATAGCATTGAATAGCAAATTTTGCATTTGGTCAGCTGTAAAAACATCGTTATTAGCTTTGTTCCCTTTTTGATTGAGCTGTTTTGTTCAATTCACCGGCATAAAAGTCGTGTTTTCTCGAAATAGCTGTTTTTGTATTATGACACTTTTTTGCCGGGTGGTGATATATTATATAACTCTTTACGGCAAAATATTCCCATTTCTACTGGTAAAAGTGAGTAGCTTTAAAAGTAGGACCACATCGAATTTACTGGGAAAATTCCCCAAAAGGCTTACAGTGTACTGATGCCGTTCACAGGAATTATTTTAGTTAGCCATCGCTACCTGCGAAAGCACTGTCGCTATAAATACGATTCCATCCATCGATGGACCTTAATAATTGTACACGTAAACTATAAAACTTACACTTCTAAACGTATTCATTTTATTTTTACGAAGTGTTTATTTTATAAAGAAACCTATTCTTACAAATTATTATTTTTTTAATTATTATTATTAATATCTATACCCCTTTTTAAGCAAATTCCGTGCAGGGATGAATGTGAAATTTGAAATATTTAAAGTTTATATGCAGAAGAAGTGCAGAGAGTTAAGGTTTTTAAACAATATCTGTTATTAATAAAAAAGTGTGCGAAAACAGCTACAAAAAGCTACAGGGGTCCACAATATCATATATGTTGATCTATCTTGGTACGGAAAGTATACACAATGTCAGTTCAAGTCATACTGGTTAATTAGGGGCTCGTGGCTAAGTGCTACTAGTGTTAGCACATTACAAGGTTAAGTAATGGTTGTGGAGGTCTGATGGCAGTCGTTTCACGTAAAATATCGAAGGTCGGCCGTATCGTAGTTAGACTGAAAGCCGACCCCAACTTTGTTGGGAAAAGGCGCGGAGGATGATGATGGTTTTCTAAAAACCATATTCGTGAACATGACTACGTAAAAAAAAGAAAAAAGCAGTGAAATAACTCTTTGGCTAATAATAAAGTCAACTGAAAATTGTCTTCACCTTAGAAATCGATCTAGTTTTTATATAGACACACTAGATTGGGCTATGCCTAATGTATAAAAGACATTGAGAGTCTTTATATAGAAGTTGAACCATGTGTTGACCAGAATTAACAAATAGTGCATTATGTTAAGATTAAGCTACCACTAGTCTCGAAACCAAAACTTCAAAATTAATTTTTTTCACAAAAACATATAAATATGGAAGGGACATTATTAACATTATTTTAAAGTGGCACAAGTGCGGGCTCTACCGCACTTGGATACTCTGTGTCGTGGACTCGTGGTCCAGTTTCTGCGCATATAGAACAAAAAACGTTGCAGATTAAGTATAAAGGCATTGTTTTTCATTGAGGCCTATTTATTAAAAGTGACAGTGATTATTTTGATGATATAAATATTTTTATATTTATGTCATTACATCTTCATAGTTTGTTAAATCTTTGAGTCAAAATATTAACCGACTAAAAAAACGGAGGATTTTCTTAATTCCAATTCTTTTTTTTTTTGTGTTACATCTAATTATATCTCCAGTTATTCTGATGTTGAAAGTTATCGTAAATGTTAGGTAATCGTAAAAGTTATCTAATAAAAATTAAAAAAAAATCAATTAAAAGACTGACAAAATAGCTAATCAAAGCTTCAGGATGATTGTTTTGTTGGTTTTATCTTCAATAAAAGTAAACTATTTTGTAAAAGAATACAGTTGGCACTTAACAACACCTTGCTGTCTAGGCGGCGCTAAAAACAGAACCAGCCACGTAACATTCCTATAAATTCCATGTGTTCTTATGGCTCTAGTGCATGATTGTAATTACAAATAAATAAGTACCCACCTATTGGTATTATTTATGTGCACCAGGATCACCAACAGTGACCTACGTAAACACCACGATACTCGATGTGTCCCACGGAATGTAACAGTAGTCACCAAATGGTACCGGTTAACAAGATGTCTCATGTAAGAATTCTGGTCTGGCTTACTTCAACCGCTACTATTTGATGACTGGCCGGACTTCATACTCTAGTGTTGCGGAATTTAATTGATGTTATAAATTTAGATTTTATAAATACGGATGCTCCCTTTATATAATTGCAGATTATAGCTATTACAAATATTATACTTGACTAGCTGTTACCCGCGACTTCGTCCGCGTGGTATTTAACAAAAAAGTTTTTGTTCAGTTCGCAGTTTTTTTTTCTAAATCTATTTTTTTTCTAAAATAAAAGTAGCCTAAGTTACTCCTTGTTACATCAGCTATCTGCCAGTGAAAGACCCATCAAAATCAGTTCAGCCATTTCAGAGATTAGCCGAAATTAACAGACAGACAGACAAAAATTGTAAAAAAATTTTGTTTTGGTATATGTACCGTGTATACATCCAAATGCACTTAGTAAGAAGCGGTCATTTTAATATTACAAACAGACACTTCAATTTTATTTATTTGTATAGATGAAAACGTTCTTATAGAAGAAGTGTTTTGTTTACGTTACATTATCCTAATTGCATTAATAGATTGTAATTACATTATTTAACTTTTTTCAATCGCCTGTGTGTATATCGCCTCCAGTAATAAAAATAGGTATACCAGGTTCTTTTATCAGGGAGGCTCTAGGCTCTACATACCTACCTACCATAGTGTTGAAGCAGACCATGATGCTATTATTTGACTGAGTTTTCGCAAAAAAAATAAAATGATATGCATAGTTGAACATGTGACCGACATTTAGCCGATTACGTTTGCTAAAATCTAAATGGTTGAATAAGTGTTAAAATATCGCTGCATAACCCTTGTAGCATAAACTCACATTACTTCAGTAAATTACATAAGTAAAAACTTGATACCATCAAACGAAAGTCCAAACCCAGTGACTCAAATTTTGAAACACATCTAACAATTTTTGTGGGTGTTAATTAGGTCAGTAGTTTGTTACCAAAAGCTGACCAATCGTTTTAAATATGGAATGAAATTTAAACCTCTCTTTCACAAACTAAATTACGACATTCAGTGTGAAAAGAAGGTGGATGAAATTTCAATCACATTATGTGTAAGAAGGTTTGATCCAATTCACACCTACTTACTTACTTCACAAATGGATATTAATGTTCTTATAAAGGTAACCCTTTCGTAAACCGAACTCACGAACTAAGTACAAATTGTCTACCGACATTACTTTTACTCCGTGATGGTTCTGGTTGGTCGTCATCGTTTAAATTTTACTTGCTGCAAAGTTTTTATAGCTTCTCGGATATATAATAATGCTTACTAGTAAGTTTCATAAGCGACAATTTTCGAAAAAAATGTTTTTTAACTTGTGTAAATGAGATACCTACTTACAAAATTTCTAATTGTAAACCAATCTATACTTCCTCTGGTCTGTGATCTGCTATATCCAGGATGCTATCCTTCATACTTTCATCGAATACCTAAGGAAGAGTCCACTGTAAAAAAATCTTAAAAGTTTTATTTTTTAAGGTCTCTATCAATATGGACCTGCAAACCGTGGTATAACGATATGCCCAGTATGCCCACCCAGTTTTGGGATACATCTCTATTTCACAAGTACGTGGGAATCAAAATACACGTCGTTGTCACCAATACCATTGCGAGATGTTTACTACGATCGTCCAGTTTTAGCACACTTATTGTGACTGTTTTCGTTACGTTCTGATAACTATAATATTTATAAAGATTGCAAATCAGCATGAGTATTATACAACAAAAAATTTAAAAAAAAAATTATATTTATTAATTGCAGTCCTGTTAAAAGCATATGCAATTATCAAGGAAGCTCTACACTCATCGAATATGAGTAACATTTAATGAACTAACATCAATTAATGAAATCACCAATTAAGAAACATGGAACGGCTCTGTTGCAGACAAGTTTAGTTTACGATTCTAACAGGTACACGTCCTGAATTTATTATTGTTCAATAGGATGACGTTATGCAAAAGATAGTACACAACAAGATAAACATTTTATAGATTGTGAATTCTTTTCATTCTTTTTTTAGGCCATATCACTATTAGAGCTGATTTTTTATTTATCAGAAAACTGTGTTCATTACATTATTTTTAACCAGGCTGGATATAAAAGTGGAACAACCAAACTTTTTATTTCATCCATTTTTTTTGTTTAGTTTTATTTAATCCAAAGAATAACTTTTATATTATTATTGAAATCAAAGTCAAAGTCAAATATATTTATTTCATAAAATTCTTTAAAAATGGTTTGAAAATGTCTTTTATTCGTCCATATCAAATGTAAAATTATGAAATAAACAAAATTGATAACAGATAATACCGTATCTGTGTGTCTTTCTTTTTTTTTTATTATTTAAAATAGCCTGTGAATCTAAAAATAATTTATTCCCAAGAGTTTTTATCCTGCATATATAATCCATCACTGAGTCATAGACCTTCAAGCATAGTTGTCGTTTTACTGCGGATTTTTTGTTCAGATTTAAGGTTTGTACATCATTTGGGATTTTATTATAAAATCGCACGCATTGACACCGAAACGACTTGTTAACTTTTTGGAGCCTGTAGGCAGTTATAACAAGGTAATGTTTATGACGTGTGTTAAAAGAGTGTACATCACTTTTTTTAAACTGGCCTTTATTTTCATGAACATAAATCCCATTTTCATAGATGTACTGACATGCCACCGTCATTATGTTTATTTCTGTAAATATCTGCCTTAGTGAATCAGGATAGCCTAAGTTATAAATTGCTCGGATAGCCCTCTTCTGCAGCACGAAGACAGACTGAATGTCGGCGGCGTTTTCCCACAATAGAATACTATACGACATTATACTATGAAAGAAACTAAAATAGATTAATCTGACTGTCTCAATATCAGTCAGTTCACGATTTTTTCTAACTGCATATATATATTATCAAATTCATCAATCAGCCCTTAAACACCCATATACTCATAGTAATGAACTTAGTATTATAAATAAGCTTCGAGGGCCAGGACCCAAAAAAATATGTCAAACAAAAAACTTCTAAGGTTGATCAAATTTTCAACGTTTACAGTATAATTCAGAGCTCTTAGAATTTTTTGTTTGACACATTTTTTTACACATACATTTTAACACGTAAATTGATTGAAATATGTTGATGATTGTTGAAGATGTCTCTGCTACCCGTGCAAAGCCGGGGCGGGTTGCTAGTTATAGATAAATTACCCAGACACAGAAGAAACAATCATGCTCATCACACAAATATTTGTCCTGGGTGGGAATCGAACCTACGTCCTCTGGCTTAGCAGTCAGGATCACTAACCACTAAACCAACAGGTCAGTTATACTTATTCAAGTTATATCGGTCAATGAAATTAAACAAGTTATTCAAAACGGTCGAAATTCGACCACCAGGCGATCTCTAGTTTAAGTATAAATAAATTAAAACGTAAACGTTTTAATGTGTCACTAAGGACTCATTAGTGACACTGGATTCGTAATCCAGTAATATTTTTACTGTGGTTTCTATAAAAATGTAGTAAAGGCTGTTATAAATGCAGTAGTAAACTCAGATCACGTAAGCAATATATTCAAAAATATTTGTTAATAAATTTTACTGACTATATTCTGCATAACCTAGTTTTCGAACAGCGCACACTTCATCGCCGGCCACAGTGACGCAAGAAAATAGACTCGGGCAATTAAATCTAGATCAACTAAGCCAGGTCCACTAGCGTCGCAGGCGGCCATGCACATTACTCCTTCTCTGTATTTTGATTTATTTCATTGACACTGATACTAATGTCGCTTAGATTACGGAATGGTGGATATTTTCACCCACATGTTCGGTTCAATGACTCCAGTAAACCAGAATCAACAACAATTACCAGCGAAAATACTATTATTAGAATGGCCAATATGTACAATATAGGTATGGTTAAACACCAGTTAAATTTTGAATTGAAAGGTCAGAAAACATTAGTAAGTAGTTCTAAGTAATGGCGAACAACAAAAGTTGTTCTTTTCCATCAAATGATGCACGAGAATGTCGCCCTGACTTAAAAATAAGATTCATAAAAAAAATTAATTGTAAAATATATTTTAAACAAGTTTTTATACAAACTAAGTTTTATTATAATGTAGTTTTGATGTTAAAAAAGTACTCCTCAAGACGAATCAATCGAGCCCAAACTCGATTAGTTTATCTTGTTTAGTTCAGAAGTTCCTATAGCCACCTTTCGACTCTACCATCATACCCTGCATATCATGTAGCACTAAAGTATTCACCAAGACAAAACAAATGAGCCCAAACTCGATGGTTTTATCTTGTTTAGTTAAAAAGGTCCTATGGCCGTTTTCCGTCTCTATCATCAGAACATCTCCATGGTACCATATTATTGTATTGTCACCGAAAATACATATATACACCAAATTTGAGCAATAAATTTGCAAGTTCGAGTCCCACTTAGCTCTCTATCGAGGTAAACCACGGAGTAAAGGTTTTTTTTCGTGGGAGAGCCACGCTTCGGCACGTATGGGCCGGCTCGACTGGAGTGATACCACGGCGTCACAGAAAACCGGCAGTGAAGCAATACTTGCATTGCTTTTCGCCGCGTGAATGAGGTAACCGGAGGCCCTAACCCTTCCCTCTCCTTAAAGGCTGGCAACGCACTTGTGACACTTGAGTTGCAGGTGCCCATAGGCGGCGGTAGTCATTTACCATCAGGTGACCCGTCTGCTCGTTTGCCTCCAATACTATAAAAAAAGGTAAACTCACTCCGAACACAAATATTATGATTAGCTGGCTATAGGGACTAACAATAATAATAGTAATACGTGATCCGCGTCACTATAAATTAGTATTTTAAGAATCTTTTCTATCGTACTGTAGGTTATAACTTTCATATGAATCGTAATATCGTACCTATCAAGTGGCCCTGCATTTTATCCTTGCAAGATATCCTGCTATTAAAAACTTATCTGAAATGTAAATTATTGACCTTGTAGACGTTAGGATAAAGCATTACACAATAAAAAATATTCATTGAATACAATATCTGATTGTCAACACCACATAAACCCATTACATTGCTTATTTGCTATTCAATAGATTGTACACAATGCATAATGTTTGTTATCAATACTATTTATCTTAGTACGTTAGTATGGCAATGGATATTGAGAAAAGTAAGTACAAGTCTTAATGTTGAAAATATACAAAACCTTTTCACTTAATATCTTTGAAATACAAAAAGTTTTATAGAAAATGTAAAACTAATTTCAGAATGCACTTTAATAGTAACTAGAGATCGCGTGGTAGTCGAATTTCGACCATGGTTTATTTCATTGGCCAATATTACTTGACCTGTCATTGTATAGACTTTTGTACCATGACAGGTCAAAATATATACTGGACACTCATAGCTGTATGTACCCGTTTTTGCATTTTTTTTAACTTTGTAGCAAATATTGTTCAAAAATTTTAGCATTCGTCACTTCTTCTCTGTATAAACTATAAGTGTGCGAAATTTCATACTCCTCCGTCCGCCCAATTTTCGTAAAAAGGGATCCAAAGTTTTCGCTTCACGTATTAATATATAGATAAACAAACTTGCACTAGCAGTTTTTAAGCCTCGAGGAAAAAATAGTAATTTGGTGTCTAGTTGCGGTAAGATTTTTATGAGCCCGCCTTTGAAGGTCACTCAAACAATTAACGGTTTGAAAACATAACCTCTTAACAAAAAAGAAGAAGAAAATAGATAGATAAAATATTTTTAATTGCAGAAAGATCCCATGGAATGTGGACCATATGATGGTAAAGAGAATTCTTTGCAGGTACCCCTTTACTAGAAAATTTCGTTAACGCAGGAAAGTGAAATTTGGAACACTTACAGTTTCTGTGTAGTAAAGTGCAGAAAGCTACAATTTTTAAACAAATATAAAAAATCTTACCAACCACCAGGCGATCTCTAGTTGAGAATAAATACTATCCTACTAACCTACTAATATTATAAACGTGAAAGTGAAGATGTATGGATGTATGTATGTATGGATATTTGTTACTCTTTCACGCTAAAACTACTGAATTTGATTGCCACGAAACTTGGTATGTAGATAGCTCGAGACCTGGATTAACATATAGGCTACTTTTTATCTTGATATTCCCACTTGATCGGGACTTAGGTGGGTGAAACCGCGGGGCGCTGCTAGTAATACTATAAACGTGAAAGTTTTTGAGAATGTATGGATGTTTGTTACTCTTTCACGCAAAAACTACTAAACCGATTGCTATGAAACTTGGTATGTAGATAGCTGGAGACCTGGATTAACACATAGGCAACTTTTTATCCCGATATTCATACGGCACCCGGACTTACGCGGGTGAAACTGCGGGGCGCAGCAAGTACTACACATTCGCAATATTGTGTGAGACTGTCTACAGTCTGGTAGAGACCGGTGGCCGGTGGTTGGTCGACCCGTACTTACTGTAATCTATATTTGTAACATTATTTGTGATATGTTGAAGTTCCGCACTAGCCTAGTTCTGGTATTCGTTAATGCAATACAATGGTAGAGGGACCTGTTGTTCTTTATACCTACACATTTTTTGTTTTCAATGTTCAATTTAATTTTATTTATCATTACTCCGTTATGTATTTTAAAGTCAATTAGGACGAAGGTATAACACCCCTGTTTTATTTATAATATCTATTTTTCTAAATCCTACGTCTATGAAAATCTATAATAACGAATAATATTTTTAGAAAAGGTAAGTACAGCCCAGGATGCAACGTGTTGTACTATAGAGCTTTCAATGATATTGCTTATTTTTTAGGTCCATGGTACATCATGTAATTTCAAAATAATTATTTATTTTGAGTAATAGCTTAGGAATTGATAGCAAAATAACGCTGAATTACAGGACCAAATAAGTTGTTTATATATAAGTACATAAAAAAGAAAAACTACTACACTTCTCAGCAAGGAAAGAAAGTTATGATCACAATTCACAATTGAATCAAAATAAAAAACCTTTCTTGTCGGGTCGAAAATCCTTTTTGATCTCTTAGTGCCCGAATGCAGGACTTTAAAGATAAAAGTAGATTTAAAAAGGATGGGATTCCTTTTTGTAATAATATTATTACAAAAATATAGTCATAAAAAGCATCCAACGCTTTATTACAACACTTTTTTAGTTCGATTTACTACTAAAGCGTGTTTTTATAGGTTTTGAAAGTATAATTTATTTTTTTAGTTTTTAGTCTTGCATCTTTTGCAAATTTTTAAGTTAATCGGACGTCTTGAAGTTGGTGAAAACTACGTTCAAAGATTATGTTACATACATAGATAGATAGATACAGGGCAAGCTAATCTAAAGCGTGTACCAACAACAAAGTTTTTGTATTCATTATTGAACACCATCTATCTACATAGATACTATTATATCTATATGTATACATACTGAGGTACGTGTATTAACAAATCTTCTGTTGACATTGGTACATACTCGTATCTTTAAAACTATTTTAAGTAGCCCAGATCGTAATACTATAAATCGGAACGCAAATAATTTCAATAAAAAACAAGTCTAAAATAAGATTGTAACTGCTTTCTGAGTTTTAATATTTTAAATTCAATTAAGTTTCGCAATTAATATAGTTGATAACCTTAAGATCTCATACCAAATTGATATCTCAAGAAATATTTTACACGTTCATTACGAAAAATCTAAGTTGAACTTTGGACTAATATTTTTCTTATTAATTTTGGCATTTATAAATTTGAAATAAGTTAAATTCAAGGTACATTAATACACACAATGTTTCCCAAAATTCAACTATAAGCCGTCAAGAAGTCATGAGCCGGTCCACCCTCTGGTGCCCACCAGAGGGTGGACCGGCTCATGACTACTCAAAAAGAAAAATAAAAAGAAACAAAATTGAAATCTTCGAAAATTGAGACTCCTTTTGATATTTTTAACTACCATGACCACAATTTTTCAATTATTTCAGATTTTTATTTGAATAGGCAGCCTAAGTAGCCCTCCAATCCACCAAACCCCTTAAAAATCACAGAATGCCTGTATCTTTTACACAAAAATCAATCAAAATTATATTTTTCCCAAATTTTTTTAAAGATCTTGAATTCAAAACAAATTGAGATATTCTTTTTATTTTTTTTTTCTTCAGTAGTCATGAGCAGCTCCACCCTCTCCGCTTATCGTTGAATTTTGAGACACGTTGTAAAAGTTAATTTTCAAGTACACAAGTACAAGTTTAAAAGTTAATGTACATAGTTTCAGATGCAGCTGATCTGATAAAAAAAAAAAATTATTAAAAAGTAAAAAGTTTAAATTACGTATCGTACGTACGGTCGAACTTACATCTATGGTTAGGATAGACATTTAACTTACTTCTCAGGTTCCTTAAAACTAAATAAATCGGAGAACTAATTTAAATGTTATTTTTGTCTACAAATAGATAGATTTATATAGAATGATTTCAAGGTATACATTAATTCTACGTTTTTCTATTCAAATCAGTTCCACCTTACTACCAGTACAGTGTAGTTGCGTACTTTCATTCTTAATCATAAACCTATTAGTCATTCACGCACACAAGTTCTTCAAACAAAACAAATAAGTAAGTATATTCGAAGATAAATGATTACATTTATCGCATGGCATAAAGTAACCGTTGATTTAGATCGCACGAAAATATAGGTCACGAGCAGATCTTTTACTGATATGGTTACTCAACCGTCAAGTTGACGCATGCCTGATCTGAGACGAGATACTACCAGATTTTCCTGATACCAGCCATCGCCTCACTCCTTACATAACACTACACTCAAATAAAACACATCAGTGTATCGATTCTGTAATCAGTCAATTATCATCGATTAAAAAATGGAGTTTGAATCAGTCAGTAAACAAATCGGGTAATATCGAGTTCAACTTTTTATAGTTTGTTATAATTGACGTTATTATCATTACGATCACTCAATCATTTGATCGGTCGATTACTTTCGACGCAGTAATATAATTATTAATTTAATCAAGTAAACTCACCAAGTTAGTTTTGCGGTTTGTCAATTTAGCTTCCTATTAAAAAGTAAATGAGATTATATTTTTATCGACCGCATTCGTATTACAGTTCTTTCCTTCAGAGGTATGTTCTTGTAATAATTACAGGATATGATTATTATTGAATATAAATCAATCCAGATGAACGACCTATCTTACGAAATGTTTTTAAGTTTGAGACCTTGTAACTAAATAACTACCAGTAATCAAAATCTATGTCAAAAAATTCATAAAGGAATAAAAACTTCGTTATGTCAGGCTGTTTAAAGTAAAATTGTTATTTAATTTTTTTTATTATTATTAGGTATCCTTTTTTCAGGTTTAAACAATAAAATCAGTTTTACAACAACTGAAATAGTTAAATAGATTGACACACGCCAAAATCGTTCTTGTTCATAATTTTTATATTTACAGGATGGCTTACGGAATGTGTAAAAAGGCTATAAGGTTTCAATATACTGGGTGTATTTTAAAATAGAAGAACTTAATAACTTCGAATCTTTTTCAAGTTAGTTTTTATGGATCTTTTAAAATCTTTAACCTGCTTTTATGAAAAACAAAGGTAAAAATACCTGAAAATTCAAATGGTCATAATTTGTAAACGGATAGTTTTTTTTTATTTTATGTTATGGTGTAACTGCATGCTAGAGCCATACCCTTTCAGTGATTTAAGTAAATGTTCTATTTTAAAATGTAGGTGACTGACGTATTGAAGTGGAGACTGATCACTGTCACTTTGGCAAACGGCTGAAAGCAGGCAAGGCCGTACAGTTTCTCAGGGAAAGTATGACACAAGAGCTTCTTTATCGCAACACTGTCCCAGGATTTAGGAAATCCTAGTACCTAACTGAGTTAGACGAACAGCGTACAATGGAAGTGGACCAAGCGGAGTCTTTACCCGACCAGCCATTCGACAATGAGTTCATAATTTATGATCCGTAAAGGAATCGGCGTGGCACAAAGCACGAAGTAGGTTTTCAAAAAACGCTTTAATTACCAACAGTGATCCAGAAATCATTGAAACCGTAACAGATGTATGTGCTCAATGTCCAGGACATATATTTAAAGAGGAGCCACAAGGAATGTGTTGTTCCTACATCTTGAACAGGTCGCAACCATTGCTTACCAGATACAGATACAGCAAACTTAAGAGTTCATCAAAGGGCCTGTACCCTGGTACATTTTCTTTTATATTAAACGCTATAACAGAGATTATAATATCAAACAACCTTTCATACATCGAACTTACGCATACGAATCCGCCTCCACACAAATACACGTAACAAAAGACCTTAACCAATTATCATGATTCAGTCAAACCGAAGGTATTATTACAACAGGATGCGATAAACAAAGTTTATTTACTCAATATTATATTTATATTCATTACGATACTAAAAGTAACTTTTTAAAACGCTTTGTTAAATTATGGTAATTAATTATAGCAAATAGGGTCTAGGTTAACAATGTTATTAGTCATGAACTTTAATTTACTACCTTACCTAAGGGTCGAGATTTACGTAATACATATAAAAAAACACTTAACTATACCTAAGACAAGATATGATGTTTTTTAGAAAAACAAACAACGTCAATAATATCAAGGGTTTACTTGACTTGAAGTCGTTGTGTAGAGGCGAGTCAAGTTACCAATAAAAATGTTTTTACTAAATAATTGTTGTTAATGTTAGATGATAACTCTCTTGAAGAAAGTGATAATCACCAACGAAAACCATTCGTACTACTGTGCCCTAACTGCATATTTAGAGAAGTGTGACATGTTTGAAATAAAGAAACACTTAAGTAATAAGACATCTTTTTTTAAGTAAAAGTTTTTTAGAATCGTTGTGATTTGAAATTCGATGAAACGAAAAACTCACACTAATAAAAACAGACAAACATATTCATAAATAGGATTGTAGACAGTGCTTCGTATAATCTTTGTCTTTACGCCTGCGTACTACGAAGCCTTAAGTCACACTAAAAAGAGACAGAACACAGAGAATGAGACAGAACGTATACAGCACTAAAAAGAGACAAACATATTCATAAATAGGATTTAACCTGCGAGAGAATGAGATAGAATACAAATAGACAGTGTTTCCTATAATTAAGTTAATTAATTTATGTTAATTATTTAACACATCTGTGTTAATTTGACCAATAACTTTTACATGAATTATATAAAATTAAATTTATTAATATTAGTAAATTAGTTGTGTTGATTTTACTTTTAATTTCTCATTCTCTGGTAGGCTACTTTTCTGAAGTTTCACTTCTGCCGTGTGTGAATGCACACACACACTTTTTTTTGTAACTTATTTATTATTCATCCTATGCATCTCTTTACAGTAAAGTACCTAATTGTATCTATACTATTGTTCCTATTAATATTTGATTCTAAACTTAAACTTTCGCACTCCGATTTCAAATTATTTAGATTGGGTTATCACGGACTTTTTTCCGCAACTACACGTCACAGCGCGTATTTTGCGTTGGTAGAAATAAAAACTATTCGAGCCACCCTAACTCCCGGAAGAATCCTAGTACCAATTGAAATTATCTTTAAATAATATCCACGCTACTACATCACTCATTTTTTAGAAACATACATCATCTACATAACCTACTTCATTTACGAATAAGATTAAAAAAGGACGTGGAGTTTATGCTGAAAGTTGGGACATTTTGCAGTTTCATGGAGATTATGTTGAAAGCTGGAATACTTTGCGGTGTTGTGTTGTTAATGCTAAAAACTGGTTTGAAAGTGAAGGGCATTTTTCAGAATAGACATATGAAACCGCCCGAAAAAATAGCCCGTGCACGTTTGCAACATCAGGGGTGTTACTTAACTCATGTTTATTGTTTTGTTTAACAGTAAGTATATAACAACATCATTAACAAAGACGGGACGCTTTTCGTATGATATGATGTTTACTGAAAGGTTTGACACTTTCTGCGATTTTTATTATGAATGAAAGCTAACACGCTTTGCTGTGAGATTTATTTAGGCAGAAATCTGGCGCACTTAATCCAAAACTTGTAACGCTATGTCCGCTTTCGTATGAATACTTTGATTTATGTTTAATTCTGTACTTTTATCGTTCTGGAAGTTGAGATATTATGCTGTGTTTAAATCCAAACTGTAAGTCCATCCCTGAACGCTTTACTATAGCTAAACTGCTATAAAATAATATGATGTATCTAGAGATTGAATAGACCTTGAAAGCTATACGACTGTTCAACAGTGGGAGTAACCTAATTAACCATTTTTGTAGGTACCTATATTGGTTTCTTAAATACTAGCGCTGTGTACCTTTCTAAAGGGCGTGAGCGCGATTATTACCAGTACGTGTCAACATGTGTATAAAAATACATAAACATATAATAACCTAAAAAATATGATAGATAAGCTTAAATGTTAAGCTATTTAAATTAATTATGAAAAGACCTACTTTAAAAAAAGCCAAAGCTGACCAGAAGGGCAGTATGGGTCTTGTGGTTTCATTCCACCCACAAGAAATAGGTACCAACATCAACTCGTGGAACACTTTTTTAGGTTCAAGCAGAAGTACAAGTTTTACTAGTTATTAAAAAACACCAGGTTGACTGTGTTACACAATATTCAATGTTTGGAAACAAAGTACTTTTACTTGTTACTTTAATCCTAATCATGGTATGAACAAGGCCTTGGTAAAAGCACTTAGTACGGCTTTGTTGGCACTGTTAACACAAATACTCGTGTATCATTGCTGAATATTACCACGAATCATGTACGAAATTAGGATATAAATTATCTTAAATGTTTATCGATAGTATCGTACGGTACTAGAAGTAGACAAAAGCTCCATAGAATGTAATAAAACATTATGTTACGATACAGGGCGCAGTCTATTAGTATTATAACCTATTTACATGGATACCCTATTTATTAACTCGCAGGAACTATAAAACATGAACACGTCTTAACTCAAATGTTAATGAAGCCTATTCAACTAAAATATGTACTGAACAGCAGTATAAAGTCTCGCCTACAAGATGCCTAGTATTTTTGCAAAAAGCATAAGCTTAAGGACGAACTTAGAATTATACCATTTATGTGAGAATCTTGTTAAAAACCTGGTTACTTAAATCCAGTGTTGCTATTTGACAAAAAAAATTAAATCTATTTTATCCTAAGCTGTAAAGGTTACGTTGTATTTTATGTCAGGTAGTTTTAAAACTACCTACGAAACCTAATGAATCGTGTACTCATTTGCGATTCTCTATTGAAACGTAATGAAACCGAACCATTTTTTAAAAGATTGATTACCATTGATAAAAAGTGAATTACCTACGACAAGAACGTGCGAAAAAGATCATGGTCAAAGGGTAGTCAAGCTCCGCAGGCTGTAGCGAAACCCGGATTAACACAAGAATTACACAAGAAATTAAGAAAAAACGGCCGGAATTGATCAACAGAAAAGGAGTGATCTTTTATCATGATAACGTCAGACCACACACATCTTTGGCCACTCAGCAAAAATTGAAAGAGTTTGGTTGGGAAGTGTTAATGCATCCACCATATAGTCCTGACCTTGCACCCTCAGATTTTCACCTGTTTCGGTCTCTTCAAAATTCTTTGGGTAGTGTTAGGTTAACATCAAAAGAGGACTGTCAAAACTATTTGTCGCAGTTATTTGATAAAAAATCCCAAGATTTCTACAACAACGGGATTATGTCACTACCTACATGATGGCAACAATTTGTCGAACAAAATCCCACTATCCCACTAATATTATAAATGTGAAAGTTTGGATGGATGGATGGATGGATAGATGGATGGATGTTTGTTACTCTTTCACGCAAAAACCACTGAACCGATTGCGATGAAACTCGGTATGTAGATAGCTGGAGACCTGGATTAGCGCATAGGTTTTTATCCCGATATTCCCTCGGGATCGGGACATACGCGGGTGAAACTGCGGGGCGCTGCTAGTGGTACATAAATGTCATAATTAAATGTAATTAAACTTTAAAAAAAATAAAACTTTGAAAATAAAAAACAAAGAAACTTTTTCCCAAACCTTAAATATATAATACTGAAGTTAAGTCCCGATTTACATATATCTGATACGAATCTTGATTACTAAATCAGATCACGTCACTCAATGAATAAAGATCAATTACTTTTCCATAGATACTGAAGAGAATATCGTAGATGTAGATCCAAACGTCACTGAGAGACCATTATATTGTCTGCAACTCTGACATTTGAATAAAGTAATACAAATTACTTTGTGACACAAAATTCATGCAACAAACAATGCATACGGATAATTAGCTGTACAATGTACATGAACTAAACTTAAATCGAGGTAATTGTAATTGATTTTCATTTAACGTACTTGGAATCTGACCTGAATAGTTTGTATGACTTAAATTAATATATTCCATTCGGCATAACAATGACGGTTATTTATGATAGTCATAAAGCTGACGTACTCTGCAAAATATACTTAGTATTCTTAGAATTTGTAAAACAAGGTATATCCGCTTTAATAATGACAAAAAAGCTCCTTAATAGCTCTTAAATTTCTTTTAAGAACATTATCCGGTTAAAATGATTATGCCTAACTTATTCGCTTATGTACCTAGTGTACATTTTTGTTAAGTTTAATGTGATGTAAACAAAAAGCCGACGCTTTTAAATATTGTGAAACACTGTCGAATAAGTTGGGCTTAATGGGCATGTAGGTAGCAAATAGTTTTATATTGTACAATCATAAGTAATAATAATTATAAGTGTACAGACAGTTAAAAAATAAGAAAAAATAAACTAAATTACACTTATAATGTAACAAATACATTGACGTCCCTTTTTTCACTGAATCGCGTATTCTCGCCAACTAAATAAAAGCATGTGTTGGGTATTACTAAGTCTAACTTGCCCTAAACTCTAATTGTAGGTAATGTAATGTAACCGTATTTTAAGTATACATATATCAGTTATAATTATTTGGAAGAATTCAAATTGAACTTAACAGTGTATTATGTATTATGACTATTTTATGCATAGTAAATTACGCGGCCTTCCATTAATTAGCCTTGGTAAACACCCTCATCCTGTTCCGTGTTCCTGTTTGGATTATGAAGATTTTTTTTGTATTGTTTTAGGTTGATATATGTAAGTGACTAATATTTTTTTTTTAATTTGAAAAAATTAAGTATTAATATAATAATTGGTACAGTAAGGGTATAAATATACATATAAACCGGAACTATAGTAAAGTAAAATGTTAGTAGTGTTAAGGTCCCTTATACATTATTACGACTACTAAGTATTAAATAATATATATATATATATATATATATATATATATATATATATATATATATCTGCAGTAAGTGTAAACAGATAAATTACCTACATGATATAGTGCACAGACATTCTATATCGGAGACTGACTAGAAAAAGTATGCTTCTACATACTCTAAATAAATTTTCTCAAAAACTGTCCATTTTGCGTTCAGACAAGGCTGACTAGTTGATACAGCCTAGCTCCTTCCAGTAGCGCAGAAGCTTCACAGGCTTCTAGGAGCGACCTCGCATCCGCAAGGATTTTTGCCCGTTGTGTGATCACTCCCTTGCACTCCAGGATAACGTGGGCGGCCGTTTCCTCTACGTTAAGACATCCTCTGCATAGGAGAGGGTCTGTCGCATTAATGGTGAATAGATATCGACAGGGCCAAATGTCCCGTAATGGTTCCTATAACTATTCGGATGTCTAACCGGTCCAACATCCTAACGAACAAAGGTATAAAGAGGTTCTGAATTAAAATAAGGTAGATAATGCTCACTAAAAATATAAACTTAAGTAAGTCGTTTCAAAAGGCAAAGCATTCCTTTTAAATGTACTATATAGAAACACCCACTCAACATACATAACTATCATGAAATCAATAAACGATGCAATTGTGACTCATACTTTGATCATAATTTCTCAGAGAGACGCAACGAAATATCAGTTAAGTTTAATTGACTGAGATCACGATATGTCGCTCCTCCTTGTCAGTTTATCCCTCAAGAACTAGGACAAATTAGCATTGGCTATGCTAATATCTTTCCAACAGGTTCTGAGCAAAAGGTGACTTTATAACCTTATATCACGAAATAACCCTTGATTGAGGCGAACTTATCTGCACCTGTCAGTTTGATATTCTGTTGTGTATATGTAGCCACATATAGTTGTACAGTGGCTACGACCACTATACAAAACGTCCAATAAAAGTCTAGCAATTAGGCGTTAAAAAAATTAGAACATGCATGCATTTTCACGCATTTTAATTTCTTTGCGTTTTTAATTTTTCTCGCTTATTTAAACAATGGAAAATATTTCTGATTATTTTTAACGCCTAATCCTTATGCAAAATCGTCGGATAAACAGTTTTGCATTAAAGATTTTTCTCTAAAGCAATACTTTTCTAGACATTTAATGAAAACCGAAAAAAGCCGATTCTTAAGTTATTTGCAATAATAAACAATGATACGTATCTCCGTCGAAATAGACACTTTACGATGTTATTCTACGTATTTTTCTTCAAATTTTAAGCCAAGTATCGTATTCTTATATAAAGACCACCACCCTCTAATGCTCTGGCGCCCGGACTATACTGACAGTAAAGAGCTTCCTTAAAGAGCTAAAATATTTCCACACACTTCAAGAAAACAAAACATGTTTCCGTTAGAGTGACCTTCTATAGGCAGTCTTACTGGTCTAGCAGTTCTTGGGACGGAGATTCTGATGTACCCTATCTCGTATAAAACCGGTGTTTAGGTTCCGTAGTAATCGGCTAGTACAAGATACCCTGTATATCATATTATCGGCAGGCCTGGGCCACCTTGATTGGGTTATCTTACCCAACTAATGTTTTCATCAATATTTAATTCCATCAAAAACATACCAAGTCTCGCAAGTTTTTACGTGGGAGAGCCATGCTTCGGCACGTATGGGCCGGCTCGACTCCGCTCGATACCACGACCTCACAGAAAACCGGCAGTGAAGCAATGCTTGCATTGCATTTCGCCGCGTGAGTGAGGTTACCCTCCGGTAACCTCACTCACGCGGCGACCCTTCCCTCTCCCATATTCCCGTCCTTCCCCTTCCCCCCTCTCCCCTCTTCCCACTCTTCCCCCCCTCCCCCTTTTCTCCTACTCCTACCTTAAAGGGTGGCAACGCACTTGTGACTCTCGAGTTACAGGTGCCCATGGGCGGCGGTAGTCATTTACCATCAGGTGACCCATCTGCTCGTTTGCCCCCTATACCATAAAAAAAAGCAGCAACGCAGTTCTTCTACCGCAAAAAGTTGTGAGATCTAAATGTTACTTAATATTTTAATTAACAGCATTTTATAGTGACTGTATCAATATTAGACATCTTTACTTCTTTAATAATTAGAATAACAATGACATTGCACCGACTACATAACTATTTACCTACCTATCTATCTATCTATTTAGGTAAGTGACGAAAAATTTTACAAATTGTAAAAGTAACTTTTGATTTTGATTAACTCTTAAGAACATATCATACAAAGCCATACTTTACGTTAGCTACTGGAGAAGCACCTTTGTATATATGGCCCATATATAAATAGAGAATTACAAAGTTACTTCTCCAGTTTTTATATCCATAAAACGGGGCTGAAATTGAGGTATGTTTGAGTTTTTTCTGTTTTTTTTTTATGTTATAAGGGGCAAACGAACAGACGGGTCACCTGACGTAAATGGCTACCGCCGCCGATGAGCAACTGCAACTGAAAAGTCACAAGTGCGTTGCCGGCCTTTAAGGTGGGAGTAAGGGAAAGGGGAAATAAGGGGCGAGGAAGAGAGAGAGGAAGAGGGAACCGCACTCACTTGGCGAAAAGTCATGCAAGCATTGCTTCACTGCCGGTTTTCTGTGAGGCCGTGGTATCACTCCAGTCGAGCCGTTAAAATTTATTGTAATTTCGGAATATATCTAGTTACTTTATAGCCTCGTAGATACTGAAATTTCAGACTTCTAGGTTTATCCACAACGAAGTTACAGGGGGTCGAAATTGTGCTGAATGACTTCAGGAAAAGGATGGTACGCCTGTGCCTCGGTTATTTTTTGGTCTACTTCGCGTGGATGTTTTATCAGATAGGCTGGAAATCCTTGGCTGTGAAACTAATAAACAAAACAAATAATTTAAAGCATATTCATTTTCAGAAACCAGGTTAAGGGACACAACACAATAAAGTTATCCTTAATTTTCACATTAAGCACAGGACTAATTTTCATTTAATATCGTTTTATTGATCTTAAAAGAATTCCATCAAAGAATCGACCGTTACCACTATTGACATCGTTTTAAAACATTCACATCAACTAGCGAGGCCCTTGTATAAAAAAGAATAAACTCACGTTTGTATGAACACAATTCACGTATGTTCTAAACTCTATTTTGTAATCAAACTAACTTTATAGCTCACGAACAATGACATTACTATCATCATCTTTAGTAGCGTTCAAAATGATATTTCATAAATCATTAATCTTCTAGCTAGACCAAACACAAAAGCTTAGTTATTAGGTAACTTATAAAACAAAATAAACAAAGAATCAACAATTGAATCATAACATTGTCTCAAGGTAAAACATTAAAAAGTTCATTAAATAAAAAGCATTTTATAATGTTTTATTTATAATAATAATGACTAAATCGGCCTTGCACTGAGTAAATCGGACCATTACATAGTGAACCTCGCGCCAGATATTAGAAAGTTACGTAAAACTATATTACATTTATGCTATGTGTTCGATCGATACCTCATAAAAAGTAGTCAATAAAACAAATATTGAGCATGTAGTTGTTAACGATCAGGTTTTGGGTGTGATACTGGGCGTAGCTCGTCACCTACCGACTTGATCAACAGTATTCGGTTTGAAGATATATTGCTAAGGCTTATCATGGTCCCGATCTCTTGGTGATATTGCTTGGAACATAAGCATTGCCAGCTCTTGACAGCTTTTAACGGGTTCATGTATAACGCTTTGGACAGTTACATAATATGATAATGTGGATTATCGGCGAAAGCTTATACGCTTATCTAGTCGTATGGATTTATTAGACGTTGTGACATCCCTGGAAGTATTGGCAAACAATAGATTTGTTATTTACTGCACATACTTACCATGCTTTACATTGCGTTATTCCATAATGTCACGCAGGCACCTACATATATTATTATGTATAATGTACGCTAATCAAGCGATCAGGTTAAAACCTCGCCTTTAGCCTATCCATTACAGACTAGAGCAACTAGAGCCGTAAAATTCGAAATGAGGAAAATTTGAGAAAGGTGTTTAAACATACTTAGATATTATTATCCGACGAAACTACGAGGGTCAGATGAGTCTTTAAAATGACTAAAATGCAAATGCAACTGGATTAAGCTGATGTTTTGACTAGAAACTGACCACAGCGATTATAAATTATAACTTAAAACACAGATAACACATGATTGAATCCTTACTTACCACGTATGCGGCCCGTTACTTTTAATTTTTTTGCATAAAGTTAATATTTACATATTGTTTTGATGGGTGTATACGCGCACTTTATTTTTTTCAACGTCGAATATAGAATATTAATTTGGTACATAATCAAATTCTTATAAACTTTAATAAACTATAATATGTGGTTGAAATCCTTATATTAGGCATACGAGTTTCGTCATTTGCATGTAAGCTCTAAAGAGCTTAGGGGCTTGTTGGCTTACGCAAGACAGCAAGTACCAGAACCCGTATCAGCGTTTGAAATGACGTAAATTACTTTACTGGAACATATGTGAGGAAATTTTGAAGTTACCAACGCAATTAGTTCGAATGCGAAATAAGACTCGAGAATGTAATATCTAACAAATGCTAAAACTATCGATCACTTAATTACATTGAAAAACCAGTCTGGCTATATCTATTGGTTACCAGAGTTCCTTGGGTATGAAGTGTCCTTCTATATTCTTGAGTTTCCATCGAAGTATGAAGCAGGGTTGATCATCTTTATTTCACGACAGCTTCAAAACATAATTATATACTGCTAGGCTAATGGTAATAAAATAAAAATAATTAAAACTTTTATTTCAGACCAACTTAATGTCTATACATACGGGGGTCACACTGAAAGTTTTTAGAAAATAAAAAACGGAATGATATAGAAGCCTGTTAATATTTATTGCTTTTCGAAGTAGTCTCCGTTCCTTTCTAAGCACCGCACCGTCGCATGCGATGGAACCATTGACTAGAGCAGTGAGCCCAGTCTTCTTTAGGGATTTCTTCCATGCCTTTTCAAACGCAGCCACGGTATCTTCAGGGTTGTTGGGTCTGTAAGTTAATCTTTTATTTCTGGAAATAAAGAAAAGTCACAAGGTGCGAGATCGGGACTGTAAGGAGGATGACTCACTAGCTCCACACCTTCAATAGACAAATATTCGATAGTCCGTCTGGTGGAGTGAGCTGGAGCGTTGTCGTGGTGGAGGAGGATCCTGCTTCTTGGGCGCTGCTGTCTAACATTTTCCAAGACAATTGGTAGACAATGACTGACATACCAATCTGCATCTGCAGTAACAGTCTTTTTATCGACTAAAATGATTGTTGCTAAATGACCCTTCCGTCCAAAGAATGAGGTAATCATCTTTTTCCCTTGACTTCTGCCCTTCTTTACTTTTGTCGGCAAATCTTCGAATGGATACATCCATTGCGCAGATTGTCTTTTGGTTTCGGGTTCATAATAATATATCCAGCTTTCATCACCTGTGACGTTGTCATATACAACATTCGAGCCACCTCTCCAACCAATCCAAACGACGGCGTTTTTGTTCTTCCGTTAAATTACGAGGTATCTTTCTAATACAAAGCTTTCTGACGCCTAGTTCTTGGTTCATGTAAGACTTTTTGTACTTGACTCATACTAATTCCTAAACCTGCCCGAATCTGTTGATCTCAATACCTTACCTACGTAGAGCATATTCCATTACGTACATATAAAATTTAGATAATTAATCAGTTTGTTGTTTGGTGCCGACTCAAAAATAGTTTATATAAAATTTGATAGTTTGTTTAAATGAGCTCAATACTCAAGACTTAAAAGGTTTATTTATTTTATGCTTTTTAGTTCTTTTTCGTCGGTTAAATTTATTGTTAAAAAGTTTTTTATTCTTAATATTGCAAAGCCGTCCTCGTCAGCGTTTGCAAACATCCCTGACGAACTGCAGAAGCGCGGCAGCCCCATCAGTGCCCTGAACCCATTATTATATTAGACACGCAGAATATTGTAAGCCTTAACTCACAGGCTACACGTGTAAAAATACTGACAATACGCCTTCAATAGGGTATTTTGACTTGTGTAGTACTTACAGTAGAGCTTTTAATAAAACCGCAACAATTAATTAATCAGAAATTTATGTGTAATATGTTACAGAGTACATAATAAAATTGCACACAGTATCATGTTTATTAAAAACTGAGAAGCGGAAATTTAACGGTTGAGGTCTCAAATTTCGTATTGAACTAAAGCGATTGAGGATGAAAAAGATTATATGTGATCTCATTTGATCTGATCAGATTTAGATGTTCTGTCACTGAACATAAGTCTCTCCAAAACACTTGCACAATGAGCAGTCTTCCACTGCTATATTGCTGCCACTTTGAGCAGGATAGTAATGGCTTAATTAATTTCTCTCTTTCTGATGTTCCAGATTCTTATGTGGAAGATGATGGGACGTCTCAGATTTATAGTACGCTTAATAAAAATAGTATAGAAAGAATGCACTGACATTTCGAATTCTCGCGAGGTTTCTTTGTTTCTGTTATCTAAAATAATAACATAATAATCCCACTAATATTATAAATCCCACTAATATTATAAATCCCACTAATATTATAAATGTGAAAGTTTGGATGGATGAATGGATGGATGTTTGTTACTATTTCACGCAAAAACCACTGAACCGATTGCGATGAAACTTGGTATGTAGATGGAGACCTGGATTAACGCATAGGCTACTTTTTATCCCGATATTCCCACGGGATCGGGACTTACGCGGGTGAAACCGCGGGGCGCTGCTAGTGTTTTATAAGTTAGAACCTTGGTTTCAAAAGTTGTATCTTAGAGTTTCGTTTTGCAATGGTCAATGATTACTTTGCGTACGTAATATGGTGTTGGACGATGCTGTTATCTACATAGCTGACACAATAGCACCTTAAGATAACCATGGGAAGACACTACCTATTCTTCACTGAGAACAATTAAAAAAATAATGAAATTTATACATATATTTACTTAATGTGAAAAATTCTGATAAAAATCAAAATGCACTTAAAGCAATCTTATTTATACTCCTACATACCCAGGCAAAACTGACATAATACCACGAAATCCAAAAGTAGAAGGAAACCAAGGATAGCTTTAATAATGTCATTTGATTTATTTAAAACAAAACAACAGACAAACTGTCTAAACCTACTAGCCTTCTTGGTTTCTTAATACTACTAGCGAAACCATTGATACGTGTATAAATACATAGATAAATCAATTTGCATTAGTGTCTAATTGCAGGATTAATTTCGTAAGATTAATTATGACGTGCTACAATATCATGAACATACCTATTATGTATTCTACACTAGATACTTATTAAAGAGCAGCTTATTATTCTACTCGCAGTAATTGATGTTGTGCGTCGAGTTTATGACTTGAAAATTAGCAAGATATAATCTTGTCATTATAAAACTAACTTATTCCTCATGTACAAAATGACAAACATAACTTTTATACCACTAGTAATCTTCTCAAATCTGGATCAGAGTGACGTGTTATGTTTTTCAAAGTGTGATAAGTTAAGTTGAGACCGACGTCCCTAAGGTACTAGTGAAGAGCTTTAATGCCCGGTTATTATAATCAAGAAACGATTCGTTTTGCTTACGGACGGTAACGGTACGGAACGGAACGGTACGGAATCGTTTTTTGAATATATATAGGAACCGGGCATAAATATACTTTTCTGAAATAGTAAACATTGTCACGCAAAAGTAGAAAACGTTGCATTTCTAGAAGTGCACGATATGTTCTGACTATTGAAGTTAGTCATATTGTACACTTAATGATGAAAACTAGTAGTGTTCTTCTAAAATTTGGAACAATCTGAACCCGATGTGGAAGGTGTCGTTTCTCGAAGTGTGCTTAATTTAGGCTACTTAAGTCCGTAACGCACATCTGTGGGGTAGTGCATTGTGCATAATGGAGGTAGTGCATTCGATTGCCACGGCAGGGGTCGCGGGTTCGATTCCCGCTCAGTGCAAATATTTGTATGCATGAATATGTCTTTGTTTGTATATTTGTATATTTGCTTTGGTCTGGGTGTTCCTATATATGTATTGACAAAAAAAATATCTATGTGTTCTAGAACCTACAGTACACACCCTGCTTAGTTTGGGCCTAGATAGCGATATGTCCTAATTCTCTTTTTTATTTTGGAAGAGAAGTATATTGAGTAGGAGTTGCGTTTCTCACATTTTCAGTGTACTCTAAATTTTCTTTAAGCAAGTCTCTTTAAGTATCGTGAGTCACACATCACTTCTAAGTTGTTACTTAGAAGTGATGTGTGACTATGATCACGTCACCGCGTCACGTCGTTAGGATACTGGAGGTAGTTTCAATCCGCTACCATTCCATCGCAAGTTTGCATTTCAGCCTTTGACACGCAACGGCACAGCTACAGCACGGCGCCGCCTGAAATTGAGGCTAGCCGGCAGCGTGCTTTACCACGCGTCGCTGGCGAGGTGCAAGCTCGCAGCCCGCGAGGTGCAAGCGAATATCATCGTCTTCATGTGCGACACGACGCGAAGTTTTTTAGCTGGCGGCTCGCAGTCGGCGCGCTCGCGCTGTAAGCACGCAGCTGTAAGCGAGCTGACCGCAAGCTTACAGCGCGCCGACTGCGAGTCGAGTAGTCGAGTATGGTTGCAGCAAATGCGCTCACTGCCCGCCGTTGGCGTTTTCATTTTGACATTATGAAATGTATTATACGACTACGTTTTAAAGCTCAGATTTGAATGACAATTATTTTTGTCATATTTATGTAGACTTTTCATTAAGTTTGAAATCGATTATTTTTCACTTTTCAGTGTCCTTTCTTAGTGTTTCTGAAGTCGGTTTAACTTTTTTTAAGTGTTTATTATTTACTTTTTAGAGTAAGATACATACGTACTGAGTGGATACGGTATTTAGAACATTACTTTCTGTAATGTAAATTACCGAACTGCAGTTCGTTAGATTATATTAACTTTAGTTTAATAAGCCCGATACTTTATTTAGATAAGGTGGTAAGATTTTTATTTTGTCAACTTGCTGCACTTGATTAAAAAAGTTATAAAAAAGATACAAAGCGCCGAGCATAAAACCTCCTCTTTTTTTTAAGTCGGTTAATAACAATAACATTCGTCACTTTGAATGTCAACATTACTTAATTTTTAAAAAATCAACAAACACTACATCTGTCCTTATTTTTTGAGGGTTTCCTTCCTTTTCCCTCAGATATCATCATCAGGACTTGGTGACAATGCTGCAAGATTATCACTTGGGGAGCATACCCTTTTTAAACAAAAAATTAAGATTTTTTTAAATCGGTCTATAGATGACGGAAATATCGGTGAACATCATCGAGATATACGCTAGTAATAATAGCTCAGTGGTGAACATACATAAAAAAATACATTGGTCCAGCCGCACATAGAACCTCCTTCTTTTTTTGAAGTCGGTTAAAAAGTTAGAATCTTCGTTCAAATAAATTATTTGTACACTAAAGTCTATTCTTTTGTCTACAATACTGCAATAGTCTTCGTTCTCCCCACGATAAAAGAAAAATGTTGCTGCAATATTAAAAGAAAAACTAAACACTAACACGACTCAAGAATATTCGCTTGATTAAGCCATTTGAATAGCTCTTCATGCCGAGATATCTAATGTTAGGGTATTTATCATTAGAACCGTCACGTCGTATACAAATAAGTATTTGTACATTAGACTAATCTTAACATTCTCTTACTTTGATTACATGAATAAAATATATTACGGTATGATCTAATTACATACCTAATGATCAAGTTAATAGAATAATCAATTACTTTATATATTTATAATTGTATTGTAGTTACAATGATTAGATTAAGAACTAATTAAATTCATGTGAAATACGTTTTTTTGGAGTTGAGAAACCCAGCAGCAGCTGACCTGCAGTGTGGCCGGAAGCTAATCAACTAAAACCGTGTACGCGTTTCACTCACGACCGATGATTTCGGATTCAATTCCGAATTAAGTTTGCTTCGAATTTTAAGGAAGGGCACAGAAGATTTCAGTTCTAATTGGAGCCGCTCTATAGATCAAACTATTCTACATAAAAACCGTAGTTAGACACCGCTTACTTTCGATCAAGTTTACATTGAGTCGGATGTAAAAAAATGCAATGAATTAGTATCAGTTTGTATTCTTGAAGTCTAAACAAGCGCACGATCGAATCATGGTTCAAATAAATATGAATTATTGTATCACTTTTTGGTAAACTAGCTTCTGCTTGCGGACTTTCACTCGCATAATCGTAGAAGGATAATGAAGAAGAAAATTAGGAAGGCTTATTTTAGTTAGAAAGGATAATATTAGTTAGGAAGGATATAATAAAGTATGCAAACTAAAATATATTTCCCCGCTATATAGGATTCAATATTACTACTAACGGCGATAGTACATTCTATCGCCGTTATCAAGCGGGCACAGTTAACGATGTCAGTACATAGCATTCAAACCTAACTCATGTTGGTATTGTATACATCTTATGTAGTTCCGGAGTCCGAATATTACAAAGAGTTGTCGAGTAAACTAAGTCTGTTTCGGAAGTAGATTTGCAATATCTTAAGGTACATAATAGACATCAAAACTAAAGACTACTTTAGTTGAATGTATCTAAAGACTTGTATTTTATCAAGCAGACAATCGGTATATCATTGAGGGGAAGTTCTGAAATCAGTACTGTTTATAGGGATTCTGTGTCACTATTTCCTCTTGCCATGTCATCCTAAATAACCTCACTCTAATAAAAATGTTGCATTCTATGGGTATGTGTGAGTTGTTCACTAAAACAAGAGATAAATTATTTCTATATTTTATTTATTTTATTCAATAGGTACAGATACAGACAACAGATCAAGATATACAAAGAATGGTCTTAATAATAAACAGTGAGCAAACCTGAAGTCCAGTTACAACTCAACACATCTTTCAAAAGAAACAATCTTCGTTCATCAAACTTCGTTTTCAATATAAGTTCAGGTTGGATTTAAATGTAAATTTGTAAAGAATCAATTCAAAGGTCACATAAGGTTGTAATGTAATACAACAATAATACAATATGGCATGAACAAGTAAGAATTGAAGGTTGGTAAATGGTAGCCACACTCGATCAGTCTAATTCTAAGATTTGTATAGTACAACCTGTAGAACTAAATTCATACCTTTCTTGTTTTGGACTGTTACAAAAGGTGAAGCTCAGGGTGCTTGATTTCAACATTGTACAAAGTAAGCACCGGTCGTCTGTTTAACCGTCTTTATAAAGTAATTTCTACCGGAAGTTCACGTTTTTCTGTATTATTTAAATAATTATTTTTTTGTGATTTCTGATACATTTTGTGGTATTTTTTTTTGTCCAACAAGCAGTTTTAAATATAAATGTTTTGTTTTTTTTTTTGTAAACTTCATGTGTCGAGGTGCAATCTCCGAGTAACAAGGAATTTACACTCTAATTTGTAGATTTAGGTAAGTAGGTACATAAATATTTATCCCGTGAGCTCATCGAACCCGAACGCTCAGCGTTAAGCCTGTAGCGAAGCAAGCAATAAACCACTGCGGCATCCGAACAAACGAAATCAGTTCAATTAATTATTAACTAAAATTATTTTTGGTTAAATTTTAGGCTTTTAAACTATTACGGGTAAGTTAACTAGACGTTTGTTTAGCATAATAGTTTCGCATTAGTAAATACCCGGTAACGTAGCATACGCCATACATTACCCACACGTGCCGCGCCCACCGAGTAAGCTGCCTTTACTCACTGTGACGGCGAATGTGAAAAAGTGTGACCCGTTCTTACACATATGAAATCGCTATATAAGACTTTGCGGACCCATTTTGCTCTCATTTCGACTTACGCTTAAGTTTGGCAAATACACTACCTGCTTTCAGCAATTTAATATAAATATTAGCAAAACCTAATTCATTAGTACAATATTGTGTACATAGTGCATATAGCAAACTTTATAATGAAACCGGTGAGCATTGTTTATTTATGAAGTCATTTATTATAATATTTTCATACAGTTTTTTTGAGAAATATTTTACTTGATGCAATAATTAATTGAATCTATTAAGTAACATGTTTTTTTGTTATTTTCAGGCAATCTTTTTAGCATTGTGTGTGAAACTAGTACTCGCATATCACGATCCCGATTTGAACTACCACCTTAGCCAAGTACAAAAAGTAACGAACTGCGACAACGGTTACTCATACTCTGCACCTGCGGTACAATTGACCACTACTGGAATCAAAGCAAAAGTTGCACCAGCTCCTGTATTTTCACAACAAATCATTCAAGCACCTGCATATCAATATTCTGGTCAAGTTGGATATGCAACGGGCATCACTTACCAATCTGCTGCTCCAAAAATCACCTACGCTGCACAACCTGCGCCCTCATACCAAACCTCATCGGTTGCATCAAATTATGCTACTGCCCGCGAATACACCAGTAATGAAGTACATGGTTACGCAACCTCGGCCGGACTATCATCATCCGCAACAAACGGCAGGACAGTTACTCCTTTAGCAACATATGCCCAAGCACCGATCATTGCCAAAGTGACCGCAGCCCCACTCATCGCGAAATTCGCCTTATCTCCAGCTAGGACTTCATATGCTACACAAAACTTTATACAACAAGCAATGTATACGGGATCACTTGCAAAGGCTTCCCTGAACTCCAACAACAATGTGCATGTCGGACCGGTAGTGTCACAGGTTTATGCCGCCCCGTCTGCTGGTTACGCAACGTCGCCTGCCTTGAAATTACAGCAAGCTCCCCAATATATAGCACCAGTACAATATTCCTCCGTTGCCGCACCAGCTGTAGCTCAATACCAACAAGTGGCTCAGGCTCAGGTAGCTCCTGCGGTCTCGCAGTATACAACATCTTCGGTCGCACATGGATCTTCTTCTGCACATTCATCACAATATTTTATTCCTGCCGTATCACAGTACGCCAGTGCAAATATCGCTCAATACTCTACACCAGTCGTTGCACAACAAACAGTTCAAGCCCAATACTCTTCACCAGCAGTATCACAGTATTCAGCACCAGTAGTAGTACAACATTCTGCACCCCTGGTAGCCCAGTACTCTGCTCCGGCTGTTGCCCAATATTCTGCACCAGCAATAAGGCACTATGCAGCGCCGTCAATAGCCCAATATTCTGCACCAGCCGTTGCTCCAGTTGCTAAGATTGCGACTTCACCTATAGCCGTCAAAAATGTGCACAGAGAATTCTTGGAGAATTACGTGAGTACCTTTTGTTTTCTTTCTTTTTAATATATTATTTATAGTATATTTTCATTACCGATGCTTCTTAAAACGAAATTACTGAACGGGTACTAAATTAATTTAAGAAATGTTTAAATAATTTCGACAGTTTGTATAAACAGAAGATGAATTACAGTTATCTGACTTTTATAACTGCTACACAAACAATACCTTTTATCTAAAGGCAAGTTATTACTCGGAAAATGTACTCACAATATCTCAGCTTATCTCATGCATTGTTACAAACTAGTGAAATGATATAATAATAATGTTACATATATATAGACAACCTAAATATTCTATCTATTCATCTATCTAGATTTACCCTATTTTTTAATCAATTGCCAGTCACTATAAATTCATTTTAAACCATTAGGTGCTGTTTAACTCATAGGCATGTCTATTGATTAGCGCTCAAGACCATAATTTAAACTTACATTATATCGTACCTTTTTTCTGCTTGTTTATCTCAAAATTATGATTTAATTACGACATTGATGACCATTAATATTTGATTTTAATTACCACTTGGGTGTTTATTTCAAAGTTTAGTTTATTGCATTGTAATTCAAATTGCGATGACTTAATTATTTCACAAAGATATCATGTGGATATTTGCAAGTGCGCTTGTAATGTGTATCAAATAACTAACTCGCTTCAGGATGTTGCGGCATAGGTGATATGCCATAAGTTACTACATATCCCTACAACTAAGTCAATGACGTAACTGTTTGATTGGTTGTCGAGTTCGATCCAGGACTGGTTCAGCAACATAAAAATCTTGACCGATTACCTAGTTCATATGTATCAAACTGTCACGTGTTTGGGTGGTCATATGTACTAACGTGTAACACTTGTGCAATAGTCCAAAAACCCCATTAGAAATTAAAGTTGTATTTTAAATTTAAATGTCAACTATAATTGACGCATTGAGATTGATAAATAGAATAACGTACGGCTTCATATCGGCGTCGTGTTGTAATTATGTGACGAATAGACAAAATAACTATACTATATATTACTTAGCATATCTTTAAACTTTTAACTTACAGAAGTAAACTCAACTCAACGAATCTTAGTTTATCACAACTAGATATACAGAAATACTTAACACCCTCACATATTTCTGAAATTCAATTGTTTATAATGTATCAATTATTAAATGAAATACTCGTATATATCCATATATTTTGTCGATGATGTCAATCTAATTCTAATGGTGCGTTTAAGTGTTTACTGTAACTCCCCACCGAAAAGCCGTAAGGGGTGGAGGTATCCCCTATAGACGAGGTACGAAAGATATTACAAGGGTAATTTCGGTCAATAGCATGCCCCTAAAAGCAAGACATTGTCTGTTCAAGACTGCCCTTTACAGAAAGTATTTCTTGCAGAAAATAAAAAAAAAAACCGGAGTCTGACTCGCGTACCGAGGGTTCCGTAAGCAAACAAACTTGTATGTAGACAGTATGTCCATCTCGGGAATCAATTTTCGAAGAAGTTTGCTCGTTGTTTCTGAAAAACAAATTTAAATTTACAGTTCTAAAAATACTCTCCCATACATCAATTTACGACAGTCAACTTTCCAACCGTAAAATATAAGTTTGTAATCACAAAAACTATATTTTTATGAGATATAACAACAAATTAACGACTTTCGGATTTTTTCCTGTACTTGTGCTGTCAGATCTTGCTTATTACCAAATTTCATGATTCTAGGTCAATGGGAAGTACCTACCCTATAGGTTTTGATTTACCTGCGAAATGTTTAAATTTGGTCAAATCTAAGACTCAAGTGGCCATATCTTTTGATTGCGTTGACTTGGAAGCTTGATTTTTTTACAGACTTATGTATTTGGTATTCTTTTCAATTTGATGCGTCCACGGGTTCCTGAGAAGAAGGGTCTTGACAGACACACAGACGGACAACAAAGTGATCCTATAAGGGTTCCCTTTTTCCCTTTCAAGAACCCTAAAAAACACTGTCACCACTATTTAACAACAAGGACAGTAAAATCTTGACCAGCTATGCGGTGTGCTAAAAATGTAAGATCTATTGGCCTAGCGACGATAGGCCAGTAGGTAAGTAAGACGTAAATTATAAGTCTGTGAGACAAACTTAAGATTTCCGCAATCTGAAAGACATACAAATGCAATATATGTAAATAGGTATAAAACTTAGGCCGCAAGATTTTTGATTGAAGTTACTGATTCCCACGCCGATATCAATATCGAGATATGTAGTAATGAATGCTCTACTAATAACACTTACAAAATTAATTATTTTACTTTAATTCTATTGTACCTATTAGGTACGTGATACATTTAAATTATTCCGTTTCTTAGTAAATGATTTACCTAGCCGGACCTAGAAATAAGTGAAGGCAACAGAATTTATAACACTAAGACGGAAAGGAATATTTTGTGCAGATACAAACGTGTGCACCAACTTATTCTAGATACAATTACGTAAGGTGTCCATTCGTTGTACACAATCGCAGATAATGTATTCACAATGCACCTACTTACGAAAATTCTATTACATAAATTTTATGAATAGCTAAAAAACGTAAGTCTTGTAAGTACCTACTTTGACAAATTCTTAGTTTTAGGCCCTGTTTGCGTTTAATTTTAATTATGACCAGTGACAAGTTGAAAAACAAAGCTCACTTTCACGACAAACATATGTACGTGGTATCAGAACCAATGATGCCATCAACTTTTGTTTCCCTTTTGTTCTAATCTTCTTATATAAAAATGAATCCCCACGCATTTTTACGATAAAATTATTTTTTTCTTAATCACTCTATATTTTTCTTAACTTATAGAAAATTATTTTCTACTGTTCTTTTAGTTCAGCTAGTTAAAAAAGCGTGTTTTTTAGTTTTTAAACTATTATTTATTTTATACCTATTAAAACTAAAGTAATTCTTGTCATAATAATAGTAGGCATAGCGTAGTAGCATCACAGATGGTAGCGTAGTACGTAGCATCATAATAGCCCGGAAAAATTAAATAGTATGAGTGTAGGTAGGTATGTTTATAATATATAATGTAGAAAATTACCATCCCTCGCCGTAGAGATATCTCGTAATTGATTCAATCATCAACATAAATAAACTTCTAAGGAAGTAATAGAAAGATACCACGGCTACATCAATTTCTTTTTATCCTAATGTATTCGGAAGTATTAACACGGATCACTAAATATTTTATTATAAAACCAAGGGCGCCAGACTTTGTCAGACCTCAGACGAGTTAAATCTGCTACATTCACTTATATAACAATTAGTGCGAACTCGTCCGATTGAATCTGGACCACTTTCACTCAGGCGTGCCTTGTCGTCTCACTGCCTCCTTATATCAAACTGATACGGATCCCAACAAAACAACTCAAAATAAATTTTGCTGATGAAGTCTGATTATGTTCTTATGTACTTACTACAGAGTTGTTAAACAACATGATATAGGTATACCTACAAGCTTTCGGACACCGCGGCGACGTCACGTCTATAAGTACCTACGCAAATAAACCGTGTCAATATACAAATGTATATATGGTAAACTACTTAGCATAATATTTTGAATTCATATCCATAAACTCTAAGTACCAAAAAAAAAAACTAATTTGGAGGCAAGGAATCGTTTATTCGATTTTTAAATTAATTTTCTAAGTGAAAATTGCGGGCTTCTCTCTTTATGACATTCGTGTAATTATTTTGTATATCTTTAATTTTAAGGGTGGCTTAACTAAATGAAAATGTTTTGAGGAAATGAGTAGTGCACTGAGGGAACAAGTTTCCCTCAGTGCACTACTTATTTCCTCATGCCTTGAATATAGAACGGTGGTATATTCAATTCAATCGCGGCAATTTTTACTTGGAGGATGGTGCAAGGTCTAGCAGGCCAATAGAAGTGACTACTAGACTAGACTAGAACATTGAAGCTGTAGGAAAGTTATTGGAAGAAGACTGACGAGTGACATATCGCCAGATCAAAAACCCTCAAGTTAGGTGCACCAATTGTTCATCGGATTCTTCAAGTTTGAAAGAATGCAAACTTTGTTCATTATGGATACCGTACTTGATGACTGATGCGCTGAGGGAGCAGCGTGTGACTTGGTCTCGTGATATGTTAAAAAAAATTGAAGTCCGCAGATCTAACTACATGAACTCGATTGTTACAAATGACGAAACCTGGCTGTATTATGTAGATGTTTCTACTAAATCTTAAAGTGTAGTTGTTTGAAAATGTCCCGATTTGTAAAGAAAATAATGATTGCTGTTATTGTTACTAACAGATGACTATTGGCTACGGTTGTACTTGATAAAGGAAAGACTGTTACTGCTGCATGGTATATAGAGGAATGTTTACCTCAAGTAAAAGTTTAAAAATGAACGACCAAACTAGACTCGATACTTGGCTTTTGCATCAAGATAACGCCCCTGCACATCGTGCCGGCAAAACTAAGGACTATTTGCACCAAGTTGGAAGCAAATTGCTGGGACACCCTCTTTTTAGTCCGGATTTAGCGCCATGCGACTTTGCACTATTCCCGTATGTAGGAGCGTTATGTGTAGCAGACAAATAGTAAATTTAGTTTGAAAAAAATGTTTTTTTTATATTTATTTTTTCTTCGGAAAACGATGTTCCTAATGTAGGTAATTTCTGAACAACATAAGGTATTATGATTTTGTCAATTTCAAAGATTTAATTTTTTTTTATACAACAAAGAAATTTTATAGAAAAATCTGTACATTCCATCGACATCCTTGGTATTAAATACCCATAGTTTCATTTATGTCAGCCCTCTCTTAGCTTAATCGGTCAATTTTCAAGTTTAATTTATCAGTTTCAAAATAAGATTTCTGTGTTAAAAATCACAAATTTTCCTAAACTGGTTAGCGTTTTACCTACGTTAATTACGGGGTCTACTATACGACCATAACATTTGATTACACCATTCTGTAACCACCTGTATATAATAATACTAGCAGTCCTCGCAGTTTCATCTGTGTTTATGGTCACTGCTCCGCTCCTATTGGTCGTAGCGTGATTTTATATAGCCTATAGCCTTCCTCGATAAATGGGCTATCCAACACTAAAAGAATTTTCCAATTCGAACTAGCAGTTCCTGAGATCAGCGCGTTCAACCAAACAAACAAACTCTTCAGCTTTATAAGTTTGTTTATTTGTTGTTATTGGGTCCTTTTCATCCTGAAAAAAAAAGTAAATCGGTTGGATAGAAGGCGGTCATTCAGACCAAGTCGTTTTGACAGACTCGTAACAGATTTCTTTTTTTTTACGTGATATGTTCTTATAAATCGATGAACGCCTGAACGCACGAAAAAGCATGACTCATTGTCACGTTCGATCACGAGAAGCAGGATCGGTGACGTTATCACGTAAAATTATCGTCCCTAAACTGACTTCACAGACAACCAATTTTTTTTTAATATATACATACAAGTAGGTGTATGTTATCAGTCATCTCTATTTCCATTTTTCTCCATGGTTAGTACTGTTAAGCACTACTAATATGTAGTTTGATAACAATTTGTGGCTAGGCTAGAGGACACACCTATGTAACGACAGTATGTATTACTAGCAGCGCCCCGCGGTTTCACCCGTGTAAGTCCCTATCGCGTGGGAATATCGGGATAAAAAGTAGCCTATGCATTAATCCAGGTCTCTAGTTATCTACATACCAAGTTTTATCGCAATCGGTTCAGTGGTCTTTGCGTGAAAGAGTAACAAACATCCATCCATCCATCCATCCATTCAAACTTTCACATTTACACATTTATAAAACTAGCAGCGCCCCGCGGTTTCACCCGCGTAAGTCCCGATCCCGCCAGAATATAGGGATAAAAAGTAGCCTATGCGTTAATCCAGGTCTCCAGCTATCTACATACCAAGTTTCATCGCAATCGGTTCAGTGGTTTTTGCGTGAAAGAGTAACAAACATCCATCCATCCATCCATCCATCCATTCAAACTTTCACATTTACACATTTATAATACTAGCAGCGCCCCGCGGTTTCACGCGCGTAAGTCCCGATCCCGTGGGAATATCGGGATAAAAAGTAGCCTATGCGTTAATCCAGGTCTCCAGCTATCTACATACCAAGTTTCATCGCAATCGGTTCAGTGGTTTTTGCGTGAGAGTGAGTAACAAACATCCATCCATTCAAACTTTCACATTTACACACTTATAATACTAGCAGCGCCCCGCGGTTTCACCTGCGTAAGTCCCGATCCCGTGGGAATATCGGGAAAAAAGAGTAACAAACATCCATCCATCCATCCATCTATCCAAACTTTCACATTTATAATATTAGTGGGATTAATGGGATTATGAGTAGTTCTAAATTAGTGCTTAATGTGAGTCACAACTAGTTATAAGTACGTATATGTATAAGCAATGCCTCGTTATTTTGCATATCGGCAGTCATTAATAGCACGTAAAGCACTTATTTCAGTTAATCTTGTTAACCTTCCAAATAAGCTCAATGCTGGTGTTGAGAGCGCGTTAAGGTCGATTGTACACTGGATTGGGTTCGAATTCATCGATTACTATAACTTCTACCATATCTAGAAATTACAAACCTCAAAGCCTATGAATTGGCATTATAAGCACCTAGCACTTGAGACTAGTCCATTATTATTAGTAGGTACCTAACCTAGTTAATGATGGTAAAGTTCATTCAATTGCGTTGCGACCTTTATCGCAACTGACATTCTCACGGCACCATCTAAATTATGATAACCCTTCTTGCAGGACGCCAACCCGCGCTATGCTTACGAATACAGTGTCAACGATCCCCACACCGGCGATATTAAACAACAAAAGGAGGAGAGAGACGGAGAAGTCGTTAAAGGTAACACTATAATAAACAAATATTTATTTATTATTTAATTTAGGGCGTGCATGTTGTCGACACTGCAAAAACCCTTCTCTATTCAAGCTTATTCACTAAAAAGTTTTTATTAATTATATTTTTTATTTTATATTTTCACACACACATTAGTACACACATTGTTTGAGATAGAGAACAGACAAGAGTACAAATTGGGTTTAGTGTTAGAGTTGTTTTCCCGACGTTCCGATCTACCGATTGATATACAATACGATCAGAGTGATACCTATAGACGTGATAACCACCACCTTGGTAGGGGTTACCAATCTCTGCCACGCGCACATGTTAATCGTCCTCTTATGTTTATGATTTACTAGCAACCCGCCCCGGCTTCGCACGAGTTCCAGAGATATCTTCAACAATCATCATTCTATTTCAACCAATTTCCACAAAACTTTAACAAATTATATACCTGAACCTTTCTCATGTATCGCTCTATCTATTGGTGAAAACCGCATGAAAATCCGTTCAGTAGTTTTTGAGTTTATAGCGAACAGACAGACAGACGAATGACGATGAATAAAATGCAATGCAATCCCTAAATTCTGTTCTCAATACTGAGACCGTGAGAAAGCGTAGAACTAAACATTCGGGGATTTAGTTGTTACGAACTGACTTTGTCAAAACTATTTATTTCCATTACAAAATACAAAGGTAGGTAAACAAACATATCGGTAAATATGTAGGTATAAGTGCAATACGAGTTGTGGTTACTTCGAAATAGGATAAGGTACTAGGTTTTACATTGACACTACACAATTCTAATTTATTCCAAAGGACGACGGAAATGCACGCATTTGTATATATTATATAGTAACATTGATTTACACAGGTCAATATTCTCTGGTGGAGCCGGACGGCTCCGTGCGTACGGTGAACTACATCGCCGACTGGGAGACAGGTTTCCACGCCGACGTTCGCAACAGCAAAGACAATCAACATTAGCTATAATTCTGGACATTTTATATCGTGCAATTTTCTTACGTAGTTTAACATCTGTTGTAGAATGTACCTACACTTTTGAAAACTATAGTAATACCTAAATCTTGCACACGCTTGCGTATTTTTACGTTAACTAAGCAATATTTTTTTTTTCCAAGTGATATAGTATGTATGTTTTTTTAAGATATAGCAAGCAGCACGCTATTTATACTATTTCCTGTGGTTTAAAGAATTTGACGATTAATTAATTTAAAAAGGCACCACAGCTTGTTCTATTATGCCTTATTTAGGTAGACCACCTTTCAGGGTCTAAACTAGTGTCCTAATTGTTCTTAGGTAGCTTATGATTGTAAATATATTAGTGAAACAGATTCGATTCGATCGGTAGTCCAGCCTTATTGGGCCGGTTGGTATGTCGCATTCAAAAGTCATGTAAATGCATATAAAGATCTAAAGGAAATTCGTATCATATTGGATAGATTTTTAGATTTGTAAGTCAATATATTTAAATGTTGCAATACATTTATGAGTTATAAATATGGTAGGTTATGTAAAAATCCTTTGTAAGGATTGTGGAATAGAGAGGATGTATAGTTAGATTCGATTGTACTCAGGGAGGCTTTAGTTATAGAATATTATGATCAGACTTGTAAACAATTAGAGACCGACAAGATATCTCGCAGTGAAATACAGACCACATTGCACCCATTTCATTTATTTGCTTCACTGTTCCAATGATTCAAGAAACTCAAACGTGCCATTGAAATAATTAGGTATTTCAATTTGTAGAAATCACTTCTCGGACAATTTCATTATAATATTGTTAATTACTTTTATAAGGACAGTTTAGTCAGAATTTTATACATATTTATGTAAACATAATTAAATTATAACGACCGACAATGTGACTGATGTAAGCAAATAAATTATTAATTAATTATGTCTATTATGAAATAAAATAATAAATTAAACTACATAATTTTTTTATGAAATTTTACGTAACAACGTAACACTTAATTATAACTAAAATAATTCATAAATACATTTGTATGTATTTTTCCGGTGAATATGTATCCACCGTAAAAATATAGATATTTATCACAGCACCCTTATTACCCATCAAATAACCATTCAAGAAGTTGTTAGAAATACTAATTCATTTCAAACTTATTGATTCCCTTTCCACTATAATAGCATTTTGGACAAGCAAAGTCTTGATCTGCAATCTTATTAGCCTGCAAAAAAAACGTACTTCATTATAAAGAAATTATCTAGTTGTTATTTTGTATCACAAATATACACTAGATAACAGTTAACCCTGTAAAGGCTAAAATTAATGGTTAGGTGGTGGACTATTAATGATCTTACTACTTTAAATTAAATGTTTAGAACAAAATATGTAACTTGTTGTAATTTCGTCTCACGTCTCTGCGAATACGACGAAGTGGTATCGTTCGCCAGTGGCGTAACAATAGGTTTTCAGAGTGGGGAAAATGCCATGGGCCCCCGCTCGAAGGGGCCCTGGGTACCAAAGGCCCTGAACGCAGTAGGCACTAATTACAAAATGTATTAATGAATTAGCCACGGGCCTCAGATAGTATACATAGTTACCACTATCGTTCGCATAGGTTAGGAGGCCACGGGCGTCCCGGCAACAGCCAGCTCGAGGTACAGGTATGCGACGCTGACCTGCTCAAGGGTGCTTAGGTACACGCCCAAGCCACAAAAAAAAAGAAATAAGCAAGCCATTTTCTTTCATTGCCTTTATTTCTTATCTACCTTTCACTTTTAATATACTCCCAATTTTGAAATCTTTAATTCCCAATATGCCCGGTTGATGCAATACCCTATTATGTAAGTGGCACAAAATTATAGTAGACAAAATGTGGATGTTACCTACGCCTCTATCTACTCGGAGTCAGTATATGTATGTTTCGTTCACAATCAAAAATGTGTGTACAAAAATTAGAACTCATTTTACATTGTGTAACGTACATTTTTTTTAACATATTTCATCAATTTCAATATTAATTACAACTACTACTATTGGACATTATATAAAAGTACAGTTTTTTTATAGTTGAAGACAGTTTTATTTGTGAACACTGATGTTATTTGTCAGTTATAAACTTTAATAAAAATTCAAGGATCAAAAGGTTGCTGGCTACTATTTATAAGTGCAGTTGTTTGTAGTTTCATTGTATGTATTTGTAGTGGTATAGTTGTGTACTTTGTTATCTAATTCTTGACAGAAGCACAGGTGTATAAACCCATTACACCAAAGCACTTGTTCACTTACCGATAAACAATAGTAACAAAATATATGGCTGCAGCCCATAGTGTGTGGTAGAACTGGGTTATTGCCACAGCATGCACAGACAGTGTTTATTGTCATAATGGCTTTATTACCGGCAACAGTAGATCTCACATGCTTACGCCACCATACATACTTCAATACACTAGAAAGCTTTCTTTTCAATCCAAAAATATTTATCAAAGCTATTGTTGTACCAATTAGCTCCTGCAAATTAAACAGTTTTTGTGTTATACATATTGTTTTATAAATAATTATAAACTGCATCATTTTTTAAGTTCAAATGAAGTATCTAAATACATATTTTATGTCAAATTACTTATGAATGAAGTGTAAATCAAATGCTAATATAACAGCTAAACAAAAGTCTCTTTTAAGTCACTAAATTAAAAATTATGTTTTAACTATAATAGGTTTGCAGACTTAAAGGAACAAACTGTTGAATAACAAACTCTGTAAAGTCATATGGAGTAAACTTACAATGAAATTGTGCCATAGAAGCTCTCTGGTCCAAGAAAAATCAGTTAGGTCCTCCCTCGTCAAATTGTCTGCAGACAAATGCAGCCCTAATATGAAATCAATGACTAATGGATATTTACCAGTTTGAATAAATCTACAAAAATTCAATATATCTGCCATTAATTGAAATGTTTCTAACTTTTGGACAAAATTTTGTACTTTTGTATTAGATGTGAAACTATAAATTGCTCTTTCTTTCAAGTATTTCAAACCAATAGTATACCCATAGTACCAAAACAGTTTACTTCTAGCAAAATTTTCTGGATTATATTTTAATGACAGCATTTGATGGCCAAAAGTGTTTTTTTGATTTACAACTGAATACTTGAAAATCCATGTTCTTATTAGAAGCTCAAGTTCAGGCAATACCGGTTGTAGGAATCTAGGCTGAAACAACACTCTTTATAAATATTGACATTTTTTAACACTTAAAATTGGTTTCAACTACTTTAAAGACCCATAATAAATTAAGATCGAGACAGTAATAAAGTATTTACAGAATAACTATGATGGCTTACCTCAATAAATTTTGTCGCTTGCAAAAATAACTGTTTGAATAGTTCTTCAACTTGATTGTCTAGTTGTACAGCATCTAACTGTAAAATAAATAGAAATGTTTTGATTTCTTTAATCTACACAGATAGTTCAGATATCGTCACTTTTTAATTTAAAATCTTGAACCTGAACATTCGCCTAAACACAACTATTTTTACACAACACAATTAGTTGCCTACTTTGCACGCCCTACTTGATAAATATGTACAATCTTTATTTACGCAACTTGTAATAAATTTGTAAAAAAATAATTATGGGTATTATCGTTTTAATTAATTGCTTACCTGTGTTACTCGGGGTATGTAGTTAATAGACATATTAACTTGGAGTTATAGACTATTAGCTCAGTCTAATCATATTAGTATAAGTATTATCTTAAGTTTTCAACGTCCTATCAGTTAATTGATGTTTAAATTTTTATCTGATACAATTATGATAGTTTAATATTTATAAATAATCTAAAAGTCACCTGTCAACTTTATCATTTCTGACTTTCTGACCATTGATAAAACAAGAAAAAAGGATGTGCCCTTAATTTGGCCATATCTCCTTTTCTTTTTTTCCTTATCTTTAGAGCCCTTAATATGCAAAAAAAAATTATTTTGTCTCTTATTTACACGTGATACTTTACGTTTGTAAAAAGAGTTCAGTATAATATATATGTTAGAGGGTTAATTCTTTAACTTTACTTTAACTTTTGGTTTGTGGCTTTGTGGAGTTACCACAATTTTGCCAATGTCAGTCATTCTCTAGTGCCTTTTTTTCGTAAATGTCAATAAACTCTTGAAGCTGTTTTGTGACAGAACAGAACGCCATTTTAGTGTAGTGAGCATAGTTCGGGGTAGTTGATCTGTAATCGAAAGCGTTGTACGAAGTTTATTCTCAGTTTTAAAAATGAATTATGTATGTTTTGGTGCTTTTATGGTATTGAAAGGACTAATAATAACCAAAACTAAAATGTCAAAAGTGTTGTAGAAGGTGAATGTTATTCAAATTCCCGTAAACATTATGAAGGATTGTTAGTAAAGGTTTTTTTCATATTTCATATCCAATTTTTGCCGTAATTATGTTTAATGTCTACATTTGGAAAACAAGATAGTTTTATGTTGTCTAAAATGTTTTATGACTAGTATCAACTAAAGTATAGCAAGTAAAATATTCGATAGATTTACATAACTTTTATTACTTTGAAATTCTATAGGCTGCTCGTGAATTTAACCTGAAGCATGTTATTTTTTTTATCTTGACACCTAAAACACCCTGTAAATGTAATTTTTATTTTTGAAGGACTTCAATAACTACTTTCAAATCCTTTTGTAAAAACAATACTAAAACATTATTTTTTTGGTCTTGTTCGGTCTATTTTGGAATACTGTAGTGTGTCTGTGACTGTGTATGGCGGCCTCACTACTCTGTGCTGTGCACTCATTGCGTCTTGAACGAGTTGTTCAGAAACTTTTTCTATGGCATCTTGTTTTCTACAATTGGGTAAATAAAACTACGTTCTTATAAATCTAGATTAATATATTTCAAGATAAGATCCCATCGTAGACAAAGCCAATCGAACAACGTAAAAATTGCCTACAAAATATTTGGCAACATGATTAACTCTCCACAATTAGTGACTATGTTTAAGCTTCAAGCTCATTCTAAGCTTCCACAGTTTTAAAAATTGTAGCGGTTTATTAGTTATAAGTAAATAAACGTTTGTTCAATTATAAAGAACAACATAAAATATTTAAACAAAACATGTTGATGTTGAATGAGTGAATTATTGAATTATTTTATTATTATTGTATTTCAATATGGGTGTTTTCGACAAAATCAGTAGAACACTATTTGTTGTTCGTGGATTTGTTTTTCCACATTTGGCTTCAGGTCAATGACTATATTTCCCATCTACTCTTCTTTTTTTATCTATGTTTATGAGTTTATGATCTTGGGACAAGGGACCTTGCCAGTCATAAACTAAAATATATTATTGCCAGTTTCTAATGAGAGTTGATAGAGGCCTGTCAGAATAAGAGACAACTCGGCTGCGCAGCGCTTCAGAACCACTACGAGAATGTAACTGGTCTGCAAACCTTATTCTTTCACTTCTAGATACAGCAAACATTTAAGTACTGCTTTTAAGTTCTCATTTCGGGAGCTGGGCCTTTACTGCTGTGTTGCTGTCTAGACGAGAAGAGATCAGCAAATAGATCCGCTTTCCGGTCAGAGAACTATCATGTTTATGGTGGGAGCGATGGGCGACAGAAGCGATGCTCAATCGACTTGGTAAGAGACCAGAAAGCTGTACTCTTTGAGGGATATGAAGAAGAACTTGTCTCCAATAAGTCCAATATGGTGAAAGCGAATTCCTCTCATTGTTTTTTTACAAGACTTAACAGCAACATTTTTGATTTCTGAGATTATTATGATGATATTGAGAATATTCTGAGAAGAGATCAGCAAATAGATCCGCTTTCTACTTAGCGCTGTGGGTCAGAGAACTATCATGTTTATGGTGGGAGCGATGGGCGACAGAAGCGATGCTCAATCGACTTGGTAAGAGACCAGAAAGCTGTACTCTTTGAGGGATATGAAGAAGAACTTGTCTCCAATAAGTCCAATATGGTGAAAGCGAATTCCTCTCATTGTTTTTTTACAAGACTTAACAGCATCATTTTTGATTTCTTCTTGGCTAGAAGATCCACGGCTATGCTTCTACGAGCGGTGGTCTAACCCAAATATGATTCACTCTTACGCTTTTCAGCTAAGAGGCAGTCAGCGTTGAACCGTGGGCGAGCTTTGGTTTCTAGGCATATGCCAGCAAAAGGAATAAAGTACTCCATAACTTCTACTACTACAGGATAAGAGGCGAAGAAGTGTCGCATCTCATCCCAATCTGACGACTTGTATCGCCATACTCACCTGGTGCCTTTTGAAATTGTCTCAGGTGATGAGTAGTGCGACACAGATTTTACTTCACAGTGATCCGATGTTCCAAGGAGTGGTAAAACGGACACCGAATTTCTATCAGGATCGGTCGTCAGTAGATGGTCCAGGCAATAAGCAGTGTAGCCTGCAACGTTAGGGATGCGTGTGGGCTCGTGAACAAGTCTGGAGAGGCCACAGGTTATTGCAAACTTATAGACTTCTCTCACAGCGTGATCAGTATCTTGGTACGGGATTAAATCCCCCCAGGAAAACCAACAGCGTAAGAAACCCACAAAACAGAATCTGTGTTCTGTGAGAGCGTGGTAACTACCTGGTTCGAGCTAGCCCGATTTATGAGCTACTGATGTTGACGTAGCTAGGCTCTACCACATAAGAAAATTAACCGAATCTTTATCTATTTTTAAACAACATTGTAAATATATTGCTATATTACTATCCACATGTAGGTACTTATTCCTCGTTATAAAATTAGATGTGTAGCCAGATAAAAACCGCTGGATAAGATTTAAAACCAAACAAAAAAAACAATTAATGATACCAAGAAATTTTAAGGTAAGGAATGAAAAACAGGAAATTGGAGATTATATTGCTGTAGTATTTAACTTGTGATGATAGTGTAGATATTTAAACATCTGTAATGGAAGGACTTTGTCTATCTCTGAATTCTTTCCGGGCGATGAATAAAGTGTAAGTCTTGATGATGTCTTGAGTGTGAATCTTCATTTTATCGACAGAGAAAATATTTTAAGAAATCTAGAATTATTCTTTTGATATTTTTCAAATTCTTTTTCACTACCATGACTCCCGTAAAGAAAACTAAAATGGAAATAACAAGGCGTCCTTAAATCCTTAAATTATCAACGTAGGGGAGGAAAAGTTTAAGGTTTTTAAAGTAAGCCTAGAAAATTTTTCATTCAATCTAATTATCTAAATAACGATAAAAATTTAAAAAAAAATATTTAAAATCAAGTGTCTACACTTTTCGTTTTCATTATAAATCTTGTCTAATATACGAAATCAATTTAACAGATATTAAACATTAGCATTAGCGATATAATAAGTGATAATGCATCGGTTTTACAAAAAAAACGGTTTTCCTTTTTTACCGGTTTTTAATCGCCCATATGTGCATCTGTCAAAGAATGTCAGTTTATCTGACACTGACATTACACACTACCAAACGACAGTAGGTAATACTAGAATTTGTGTCCACATTGATTTTGCCAGTATTTACCTATATCGTTAATAGAACATTAACTACCTCCTGTTTATTAATAAAACTATGGCTGTTTAGAGTACGATTATCTCAACAGTCGAAATGGTTGTTTCACCACAAACCCCCGATAACGAAACCCAAAGCGTGCAAGCAAAAAGAAACAACATGGCGTCCAAACAATCCTCAGTCGCTGATACTAGAGCAGAGTTGGCAGAATTAGTTAAAAGAAAAGCTGAAGTAGCCGTAAGTTTTGAATATATATGAACTTAATACACGAAATGACCCCATTTTTACTGTACTCTATTTTCAGGAAACTCTTGCTAACTTAGAACGTCAAATATATGCTTTTGAAGGATCATACTTAGAAGACACACAACTGTACGGAAACATAATTAGAGGTTGGGATAGGTACCTTACCACAAACAAAAGCACCAATTCTAAAGCTGATAAACGTAACAGAAAGTTTAAGGAGGCTGAGCGTCTCTTTTCTAAATCCAGTATTACATCTATGGCTGTAAGTTGTAAACAAACTGTTTGTTACTGACTTATATCATTATATGCACATTTATTTATTCTATATTAAATTTTTAGGCTGTTAGTGGTCTAGTGGATCCAGCTGAAGCAAAAAGTAAGGATATATTTTATTAAATTTTAATAAACTTTAATCATATATTATGATATTTATTATTTTTTTTTTATCCTAGATGAAAGAAACAGTGAAACAGAATCTCAAACAAATGAAGATTCATCAGATACACAGATTAGCACTGGAATGAATGTTGGAAATCTGAATCACACCACCATACATGGATCTACAGAGAGTATTGCATCGAAACCCTCTGGTAAACAACATACTAATGGAGGAATTGAAAAAGTTATCAACCACTCGCAAACCAAACAAAGTGTTACACAGAAAATAGCCACATCATCTGGTATGCTGCAGAAAGCCTTCAGTAGTGACAGTAAAATGTTATCAGCAGTTGGATTAGACAGCAGACCTGGAACACCAAAGGACAAAGACTCTGTGATGAATATCATGAGCAAAGGAGACATGACACCTAACTCTTTAAAGCACAAAATGTCAAACAGTAGTTCAAGTAGTAGCAATAGCGTGAAAAAAAATAACAATAAAAAAGCTAGACATCGGTAACTCAATCCACATCTACTTAAACCTTGTTTTATTACTAGACTCTGTACTTAGGTCCGTTAAAAGCAATCCACACGAGCAAATTTGACAAAATAACTCTTTATTTCTTTGGTCTAATGTAAATACATGTTACTGTTACATTAATGCTTTTTATTGTAGTTCTTAATCTTTAGTTTACTCTTCTATTTAATGATCTCAAAATAGTTTGCTTGAATCTCGATTCTGTAAATAAAAAAGATAATTAATTGATAGCCAAGGCATGGCAATTGGCCTACTTTGCATAATACTTATTTGGATAAGCTAAATATACTTATTGGCATATACCTTGGATACAGTTAAGATAGTATTTTATTACAATGGTAAGCCCATGGTTACCAACATATTTATATATGCTTTTCTTCAGACAACATTCCTTTGCTCTTCTAAAGAAAATAATTAATTATCAAAAAATTTAAAACAAAAGCTACATTCTATTTGTAGTAGGGTAGAAGTGCTTACATAGTACTAAATAAATGCACACTAATATGAAATGAAATAAATGAAGAATCTCAACATGATTAATACTTACGCTTTAGAACATTTGGAAAGTCTCTGATTGGTCCACAATATCTCAAGATAATGTAATAGAATAGTGGTAAAGCTGATATAATCGCCGCACAGCATAAAAATATTATTTCAGGCGTCCTCCTGACTTTACAACAATTAAGGGTTTTACTCCAAGTTGATCTTGTAGCATTCATCTGAAATTTTCTAAACGAATTATAGTAGACGTTGGGTGATTGTAAATCAAGATCACACATTTTAAATTTATTTTGGAGATGTTGGTTAATACAGTCATCTACATACAGACTGCCAAAGGAACCATAAACATTGAATTAAAATAGCTGGACGTGACCTAATAAAAGATAACAAGATTACTGCTCTGTTACATAAATTATTGAACAGTAATTTGAATGTCATATTGTAATTATAGACAGTTGTAGATAGTTATCTAATAATTATTTTTTGTAAATCAAGTAATATATATATATATATATATAAATGTTCTAAAAAAAGAAATGTTAATGGTTGGCTGTTGAAGGCTGCCTAATGGTAAAATAATTATACAGCGTTTAACAGAGGGGCTGTGACTAATAACAATATAGTATAAAATATAGCTAAACAGAAGGAACAACTTTACACACTGCGTCAAAAACATCCATGCAAATACTGTCCACGCCTACAGCATCTTCACTAAGAGTTTTGTAAAAACTATCCAACTGGAGATACTCCTGCATACATTTATCACACACTTCACTATTATTTTCTGCAGTATATTTATGTATACAATTACTTGTTTCTTTATATAATGTGTTGAAGTGTATTGTTTGATTTGATAAAATAGGCACTTCTGGATTGGACCAGTTGTAACAGGCTGAAATTAAAAAAATACATAAATAACCAACAATATTTGCATAAAAATATGACAACCATTCAGATTCTACTATCAGAATTTTAATAATATATCGCTAGTTTGCGAGAGTAGCGAAGGAACAAAAATGATTGATTTTAGAGAATGGCAATGTTTTGTGATTTCCACTAGAGTATTTTGTTTTAAATATATAATGAACTTCTCGCTTTCTAACGAACGGTAGCATGAAATCAGTGTTGCATCTCTGTACACCATAAAATATCAATGATATGATTGTTTGGCATACTTAGTTCAATTCGACTGAATTTTTAATAACGTTGATATTCTCGCAAACCAACGATATATAATTATAGCTATTAAGCTACATAATATTTTAATGCTTAATAGCCAAAAAATAAAAAATAAGTGATAAAAATAAATATATAAATTTGTTACAAATACCATAGCAATGTCCTTTGTTCCAAATACTTAGTATATTGTTATGATATTCTAGAACAACATCCATTCTGTCTTGCGATATAAACATGGACTTGCAAGAAGTTCCATTTACAACAGCTGTCAGTAACTCTTCATACATAGTGTGAAAACTCATATATTGGTTTATACAATTCTCACATAGTGTGATAGGTCTAGCATACATAATAGAACACTTTGTAAGATCTGATGCATTTTGAGCGAATGCATTTACAATTGATGAGCAATTCTTCGGCTCAGGATCTTTATTAAAGTATGACCTGAAAATTTGAATAGGTACAAATTGTTTTAAAATAAGTTACAAGATCATATTTATAGATTTAATAAACTTATACTAACGGATCCACATTTTGGGGTTTGTTGTTCGGTATGTCAGCCTTTAGTTTCATAGAATATTGCAGTAGAAAGAACAACGCGCAATATTGAGCATTCATGCTTAATTTTCTGCAGTCAGACTTCCACTTACACAATATTTTTGTTTTCAATTCATTAACAAAGAAGTCGCTGAAAAGTGACAAGTGTGACAACTAGGCCTGCTACTTAGATCAATTTTATAATACAAAATCATCGATAAGTATTTTGGTTTAAAAAAAACTCTAATAATAGATTTATTGTGTCTTTAAAATAATAGAGGAGCTGGAGTCGACTCGTAATAGAGTACCTATATAAAATACTCCTAAATGGACTTTGTAAAAATAATTTGATTTAACTAAAACATTTTGCACTCCTAAATCAAATAAAAAAATAACAATATTTTTATTTGACATATTATAGAAATTCGTTCATATAGCCCGTAACCGATCTATCTCTTACTCTGAAATAAGTTTGGTTCGATATTTACAACGAATAACTTAATTCATTAAAATTGATTATACGTATTTAAACGTGGACTCGTTTTGTTGATTTAATTTAAAAAGTAATTAAAAACTAATAAATTGCATTAAATCTAGTAGTATTTTGTTAACTTTAAGGCAGAGCCATGTAGTAAATGCTTTTAAAATATAATTAACATAATTATCTGAAACTAGAGCGGCTTTTTTAAAATAAGATAATTCTTTGTATTAACAGATGTCCTTAAATTATGTTAATTAGGGTTAAGGTTGATTGGCAATGAGGTAAATTAGAAAATTATTATTAACCACGGCTAAGTGATACGGTTATTTTGGCCACGAGTCAGTTCATTAACTGTGATTGGTTGATTTTTAACTCATTATGTGGATTGATGCACTTTCACTCAGTACGATTAGCATTAATTGTGTGAAAATAAAATATGTAGGTAACTTTAAAATGCCTCAGTGTTTTAAAAAGTCGTTGGAGTGGGAGTTTGAGTAACAAACAAATAGAACATGGTAAAGTAAAATCAGTTGAATGCAAACTTTGCAAAATTATATTGTTTTTTATTTTGTACCTAGTTAGTTTACCTACGATGTATAATTAAGATGTTAATATAAAACAAATTAGGTATTAACTAGGTACCTAATGCAAACAAAGTTCCTAATATTCATTTTGTGATAGTTATTTTATTCAAAAGTTTTAACTAATAAAGTATTAAAACTGTTATTTATAATTCGGTCAATACTAATAATATGCACAATATTTTAAAGTAATATCACATTTTTACGTATCTGTATTACAATTATTAAGCATTCATTAACAATATAAGACTGATTCATTTTTGTTTGTATTATTTAGACTAAAAAAATTGGTTTCGACTGGTATTCAATTCACGACTCAACTCGACTGTAAATTGTTGATTATTTCAAACGTCGCATCGCGCGTCGGTAGCTACTTAGCGACCATCGCAGCATCGAGTTATTGACTCGAAACCATGGACGACGCAGCGACGACTGAATAAATACCATCGAGGCATGAGCATATCGCATCGGGATATTGACTCGAAACCATCGATGACGACTGAAAACCACCGAGATGTTTCAACAATCAAAACAATCGACTTAAAGATCTCGCCATCGCCCATCGCTACAATTTTATAGAATGTCAATGTCAAGTGTCAAGGATGAGAGTACGAGCTAAACTAAAATATATTATACTGAAATAGACTGGCAACTCGTTTTGTGTAGGTCAGCGCCTCTGACCGCAAAGCTCGGGAACTTTAGTTCCCTACTTCACCTATAGAGGCGCTAACTACAGGTGTAAAAATGTATTATTTTTATTACTAAAGCTATCTATAGCTATAATGTAAATTTATAAAAACGGAATAAGTAACACAAAAGTCTAATTTAATTAGTTCATTAATAACATATTTTATTATTATTTCATTTACAAGACTTTATAAGGTTTTGAAGTATATAGAAACTGTCACTGTCACCACATACATTCAACTTCAACTTTTGGTTTGTGGCTTTGTGGAGTTACCACAATTTTGCCAATGTCAAGTAGGTATACGGAGGACAAACTGTACATACATTTTTACAAAATGTAGAACTCCTTTTGAGTGTGAGAACATTGTTCACTTATTTGCACCAATTCATAACGAAAAATACTTTACTATTGCAATAAATCTTATCACTTTTATTACAAACAAGAAATAATTTAAATTATTTGATAAATAACTTCAACTTCAACTTTTGGATTGTGGCTTTGTGGAGTTACCAGTTGATAAATAACAAACCGGCGATTTTTTTTCTGACATTTGACATTTAGACAGAGACTAGAGTTGCCAGCGTGTTATACTGGTTAACTACTTTATGGTCTCGAGTAATAATTTATTTTATTTCGAAACAATGATTTATTATTTTAAATATATATGAATAAAATTTTAATTTTTTTTCACTTAATATTAATCACGGAATTATTAAGAATGGCGAACCTGGTGAAATGAATATACAAACTTGACAAGTTATATAAAATACCTTAAATGTGTGATGGTAAAATATGGTAACCTATAATAACAGTTTTATGCATCAGGTGAAGATGGCTCTTTTAAAAAAATTAAAATTTATTCCCAAGTTGCCAGGGCATGAGTACGAGTACGCCGTATGGCCGTATAGAGAATAATATTTATAATATTTACTTTAATGGTTAACAAACTTAATAGATTCTCATAATCAACTATAGCATTGACTTAAAATTGATAATACTCATTATGTTGTCTAATGAGAACTCTATCTCTAAAGCTAAGGCATTATTTGATGCAATAAACTCAAATGTTTTAAAATATTAATGAGACTAAATTATCCCCTATTATAAGATTCTATAATGGAATTCAGTGAACCGACCCCAGAAACTCTACAGCGAAAATTGTATTTTCTATTAGAACAACTCCAGGATATGGCCAGAGAATTACCACCGTAAGTTTTACTTACCTACTAACAAAACTATTTTGTTATACAACTTCATTACAAATTGTAGAGTTGCAAGAAATCATTCTCCAGCACTTATTCTAGCTAGAGCTGGAGTTGCTTACTGCTGATTAATCTACAAGTTTCAAATTTAATATTTTACAGAAAATACCAAATGAGAGTACCAATAGAACTTCTGTCTGGGTTAGCTAATTGTCTGCTTAATGAAACTGTATTTGAAATAGTAATTGGACTTATGGAAATTCAGCATGTTACAGAAAAACATTTATTTCAACAAAGACAACAAATCATTAACAAACATACTTGTAAGTATTGTGTCATTTTTATGATAACACAGCCATATATTTGTTAAACTACCACAAATCATTTTTCTCTTATTTTTCCTAACCCTCTCCTAGAACATGAGATCTCAGGGAATAATGGAAACAGGAAATTATTGCCAAAAGATCAAAATCAGATCTAAACTCATACATTTTTAATATACTTGTTAGAAAACAAAAATAAACTATATATGTAAAACTTTGTTGTAGTGGAAATTCAAAACATGATCAACACGACTGCACCTGAACAGCAAGAACTGCAAAAGGCAATTTTATTAGAAAGACATAAAGAAGAGCTGCGACAGACAGATATGAAATTAGTTCTTCAGCTGGATCAAAAAGTAATGTTTGAGTCTGTTTCTGTAAATTGTAAAGACCATCCATGGTAGCTACTTATTTATTAATTATGGTTATGTCATAGAAAATATCTTGTTATCAATTCTTATGACACCCTCTATGAAATAACATCAGACATATTAAATTGCCATTTTCCATACAAGTAAAAAAAAATAGCTTAAGTATATTTGATAATTAATAGTTTTAAAGATTTCATTAAAAAAAAGCAAAAAGTTATGGTTTAACTATCATTTTAAGTTTGTGTAATATTTGTACACTTAGTAAATTTCATGCCCTGGTTTTAATTCTTTGTCTCAAACAATACACAACCGTGAACTTACCACATTAGCTCCATGTAATACAAATGAAATTCTAACTATTATAAAAATCTCGACCCCAAGTCAAGTAGTGGCATAGATAAAACTCATACAAAAGTTATTAAGTCTTCAAAACATTATTTCTTATAAATTGACTATTTGTTTCAATAAATTTTTAAGTGACGGTGAATTATCAGACACCTTTAAAGTAGCGAAAGTAACACCAATCTATAAGTCAGATACGAAGACTGTTGCAGGGAACTACCGCTCTATCTCTGATTTACCAGTTTTATCCAAAATTCTAGAAAAAATATTATACATGTGTTTGATAAACTACCTTGATTCATTTAACTACTTATCAGGACGTGTATATGGTTTTAGATCCAAAAGTAATACTACTACAGCCACAATAGATCTAATAGCGAAAATTAAGAAAAATGTTGATAGTAAAAAAATTGCTTTAGGGATATACATTGATTTGAAAAAGGCCTTCGGTCACAAATTTATTATTGAGTAAGCTACAGACTATTGAAATTAAGATATGTACTCTAAAAATGTTTTATTCTTATCTGACAAACAATACAAGTAGTACCCAACCAATTACCTATGGCGTCCCACAAGGGTCAGTACTTGGACCACTATTAAACCTTATCTATGTAAATGACATATTAGATCTGGGACTTCACGGCCCCTCTTTACATTGTACGCAGACGATATTTGCTTATTTTAATTCTCTTTATATAAACATATTGCATAAATGGTTCCAAAATCATATATTAACTACTAGCAGCGCCCCGCGGTTTCACCCGCGTAAGTCCCCATCCCGAAGGAATATCGGGATAAAAAGTAGCCTATGCGTTAATCCAGGTCTCCAGTAAACCAATGTATACCACAAAAATTACGTTATGATATTTACATTCGGGTTTTTATTTTTAAAAAGTTTTTATTTTTTTATGGCTAAAATAGTATAATTTGTTATTTTTTTTTTACATCTCACACACGTACATAAATATACTTATATATTTTTGAATAAGTACATACATATTACAGATAAATTAGACACAGAATAAATGGTCATACTCATAATCTTACAATTATTGGTCTTGGGTGGGAATTGAACCCACGACCTCTGGCTCAGCAGTCAGTATCACTAACCACCACAACAAGCCAGTCAATTAATAGTAACTCATTAAAAATTCTTACTTACCTAAGGTACTTAATTAAATTATGTATAATATAATTACCTACTGTAACTATTCATTGTTATTTATTTAAAGTATTTAAACAACAGCTATTCAATAATCTTTTATTAGGTTTAAAGTTCTCCTTAAGATAAATTAATATGAACAAACAAGAGATAGCTGTTATCTCGTGTTTGTTTGTTGTTGCTGTAAACCGTTGAAGAGTACCCTCGACTGGCTCCCGCAGGTCATCAAATCTACTACTACAGGTCTCCGTCATGTCGAAGTGTCATAAGAACTACATAGGTTCACAGGTGTAAAGTTGTCCCCCTATTTTTCTACCCTTGAGGATTGAACTTTTTTATTTGAAATTTAAATAGGATCAACTTCGAAGTATATCAAATCAAATAAAAAGAAATATCAAAATTGGACAACCCTGTAAAAAGTTGTGCGTGTTCATACTGTTCATACAAAATAAATATTTTAAAAAATTGTTTCATGAAATACCAAGATAAAGTAGGGTAAGAAGACGTAAAAATAGCTTCTGTCTTAGCTCTTCTTACCTTAAATTTAAAGTTACATTCCTTATGCTTCTTTGAAACTGAAGGTATGAATGCCATTGCATACATCATTAAATGAAAAACAGAAGAAAACAGGTACACGTTATTATGTATATTTTTCTCTTATTTTTGCAGGTCAGTGATCAGCAGGTGACTTTAGAAAAAGCTGGTGTGCCAGGATTCTTTGTAACTAACAAACCTATAGAAGTTAAAGTACAAATGTACCTTCTTGACTTCATACTTAGGCTAAGCAAAATGGATATTCCTTGAGAACTAGGTAATTTTTAATATAAATAATTTTAAAAAAAACATTTTTTTATTTCAAATCTTAACAATTCATTGAGTTAGTAACAACAGTAAATTTGAACTATGTTACTAATAGAATATATTACTATTTTAAGACTAACTTTATCAGCGGCGAATTTACACATTTGCCGCCAGTAGGCTATTAGAATTTTGCTTCCCCTAAAGGTCGGTCTATCTAGTTCGATACGACCAGAACAAGACATAAAAAATAATGTAGGCCCCAAATTTGCCGCCCTAGGCTTCAGCTTACTCAGCCTACTGGTAAATCCGCCACTGAACTTTATGGTTCACTGGCTGAGTCCGCGCCTAAATCCCGATGCCGTGGTAATATCGGGATAAAAAGTAGCCTATGTGTTAATCCAGGTCTCGAGCTATCTACATACCAAGTTTCATCGCAATCGGTTCAGTAGTTATTGCGTGAAAGAGGAACATACATCCTCACAAACTTTCACGTTTATAATATTAGTAGGAATTATGTCCAGAAAGCATACAATGGTCAAAATAGGCGAGTGGTTGGAGTCGTCTTCAATAATCGAGCATGGAAACAGTTCTCTTACCTAATATGGTTAGGAAATCGTGAATTTCAGCAATCGCAACACCAGAGCGGCCCCTTAAAAATCTCTAATTTCTCGTTATTTCCAATGTATTACCATTATTTATATATACATAATAAATTATCAATCAAAACGCCTTAATGTAAGAAAAGACTGATCACAAAATTTACAGGAATGTACTTATATCTAGAAGACCTTTTGTATGTATCATAAATGATAAAAAAGGGGATCTTAGGGTTAACAACATGTTGATAATTGTTTGACCTGTGCCATTGATGTGAGCATTATTGTCTTTAAGATTTTAATTTTCACTGAAAATATTCACTATTGGAAGAAAAATTGCTAAAATTTGCAATAACGCTGTAGTGAACCCTGTGATCGCTAGACCGTAACTGCATTAGCGTGTACATAAATTTACCTCAAATACCTACAAAAAGCATAGGGATTCCAAGATCCTATCGATAATCAACTAATTATTGCTGTTCATCCCCTATTTTTTTTAGAATAAAATATAACTAACAGCATGAAGTTTCATTCAATATCATCTTATTTCACAAAATAATAACGATTACACAGTAGTTATCATTTAAGAGCAAACAAAAGAATAACAAAATATAAAACATATATTTCAAATTACTTAGCCACAGCATTAGTTACGTTCGTGACGTCATCCGCTGTCGGTAAATGTCGACTGGGGCGTGGTGGACTCGGCATATTATAAAATTTCCCGCATTTGCTTTAGGGATGTAACAGCGGTGTGACAAACTACTTATCGATGATAATTGGAATGAGCGAAGAGGGACTGATGAAAGTTATTAATATTATTTTATTGCAGGATCAATATAAATGAAAAATAATAACCTTTACATAAGTATAATTCTTCTGTGCCTGTGAATATTCCTGAGCTTATTCGCTGCACTGGACCGATTTTGATGAATTCGTTTGTTTAAGTGACGGGTCCCCGGATGGTTTAGATAATATACACATAAATAACATAATTGGACCCACCAGGTGGCGCTGCGATAGGGTTCGAGGTATGTTTTTTTTTACGTCCGGACCGGACTTTAAAAAATCATAAAAAATAAATAGATGGGTTAGGTCAATTACAAAAACAGATATGTGTAGCGTAATTAATGAAGTATTAGAATAAGATAGAATATTAAAGTATTTTATTCAAGAATACACCTTAGAGAAGATTTTAAAAACAGGTAGTAGTTATTTCACTTTTCACAAAAATATGTAATCGAATATTTTTTTTATTATGTAGAGGTGAATGGTTCATTACTGAATTCGCTCAGTTTACCGGTATCGACATGAACGCCAATGTACGCGCGAGTTAATCAAAAAGAGAACGACGATAATAATTCAGTTTATGAATAAAGGTGCGACATATAATCCGATGTCTAGTAATAATCTTCCGTTACCGTGATAACATTTGACGTCACTATTTCGCTAGGGCCAATAAGCAAAATAGACGTTTAAAGTAAAGTTATAGTAGCTTTTAGTTATGTATTCCTGTTTTGCCTATTTTCCAATCTAGCTTCTCACTCCGACTAGTAAGTTGATTTTAAGCTTATTGTAAAAGTAGGATCAATAAAATGACAATATAAGTAGTACAAGTTTAATAATAATAATAAACATACGTACAAAGTTACAACATCTATGTCTATTGAAAAGAAAATAACCAACTTTTAATACAAGTCTATAGTTTACATAAGTCGAGTTGTGCTAAGTTTGTAATCCCTTATCGTGTCAATTTAGCATAATCACAAATAATACGTTTTGACGCCTAACACCATATTTGAGAAAGATTATTTTTACTACATATCTGCGATAGCAGTGTTCAATTATGAAAAACAAAAATGTCTCTTGAACCAAACTATTTACCTAGATGCCATATAGATGCAGCAAACACTTTTCTACTAGGTACTTCGAAACAAAAAAAAAATATTTAAATACGTATATCACTTGGTAAAGGATACCAAGATAAAGTATACTGTTGGAATCTGACATACGGGGCAGTGGTTAAAATCTATGGGGGGTGAAGAAAACTATTCCAAAAGGACATCCGCACCCTCGGCCATTGACGGTTATATAGAGTCTTTGTCAATTACAAAAGCCAAAAATTATTCGGACCAGATGTTTTAAAGTAAAACTACAGGCAAAATTGAAACCATCAGTTGTAGTCTTTTTGCACTGACTGTACTTTGAGAGTGCAAGCTTAACGCATCAAAGAGCCTGTTTAACTATAACCAGCTTTTCTTCATAATTTAATTAGTATCCTTAAGAAAATGTACAGTACAGCACAAAAAGAAATTATAATTTTAGTTAACAAATTGCCAGTGTGGTGTGAACAACGTTTCTTAATTTATACTTATATACACATAGTTTAGCACTCAAAAAGTACATTTGATATATCAAAAATATCACTATAACCAGTACGATTTTACTTATAACATGCCTAAAATAAACAAAAATACAAACATACATTTCAACAAATTAATAAAATAACAACACAAATTGAAAAAAAACAATGGAACTTGCTACTAATTCGTTGAACATAATCGGAGTAATAAACGCAGCAGTTACATGCCTGCACGAATTTATCGTAATGTCAACATCGCTTTGTGACAGAACGCATACCACATTATTTTTATTGTTGGCCTAACTATTATGAGTAATTAAAAGTCCAACCACATTGTACTCTATGAGTTATGTGCGTGGTTAGAATGTGTACTGAGAATATATTAAAATACTATGATATTCAAATAAGAATAGGAATGACTGTGCCATAACGTGATGTCATAGCTGTCAATTCAAACCAATTAGATAGGATGTGCAAAACAGATATTTTTATAATAATAAATTTATTTACAAAAACCCATGGAATATTTGATGGTATTTGATAATATTTTTTTTTCTATTTAAATTATTGTTAAAACGACTACAAAAAGCTAAAGGTGTCCAGTATATATGTTGACCTGTCATGTTCGGAAGTCTATACAATGACTGTTCAAGTTATACTACTATACAAAATATTCAAAACTATCTAAAATCTTCAAATCTATTAAGATTATGGTCGAATATCAATCAACAGGTGAGTTAGTTATTTTTAAAATTATGAAATCAATATAATAGGCAATATTATCGCAATTTTTTTTTTATCGTTACGCAAATTAGTTTTGTGTGCAAACCATACTTTCCAAGTAACAGTTGACGGATTAAGGTTATTGACATTCCTATTCTTATTTGAAACGCATTGTATGTACTTGTACGCAAGTAAGGTTGCTGTTTGATACTGAAATGATATCTTGTAAATATACCACAACAACATATATAAAGTTTGTTAAATACACTGAGACAAAAGGAAATTGTATATGAAAATTGTTAAAACATTTTTAAAGTCGGTATTATATTGTGCTTTAAACGTATATTTGTGCATAGGTATTTGTTCAGCCTATGAACTGTTTGCTTAGAAAAAACATATACAGTTAAGTATAGTATATTGTTATTGATACCAATTTTGAAATTGCAAGAGCTGATACTTATTAACAGTAAAAATATATTACAATAACTGAAAATTGCATTTATTTATGTCACAACATCTTTGTTCTAATATAAGTATCTGTATTTACAAAAAACTATACAACAGATAAAGTGTAAAAGATGTCACTCTCAATTCTGTGCATTGTTTTTTATTCAACCTACATCTAATAAGACCGTTATGTGGCTTAACTTTTAATACTTACAAATCAGTACCCTCAACATGGATTCATCAGAAAAATACATATAGTATACAGTATAGAAAAATCTCTGACTATATTGAAACTGAGAGCATAAAACTAACTTCAAAAGGCCAATTATACATGCATTATTCGTTATATAAAAGGGATTGTCCATTAATCACGTGAGGCTCGAAGGGGGGGGGGGGTTACGAAATATCATAAGGGGGAGGGGGGGGGGGTGTAGTGAGATATCACTTGTATTTTTTTTTTATTTAGATTATTATATTTTATTTAGAACGCGCTATTATATTGTATTTAAAGACAATATTCTGAAAATCTTTACTATATAGTACTATATATAGACTAAAACCTCATCACGTATCACTAGGGGGAGTTAAAAATGCTTAAAAAACATCACGTGATTAATGGACGACCCCAAACTAGTTGACCGGCGACATATAGCTTTGGTCAAATCACAATGAGCGTGAAACGAGGTTACAGTGTCCGTCCAATAAAGGCGAATAACAGTATAATTAATTTTGAAATTATATATATATAAACTGTTGTGTATACAAAATAAAACACCTAGCGACTCCAGTAAGTTTGATGCTCTGAATGCTGAAGGAAAAAAATCAAAAAGCGATGTTGTAGCTAAACGAATTCACAAAAAAACCATGATTACACATTTTTTCTTCCACTGTTTTGTATTTTTGCCATGTGATTTAAATTTGAGACAATTCCAACACTTACGTATAGGATAACATAATGAGTCGTGTAACTTCGAGTAGTCTAAGTATATGAATTAGTAACGGCTATTATCGTAATCGTTGTTATAAATTAAGATATTTTAAAAGACATTAAACAGATTTACACAGTGATGCAACATATAGAAATATACCATTATCGTATTTTTTAAAAGAATATTACTTGAAGTAGATAATAAATATATCAATCATGTTAACAGAATCTAATAAACACTTTATTAACAAATGAGATAGCAGAACTTTGTAATATTCTTTTCTATCAAAATTAGGAGCATTTTTATGCAGGTATTCAAAAATATTTGAATTAATAATATTTTACAATTTTTTTATTAAACTTTAGTTTTTATACACATATTACACTCTAAGCTGTTCATTTTATTTTCTATTTATACTAGTATTCTCAGCCAATAATTCGCTATTAAGAAATGAAAATTATTCATACATGACGAGTGTATGAGACTACTTGATCTACTTTGTTTTCAAAAATATTGTATACTGCACCTTGAACCTCACTTCTGCGCACTTCCATATGAAGAGCCTTGACTGATTTTTGACATACTAATAGATTTTTGGAGCAGAATGAAAACTGGAAAAAAGTAAAATAATAAAACTCTAATATACCTTAAACTAAAGAACACAGAAATGTTGAAATAGTCAACGTTCAAAGCGAAATTAATTTTAAAAAATATTTCTAGTAATATCTTTATAATTTAAATAATAATAATATTTTCATTTGGCGTAATGACTACGGGGTCGGACTTGCAATTTTATTAACACTGGAACCCATTCCTAACACCAGCATTTGGTTTAGATGGAGGGGTTAACAAAAGTTATAGTTGTTATGAGTAGTATTTCTTTTTAAAAATCTACATGAGTTTTGTGTCTTGCACTTCATGGGACAAGTATTAATGGGCAAAACAATAGAATTTCTTAAGATAGAACCAATTTTTTTTTGTACATCTGTGATCTGATAGTCATATTGGCATTACTTTCAGTGACAAAAAAATCCGTTAACTATTCGAAAGGAAATTAAAAACTAAAAGAACAATACTTACATGCTGCGAATATGCCGCTTGCGATAGAGAAATAAAGGAGTTTTCCACTGAAGAGTAATCCCAGTAAGTAGTAAAGCATCGGGGTAAGTGTAACAATAGCCCATCCTAGCGCATTGTATAAAGAGTACAAAGGAGGCTGGACCACAAATGAGTCTACACGTTCAACACCCGACTGGAGGAAGAAGTCTCCCGTGTTCAAAAACGAATCTTGCATTTTGTCCTGTAATACCATGAGAATTACTTAGCATTAGAATATTGTATGTTTAGTAAATTAGTCTGGCAGAGGGTAGGATGACCGCTATCTGCGAGAACGTATCTTCGCAGAAGAAAAGCGCGGAGAGAATCAGAGAGAAAGATTTTCTAATGGAGTAAATCCGTCATTAGCAAAATGAATGGGGGAGGCTATCTTACACAGTACCTACAGATGAGTATAATAGCGGGCATAATGGTAGGAACCAGTGGCGTAGCTAGATAACCAAAGGCCCTGGGGCAAAAAATAAACTAGGGCCCCAAGTAAACTATTTAAAATCGTTTGTTCCGTATTCGTTGTGTTCCGAATTCGACGTACTCCGGATTTGTCGTAATCTAGATTCGTCGTACTCCATATTCAAGTTATCAAGTACGCAATTTAATATAAATAGTGGTTTAGTCACAACTCTAGTACAAACCTAATAACTTCTGCTTCTAAAAAATCTAATTTATTTATATTTCGAATGTGAAATTTTCACTAGTTCAATTTATGGTTTGTAAGTCAGAGTCCGAGGGGCCTCCAGAGCTAGGGGGCCCCGGGACCCTGCCCCGTTTGGCCCTCCGGTAGCTACGCCACTGGTAGAAACATCTCACTAGTAGATATGTCTGTGTGCGTGACATCGAAATGGTTCAGTTTAGACCGATTACAGTGCGTCACTTAAGTGGATAAGTGTATGAATAAAGTGTAGGGAGTACACCACGTGTAAAGTTTATGAGGTTAGAGGACCACTTCATCGCAATTTTCCTGTGTAGAGAGGTATAAGCAGAAAAAATTGACGGAATCAAAAAAGATTTAAGCGAACCTCATCATCATCATTATTTTAGCCATAGGCCGTCCACTGTTGGACATAGGCCTCCCCCCTTAATGATTTCCAAGAAGACCGGTTGGAAGCGGCCTGCATCCACCGACGGATTTATTAGGTCATCTGTCCACCACGATAATGGACGTTCTACGCTGCGCTTTCCAGTCCGTGGTCTCCATTCGAGAACTTTTCGGGCCACTTCAATTTGCTGACCCGTTCGACTATGTCGTTAGCTTTCGTTTGTGTGCGTATCTCCTCATTTCTGATTCGATCGCGCAGAGAGACACCAAGCATAGCCCTCTCCATAGCTCGTTGACCGACTCTTGAGCTTGCGTATCAGGCTCATAGTGAGAGATCACGTTTCAGATCCATATGTCATCGGATCGAATACAGAACCTCCTTTTTTGAAGTCGGTTTATAAATATGTTTGCCATTAATACACAAGAACACCCTGATAATTTTAGCGCCCTCGACTTTTTCCTGTATTAACGGTTAATCAATTTTTAAATAATAATCATATTCTTTTTTGGCAACACCAACCCAAACCCAGTGGCAAGACAGCCATTGAGCTTAGTTGAGAGAAGTTAAGAAGAATTTATTTCAAACAATACGTTCAAAAGCTGTTTGTCATTTTGTAAAACAAAGAAGCGAAAGTGATACACTGTTAGAAACGTACCTTTGTAACATATAGATCGTGAAGCCATTTCGCTGCTTCTGCTTCATCCTCAGGCACTTTTTCTACAGGTATCCGCTCAATATACAAATGGCCGTGAACCGGTTTGCCATATAATATGCTTGTTAACGTAGGTGGAGTCTGAAAATTCAATATTGATGAATAATGTTATACTTAGTAAGTCTATGTACTTCAGTTAAATGTGGGCGTTTTATTTTTATTCGTTTATATCAATCTCAGACGCATGCATGTCCAGACGTTTGGCACAATGTAAACAATTGAAAAAATCCGTCGTCGTCGACAAAAAAAGGACGTCGTCGAGTAATAAAGCGTTTAAAAAAAAAACCAGTCAGTCGTAGGACTGCACGTCAGAAATGAAAACAGAACTTCACAATGTATTTGCATATACATACACACACACACACACATCTGTGTATATATAATTAGGTTAAAAATAAAAAGTAGGTAATAAATAACATATCTAAATGTATACATAGGGTACACTGGAAGTTCTGCGCTCCTGGCCGCTCATAAATGTTTGAATTTCGAATGTTATATTTTTTAAATATAAGAAACTCGGCTCCGTCTTACGAATTTTCGATCAGGTCACGTGTCCTGACGCGAGTTTAACATTTTTTACCCATCCCAAAAAGTGCAAAGTTTTCACCTCAAAAATTGAGGACATCCTTTCACTACGCGCAACTAGTAGTTAGTGATATGTGGCGACAGGAAGGGCAAAATTAATTACATTAGTGCGTAACGGTTTTTTGAGAGCCACGCCGGGGCCATTTCATGGCACCACTTATAAGTATTTCTAGTAAATAAGAAAAACAATAATTAATAGGTATACATTCCAGAAACAATAGGTATACATTCCAGAAACAATAAAAATAAATCGAAGGTGAATGATGTAGTCACAACAATATGATAATTACTATGTCAAAGTTTGTACAATGGACGTTTAATTAGTCAACATTATACTCACTGTCTGATATTTAAATATGCTTACGCAAATGACATAATTGTTTCTACATGTATTATAGTAGTTATTGTAGTGAATGTAACTTGTGTTATATAAGGTGTTACAGAAAGAAATGGCCCAATTTTGGGATCAAATAAGGAAAAATGAACTACTTAAACCGCTAACATTGTGGAATAAAATTCTTATTTCGATCTTGAAAATTAACCGATAAAGCTAAATTTCCTATAAGAGAGAGGGCTATATATAATATATATATAAAAACTATAACTATTAATTTTAATGGATAATGTTGGTGGAATGTCTGGATTTATCTGAAAGGGTTCGCATGAAAATATAAACTAAACAAAGTCATTAAATTTACATGATAATAAAAATGGATTGCTGTTCGTTGATAAGCGCATCACTCTTGAGAACGGCTGGACCAATTTGTCTAATTCCTTCTTTTATGTGTTAATGGTCCAAATAAGATATTTAGGAAAAGAAAAATTGGAAAAGTTTCATTGTAATTTGGAAAATTCGGGAAAACCTATAAGTGCTTTTTTCCATAAAATTAAAACAAATTAATGGAAATTTTGACAGCATAACGTCTGTCTGGTTAGGTAGTTTATAATAATAATATGTTGTTTAGAAATTGGGAAAAGTATTTTGGGAAGATATATTTTTCAACATCTATTTCTTTTTAGGCTATAGGTACATATTTATATAACGATCCTAAAATATGACCACACCTTGCTTAATGATAAATACATAAAATTTATGTGAGTTGTAGTGTAAGATACTCATTACTATTAGTGCCATCTTAAAACGGAAGATCGTGAGAGACTGCACTTATCTATTCCTAAAAACATAAGTACCTACAAGTTTGCGAATAAAAAAAAGTTAATTTTTGCAAAACCGTAAATTATTTCCTAATGGAGGATTTCTTTTATACGTACTGGTCATCCGCAGTGATGCAAGACTAGCCTCGGAAGTTATTTCCTACTTAAGAATCGGAAAGTTTTATTAATTACTTGGTCGCGCCGTTCTGTATTCTGTGTAACACACACTGGATTTGGTGGATTTTGCATTGTTGTCTTTTAGATCCTATGAGACAACACAATCACGCTAGAAATAGTACCTTCAGTAAGTTATCTATTTTATAATTGTACAATGCATAGGTACATTATATTATACTATAAAACTAGCATATTCTTTCTTGCGTATATTTCATAATTAAGATATGGAAAAAAATATATTATTTACTTTTAACTGTAGTTCATAGTATTGAAAAAATATTAAGATGTCCATGACCTCCATGCCACTTTATTTTAAAACCTCTTATAGATGATAAATAACAATAGAAGACTAATGATTATAGCCATTTTAAGACAAGAGTTTGACGTCAGTTTAACCAAATTTTCTGAAACCAATTTACTAATCTAAAAACTGGTTTAGAGCAGGTGTTAATAACCCATATACTAAATAAAAATACGGTAAGCTTCATAGTTTCGTGTACGTTTAAAATATATTATTAGATAAACCTGTTTCTATGATGGTCCTAAAGACCGGTTCTTGTAATTAAATAACCGCATTACAGGTCTCATATCTAGTTTCAAAGTGACAAAATTACGGAATAAGTAATTATGTTAAGGTGCATATAGTCAACTGGTTTATGACGTACGTTACGTAGAATGCCTTGTATTCTGCTAACATGCATAATAAACAAGAAAATATGGATTTTAATTCCTTTTATTGTCATGAGATTTAATACCAAATTAGAATGAAGTAGATAAGATATTATTTAAAAACAGGCTTAAACCTTTTGAACTATAATTGAGTTGCGATACCGAAACCTTCTGGTAACAAGATACCTAGTAGTAAAAAGCAAGAGAATATAATTACGAAATTTCTAAAACAATTTAGCACCAGTACCGTTAGTCAAGAAAGCGATATAATAAGTCAAGCCTGTAAACGAAATATGATACATAAATATAGAATAACATCAAAGACTTTGGCAATTATACGAGTTGACGGGCAGACTGTAGCGTACAGCATTTCCTAAAAAAACCGCGTTATCTCCGATTCTGATTTGCTCTAAATTAAATATGTATACTCTTGTATACATATAAATAGCAATTTGAGCCCTTCTAATGACATCCTAGTCCAAAAACTCGGTACGCTGAACATAATATACAAAAAAAGTAATTTCTGTAATAATCGTACCTTACTATCTTTCTCAAACGCAAGCTGTATGTTATAAATAGCGGGTATTTTCCCTCTAAAGAACTGTAAACTTGTTGTGAAGCCTTTGGTGCGAGGAGTCAAGTGATGTTTGAGAAGCGGCAAATTCTTCTCTTTCGCGAACTTTAGTGATGCTTCGTGCTTTGTCTTTGTGTAGCGTGTTCCTTCTGGCGTCATTAATAGCTGAAAAAAAAAAACAATAAAAGAAAATATTTAACGGTACAACATTTTCAATCAATACAGTATTTCATTATTATGAATTCTCATTTCGATGTTTATCTTAATCACACCGCAAGAACTGATATAGATAATTTCGATTACAAATTATTGTATCTCTATATCTATAGTCTGTAGGTAAAACTATTATATAAGATGTTTATTTAAAAAAATAATTGTTATATCACGCTGGGTATTCGTTGTACGTTTAAACTTTGTTTATCAAGTGTCAGGATAAAATTATGTACTTCGTAAATACATGAATAGATTGCGAACATTACTTACCCATACAGGATCCGGATAGTCACAAATTTCTGATATCTGATTTTTTATTATTTCTTTATCTTTTTCAAAGGATCTTTCTAGAAAAACAAACTCGGAAAATTTCCACATCCAGCCAATGGGTGGTAAATATTGTATAGATTTTTTCGCATATGCTTTACAATTCTGAAAGAAAAACAATGAATTTTGTAACTTAGGGTAAGCAGTATATTATGTGTGTGTAACTTTGGGTTGCTATGATTTCATTTCAAATAGGAACTCTAGATGGGTGTTTATTTTTTTATCTTGGAAATAAAATGAAAATGGTAAACCTCAGAGTCACTGAGTGAACAATGGATTGATAATTTATTATAATGTATGTACATTGAGACGGCATTGATAATAAAAAGTCACACAGTATGCGCAAAGCGCAACATCTATGCGTGGGGTGACTGACTCTGTGCTTTTACACTTTATTTTTAGTAGTTATGAATATGTTCCAACTAAAAGCCGAAGTACGGAAATAAGGTTACACCTTGTACTGACCGGCTAAACCTAGGTACTAGTATCTAGATCCCACTCCTAACTTTAACCACCAGGCATTGGCTATATCTAGTTATAGCCTAATGCAACCGGCTACACCTGGTATTAGCCATGAATAGAAAAGATACACCTAACTTTAAACAACTGCTACCGACCGTACCTAGGTTTAGCCGGCTAGAACCAGGTGTAACCGTACTTCGCCTTTTACTTACGGACGGTAAAATTTTCGTTGAAAAATTTTACCGTCCGTAAGCAAAACGAATCGTTTCTTTTTTATAGGAACCGGGCATTAGCCGTAACAAATACATGACAAAAAGAATACGATCATTTTTTTTTTTTTTATGGTATAGGGGGCAAACGAGCAGACGGGTCACCTGATGGTAAATGACTACCGCCGCCCATGGGTACCTGCAACTCGAGAGTCACAAGTGCGTTGCCGCCCTTTAAGGTGGGAGTAGGAGAAGAGGGGGAGGGGGGGAAGAGGGGAAGGACGGGAATAGGGGAGAGGGAAGGGTTAGGGCCTCCGGTAACCTCACTCACGCGGCGAAATGCAATGCAAGCATTGTTCCACGGCCGGTTTTGTGTGAGGCCGTGGTAACGAGCGGAGTCGAGCAGGCCCATACGTGCCGAATGTGTTGGATAAAGGAGAAAGATTCTAACAGAATATAGCTTTTGCGATTAAGGTTGCATATAATATTGTTAATTTGTTAATTTTTTGATTCGCTCGTAATCCTAACGTAAAAGATAAATGGATATTAATGTTGATAATATCCATTTATCTACAATAATGTCTACGGCAGATAAAAAACAAAAAACCTTGAAAACTAACGAAGCGTACTTGTAAATAAGTTATGGAATGGTATATTGATTTTTAAAACTTCTTATTCTATGAAAAAAAGTATTGTAATAGCCTCTATTCAGGCCTTAAGCGATAGACATCCGATGTGCTAGATGATAATGACTCCTAATCAAAGACAAATAGTGTTATAATCTATGTGTACTTTCATAAAATATTTGAGACACACTTTCACTGAAACCGGGACCGGCCTTTATATGTACTAGTCTTTTTATATATTAGTTTCAAAATAGCTCAAAGGTTTGTTATTATCAGGTTTACGCTGCCGCTGTTTTATTACGTTACTATTCCATAATCAAGATTTCTCGCAAATGTTTACTCGACCTTTCACCTGTGGCAATGCAATTTGTGTCGCTTCGAGAGGCAAAACCTAATGCAATTGCAGGACGTCATTAACGTGTTCTACTATTAATTTAACAGCGTTCTTTGTGAGGTGGAGGGAGGTACATGGACCAATGAAATTATTCGTTTTGTAAACATTACGTCTATATATATTGGCTTTTAAGATTAAGGTTCCAGCGGTTCCTACATCACAAAAGCAAAGTATAAAATTACATTGCAGTTTTAATAGGAGCAGGCCAACTGGGGAGCCATATACACAAGCGCGACCAGTAAAGATAGGGTCGGTAAGATGAAAATGACACCACTGGGACAGCATTATCAGAGTATATAAGTATATGCTTCCACGGTCTTTGTGGTTGTTGCTAGTTTGTAGTATAAAGTATTCAACAAAAATTTTAAAATTCTTAACGTTATTTGGTAGTTAGTGATTGATAATTATTAATTTTGCATGTATTTATTTCTAATTTTATGAAAAATTTAACTAAAATTGTTTTAATAGCAGAGATTCAATATTATTATTTTGCATGTTTCCGATTAATTATATGCCAAACTAATTTTAAATGATTGTAAGCCTAATAGGGAATATGCATGTTCTTTAAATTTACTCGATTTTTTTCCCTTGAATCTTTATTGTCCAGATATTATGCCTACACAATTATTTTCTTATTTGGTTCGTCTTTAATTGCAAAAAATATTAACTAAAATATGCAAAATAAGGGCGCGAAATTCAACTTTGCAAAACGCATCACTATTGGTCGAACCAAAACATGACGTCACATTCCACGTCCTGTCATTTATCGGCGCCGATATTCGTAGTGTTACGAAGAAAGATAGATGTTCCTGTGGTTTTTGCCATTAGCTAGTGCAATTTAAGCATTCTAGTGATATTAGAAATCGAAGACGATGACTGAAAGTGGTTTTGTCAAAGCACAATCGGACAATCTACCGTAAATAGATGCATTGATGATGACTATATATTTTGCATCAAATCCAGATTTTACGTCCGCTGAAGTCAAAGGAGTGAAAGCCGCAAGGTAATTATTACAATACATGTTATATATAATCTAATACATAGGTAAGATATGTATAGTTACTTCTATTCATTAAGTTTTATTGGACTTTTGTTACCTAGTTTAATTAGATATTTAAAACAAATATAAGTTACTGCTGACTAATTCACACTATACAGCAATATATTAAAGTGATCTTTACAACAATATAAACAAAATATTGAAGATACTTCATCTCTTCTCATTAATTTACATTATTGTTTTCGTATTTTCGCATCTCTTGGTACAGGAAAAAAACTTTATTGGTTTCTTATAGTATTTTTACACTTAGAGACAAGGCAATACCTTTAAAATGGTTTTTAACTTTGTCGATCGTCTAGTAATTACAATAAATAGTAATTACAACTGAAAATCGGTATAAAATTACTGTAACATGTCAAGTAAGTATACTAAGTTTATGAAACAAACACTGAGCGTGGCATGTGACGTCATACAAACCCGCGAAATATGACGGCGTTCAAACAGATCAAATTTTATCGATGATTTCAATGTTATTTTAAAAATTAATTTGAACATTGCCAAGGTTATTTATATTTTTTATTAGGGTAGAATGATGGAATAAGTTAATAAAAATTAAAAAAAAAGTACATGCATATTCCCTCTTGGCAGAACATAGTTGATCCTTACCACTCTTGTAAACATCTTATGTATACCTATGTTTCACAATAAAGAATTTTGATTGATTGATTGAAAAAAATTATGTCAATACAATTTAGTCTATTCAACATCCTTGATTTATCTAGATCACATGACTCAACCAATAGGTACACACTTCAATTGCACGACCTTTCGTCTGACATCTGTAATGATGGACATCTGATTAATATTTAGTACCTACATTACGGATGTGAGTTGTGTTGTGACTATTGGCCATGTGCAACAATAAATGTCCGTCTCATAATCCGTTGAGAGTATTAAATCTAAACAAAACCGCAACTTTTGACCATTTGTATCAACTATCCTACTGATCGTGGTATTTGCCGCCAAAAATATACGTGTTTCATATAGGTACTTATGTACATACGTAGTTAGGAATTATGGAAAGAGCTGAGGTAAAGTTTGCTACGTACTGAATATTAGAATTATTTAAGTATTAATAAAACTAGTCATGCAGGAAGAATACTAATGAAGATGATTACCATAAATCAAGTCCGTAATTATTACAAAACTTAAAACAAGTTTGTCAGAATCACACTTGACCCCAACGAACAAAACGTACGATAAAATATTATACAACAATGTTTGGAAAAATCTCCGTGTAAACAATATTAGAAATGAAGTAGAATAAAGACTCTGCATTTTTCTTTGAACTTTAAGAGACGCAGCTATACACAAATATCTATGACACATAATAATAATAATAACTTGACACATCACACACATGGTACATTACTCAATAATATACCATTAAAATTATCGTGGCATAGCATTTTAACCACGTACTCATGACTTCCGCTATGAACTGGTATGACCAGAAAACCGCGAAATGAATTCAGCTGTGAAGTGAACCAACCGCAGCAATATCTTGGACCGAGGGCAGATATGTAACCGGCATCTGGGCAGAATGCGCGAAGTCATGCGCGAAAGAGATAGAATCATAACAAATATATAGGTACGTTAAATCAAGCAGTTTTGCTTTTGTTACTCTGTTTTGCGTAGCATTCAACGGACAAGTCATGGCGAAACTACTGCGGACTTGTGCGGAGGTGTGCTACAGGCGTAAAAGTCGAATTCTTTTATTTCGGTTCATTCCGTACGTGGATATTTCATTACAATTATATTCCTTTCTTAATTAAGGTGTTGATATCCCTAAGTGTTACTTATTGCGTTTCAGCCTTGGCACTGATTCAAGCAAACCAGTAGGTAGGTACCTATACTTCAGCCAAATTCGATTAAGCTGAAGAGTTTTTTTGTATGATTGTTTAAACGGCTAATCTCTGGAACTACCAATTGGATTCGAAAAAATATTTTTGTATTGGATAGAATTTTCATTGATGGACGTTATAGGCTATGTTACACCACGTTAAGATCTTTAGGAGCGGAGCAGTGACTATAAGCGCGGATGAAACTGCGAACTGGGCAAAGCCAAACATTTGTCAAATGTTCCCTCATCAACACTAAGAGTTTAAGAAATAGGTGGCTATGTCGGGCGAGGTACCTAATAAGTAAAAGATTCAAAAAACGTTCCAACCACATGGTAGTTTGGACATAATAAAAACATATGAAACCTGTTTGTTATCAAAATCAGGAGTTTAAGACGAAAATATACATAAGATATATGTACTAAGATCTAAATTGCTATCTACGATACTATATTATCTCTAATAAAATCTATTTATTTATAGTATCTATTTATGTATACCTATCTATATGTATAAGTATTTGTCTATATCTCGAATAGTACGCCATCCACTACTATGTTTTTATTAAATAATTTTGTTATTATCTCCAATGTTCCAAAGGTTGTCTGGTAGAGATCGCTTTTAGCGATAAGACCGCCTATTGTACTCTGATTTGCAAGATGATTATTTGTTTCAACTGTACTTTATTAATGGTGTACAATAAAGAATATTCTATCTATCTATAAGTATATTGTAACAAACCACGGAACACATATCAGAACTTTTTACACACATAAACAGTAGTTAGGACGTTTCCGCAGATATATGTGTGATAAAAACTTATCTTATAATACAAAACGATATGTACCTAGGTAACCTTACCTACATATGTTTTCTTTTGATTTCTTATCTACATACCTACCTATGCACGAGGGTGCGGTAATGATGCAAAATCGCAATTATGAATTTCAGTCCTTGTTTCTAAAGATGTGTGCACTTCAGTATTGCCCTGATGAAGCAACACCTTTTTCCTTATAATTGCTATAAACTTTTCATTGATTTCTTCTCGCAAACAATGCAGAATGCATTGTTCGACCCTTTTAAGGTAATTCACGACGATCACTCCCTTTGCATCCCGAAAGACCGACGCCATCACCTTATTCGCTGACCAAATTGTTTAAGCATTCTTTGAAGCCGAAAATGTTTTCTATTGTGTGGAATATTTTTTCAAGCCGTAACGCCAAACAATTATACAAAAATAATCGTAAAAAATGTTACTTAAGCTACACGTCTCAAAGTTTGTATATTGAATGTTGAAGGGCTAGATATGAGGTTACTGAAAAATTCTAAGATAGACACTTCGATGTCAGGCTACGAAATTTTCAATCCAGGCTCGTATCTATCGGTAGCTTAATAGGTAGTAATAACATTAATCTATGTTTTACTATTTATCGGGAAATTATTCGGAAAAAGTATAATGTTTTTAAACACTTTTAATGAAATCGTACAACTCGCATAAAATGCTATTACTAGATAACCTATTTTATTATGGAACATTAGGTTTTTATTACTTAAAATCCTTTACCTGTTTACGGAAAGCGATTAGGAAGACTTAGTTTGTTATAGTAATAGCACTGTGTCAGTGGCAATTTTGGCTAGATAAATAACGTATAACGCTTATTACTAACTTTTAAACTTTCACGTTCCATGATATACTTAATTAAGTAGGTATGTATTGATACGGACATTAACACGATCACGAAATAGGTATTACATACCTCTGAAGTGCAACTTGGTCGAAACGTCAGGCAATTCAGAGATATGTAACACCTATTTCGTTATCGCGTTAATTCCCGTATAAATACATAAATAATGTATAACGCAATCAATGTAAATTAATTTGACGCTGTCTTAACTTAAAAATCGTGAATGAACTTTATGCCACAGATAGTTACGTGGTAGTTCAGTGTAGTAGCTATAGATACATTACGCCAAGAAAGGGACTCAATAGCTGAAGCCTTTTTTTGACGAAGACACATTTGACGTAGTACAGGATCTCTAGGTACTGTCCTTAACTGCGGTAATAGCCTCTCGAAGTGACCTCAATATAAAATGATTTTCAACGGTAATCTTAAAATTGTTAAGAGGAGATATATTCATCGTATTAGCACAAATTTCATTGAAAAGTCGCCTACCTACCTACTTACAGAATTTACTAAATAGCAGTTGCTTTAATTTAACGTTTATTCCTTATAAGTATGTATAACTGTATAACTGATGAGTCTGATTGATTAGCATCGTGCCACATCAGTTGCCGCATCGTTACGTAGTTTCATTTCATCGTTTTATTAAACAACTAGCTGTGCCCGCCGCGGCTTCGGTTCCCGTGTACACATCTATGTACACATAATGAAAATAAAAGTAGCCTAAGATACTTCTTATAACATCAGCTATCTGCCATTAAAAGTCCTGTAGAAATCGGTCCACCCGTTCCGGAGATTAGCCGGAACTACCATACAGACAGAAAGACAGACAATAAAATTATAATTGACTTTTTGTTATAAGTACCGTGTAACCATACTGATGCATTTAGTAAAAAGCTTACAAATAGATAGTCCAATTTTATTTCTTAGTATGTATGTAACTATGTATTATCGTTATGGCATAAAGACGAATCATTTTACAATTCATATTAAGAGGAATTTATTAACATAAACGTGATAATTGAATTTCTTTGTTTACAAGTCCTTGAAAATCGTTGAACATTGACCAACGTTCTGGTCACGTCGGCGTCGACCATAATACATTATCTCACTGTACCTTGTTTATGTACCTATTAGGTTTGCACGAAGTTTACTATGATGTAACGGCAAACCTGTTTGTTGGTTATGTTTTTAGATGTTGTAATATTCAAGTTTGTAATGTATTTAGTTCGCTTTGAAATGTTCTTTTGCGATAAATATCCCGTTTAACGAAAATCTTCTTCATAGCCCCTAGGCGTATACAGCGTCACATTATTGCAAGCCATAGAAGCGGAACAGCAAATAGGGAAATAGGACGAGGAAGAAACTGCGGAGTACATGTAGTATCAAATATCACAAGCTATTTTTTACAGTTGGTTGCAGTTGCGAGTTTGCTTCGCGTACTAATTGTGAATAATTTACCATATCCGGTTGCATACTGCTCCGCGCCTATGGTTTGTAGCATAATGTTGTACAGCCTATAACCTTAATTTATAGACAATTTATCTAAAGCAAAGGATTTTTTTTAATCAAACCTGTAGATAGATAGACTATATGTGGTGGATCAGCAGTAATTATGATGTAGACAACGATAGTACAACGTAATTCCTACAGACAAAATCTCGCATGAATTTTCGGCTGATAGTTAATATCTTTGATCTGCACTAGATTGACTGCAGACTATACCGAATCAATTTATCTTGACTGACTGCTACCCCAACTATACTTGAGGCATAACCAACAAAAACCTTTCCCATCCCATCGACCATCCGTTCCGCAAGCTATGTGCCCACCCGTGCCCACTGCCGCTTTAACTTGCTGATCTGTTCGGCTATATCGGTAATCATCGTTTGTCTGCCTATTTCCTAATTTCTGATTCGATCCCGCATTAAACCAACAGCATAGCCCCTCCATTGCTTGTTGAGCGGCTCTGAGCTTGTTTATCACACCCACAGTGAGGGACCACATTTCGGATGCGTATGTCATCACTGGTTGAAAGCCTTTGTTTTTAAGCAATGAGGAATTTTGGATGAAAATATGCTAGAAAATCTCCATTATCGGGTGCAATGAATGAAGCAATTTAACTAGCAATGTTTATGAGATTTTTTTGAATAAAATTTAGATATGCTATACCTATAAAAAATTGCAACCATTAAGAAACACACAAAAATAACAGATGTCATAAAAATAATAAAAAAGATAAAGTGGGTTGATAACATTAAAGCCATAGCAGGTGGCACATGGATAAGAATAGCTAAAGATAGAGAGAAATGGAGACAGTTGAAGAAGGCCTTTGTCAACTAGGCATACAGAGAAGGAGTTGATGCATATTAAAATTAATAATGAATTGCTGTAAAAAGTGTTACTTAAATATATTAAAAACAATCATATAATGTAACTTATATACTGTCTGAATAAAAGTTATTATTATTATTATATGACATACAGTGAGTACTAGCAGTGCCCTGGGGTTTCGACCGCGTAAGTCCCGATCCCATGGGAATATTGGGATAAAAAGTAGCCTATGCTCTAATCCAGGTCTCCAGCTATCTACATACCTAGTTTCACCGCAATCGGTTCAGTGGTTTTTGCGTGAAAAAGTAACAAACATCCATCCATCCATCCAAACTTTCACATTTATAATATTAGTGGGATTAATTGATGTCTTAGTGCTCCAATTTATCTTGTATCGGTCATCAGTTGCAACAGTCCTAATGCACACTTTGTATAACACCAAGAGCAAACAATCACTGTGATAGAAATAACATTTAATTGTTGTGAGTTAATAATAATGAACTTTTCAGTCTTTACACCTGTTTACTTAGAGAATAAATTCATCTTTAATTTTTATGTCATCTATTTTCCAATAAATTTACATGAAGTCAAGTGCTAAATTTAAATTTATCATTGGCAGCAAATGTTAAAATTGTAATTAAATATTCTAGTACTTACCCCCAATACTCCGATACTATTACAGAAATGCCATCCCATTAACCAATCTATTTCATAGCTGTGGTTCATTAGAAGATATCCATGCTCTTTACCATAATACTTTTCATATTCATCTTTCTTTATATATAGAGATAGAGTTGTTTTAGACCACCATTCTGATATAAACACTAATTCTGAAAAAGTAAACTTGTTATAGTTGTATATTCTATAAAGGATCCATTTTAGCTATTAAAAATGCATAACTTTGAAATTTGATATTCAAAAGCCAGGTCAATAATGTTATCTTATGAGTATTAAATATATATAATTGTTGTACTCACGACTGTAAAATGAATATAAAAGATAATAATTTATCTTTCTGTACAAAGTTTTATGGAATGGCTTGAGTCCAAAGTATAAAATAGCCTGTATAAAATTCAGAATCAAACCAGATGTGAAGTATGAAATGGCAAAACATAAATGGACAATAGTAGATTGTTTTAAAATGTGTAAGTTGATCATTTTGGACTTGTCACCTTCACCTTGTAGTCATGAAATCTAAAAACAAATACAGAGAAATTATCATTATTATTAACAATTTATTTATGGGTTAAGTGCAATAAACTTAATCCAAATTGCCAGCAATTAAGCAATATACTCACAAAAAACATCTTAAATTTAACTATTTCTTAGTTCTATATCATTAGTCCTAATTCTTATTTGAAAGTTTACATTAATTATATTTATTTAAATTGCAAAAAAATAAAACACCCTACTAAAACAATATTTGAAGATTTTTGGATGAATTATTTTATGTAATGTAGTATGTAAAAATAACGGGAGTCCTTGGAATATAGTACTCACTATAAGTAGACGGAAAGCGGGATTATATCAGCACATGGCCCAATAGCATGAGATAAAAGTATAGTAAAGTTAACTTCTTCGCGTCACAAATATCGTTTAAAAAATGTATATTTTGGCTATATTCAGAGTGATATTCCGGCTTTTAGAGGCTAGCCTTAGTGTCTCAACAAAATATATAATATGTAGCACTGTGACAAATGACGGATATGTTGCCCGATAATTTGGGAGTTTGCATTATATGTTTATTTTTTCAAATGCGCCATTTGCAGAAAAGTATATTTACCATGTCAATTCCTTTTAAATATTTGTTGTCCGGAGCTATGCACCATACAATTTGCTTAATAACAACTGACCAAAATAGCCTACTCTTCGGCACACCACTATATTTATTACTTGACGGATTTCAGAAATTTTGATCATGACAGTTGTCTATAGCCACTGCCACTGACTTTTTTATTTTGCTCTTTAGTCATTGACTGATTATGAAATTGGATATGTTCCGATGTACACTGCGAGCACTGTTCACCAGTGCTCTTACTGGGGCTGTCTTAAGTTGACGGGGAGGGCTGTCTTAAGTTGGCGGGGAGAATTTGCATTTTTACATTTTTTTTTGCTCTTTCAACAATTCGTTAACTGTTCGACCAAAATTTTTAATTGTTCGATCTTAGTTTTTTTTTTAATAAATAAAATAAAAAATTTGCTTTCTTAAATTAGCGGGGAGAAGTCGTTTTTTAACCTTTTTTTTGCTATTTCAACTGTTCATTAACTGTTCTTCATTGTTCGATCAAGATTTTTTTTTGTTCGATCTTAGTTCTTTTTTTTAAATAAAATAAAAAATTACCCTCAAGTTGTCGGGGAGAGGTCGTTTTTTGACATATTTTTTTTTGCTCTTTCAACTGTTCGTTAACTGTTCTTCATTGTTCGATCAACTTTTTTATTTGTTCGATCTTAGTTTTTTTTTTAAATAAAATAAAAAATTACCCTCAAGTTGGCGGGGAGAAGTCGTTTTTTTACAATTTCTTTTTGTTCTTTCAACTGTGCGTTAACTGTCCTTCATTGTTCGATGAAAATTTTTATTTGTTCGATCTTAGTTTTTTTATAAACATAAATTAAAAATGACCCTCAAGTTGGCGGGGAGAAGTCGTTTATTTACATTTTATTTTTTGCTTTTTCAACTGTTCGTTAACTGTTTTTCATTCTTCGATCAAAATTATTTTATTGTTCGATCTTTGTTTTTTCTTAAATAAAATAAAAAATTTCCTTTCTTAAGTTGGCGGTTAGAAGTCGTTTTTTAACCTTTTTTTGCTATTTCAACTGTTCGTTAACTGTTCTTCATTGTTCGATCAAAATTTTTATTTGTTCGATCTTAGTTTTTTTTTAAATATTATATAAAATTACCCTCAAGTTGAGGGGGAGAAGTCGGTTTTTTTACGTTTTTTTCTGCTATTTCAACTGTTCGTTAACTGTTCGTCATTGTTCGATGAAAATTTTTATTTGTTCGATTTTAGTTTTTTTTTAAATAAATTAATAAATTACCTTCAAGTTGGTGGGGAGAAGTCTTTTTTTTTTCTTTTTGCTATTCAAGATCTGCCATTGGACTCTGTGAGAACCGATAAAACAGACCATATGCCTGAATGGCAAAAAAACCGACAGAAATGTCAATTTTGCGGCCAAAAAACACACGAAGTGTAAGAAATGTATGGTTCTTGTGTTACAACGACAAAAGAAACTGTTTATCGCCATTTCATGAGTAAAATTATTGTGATTAATAATTTTATTACTAAAAACTAAAAGTTCTAATATTTTTTTTATTTCATACGAAGCCATATATGTCTGTAGTAATTTTGATTAAAATTTGTTTGGATTCATACCAACCCATATATGGCTTAATGTTTTTTTTCAGTCTCATTGTTTTTTTTTTTAATTTCGTTTTTATTACAAATTGTATCTTTAAATAAAGCCTAAACAACCTTCAAACATTTTTTCAATCACTTCCTTCCTAACTCATGCGGTAGAGGGTTAAGACCTTTCTTCTTGTAACAGTTTTACTGTATGAAGTCTTAAGTTTTAAAGAAATAATCAAAAATAAAGAAATAGCAAGTGAAGGATTGCGCGGCCATAACTTCCAAGGTGAATATTTCGTAAAATATTGATCTAGAGCTTATAATTCTTTTTTTGACAAATTCAGTCTTTAATTGACAAAAAGAGTTAGATCTCTAACTCAAGTAGTTGCTGAGATCTCCACGTTACGTTCGCGCGGCCAACTTAAAACCCTCATAACTTCTTTATTTCTACTTTGACAAATTTTTGGTTTGTTTCCTTCGATTTTGACAAATTCCGACAATTTTTTTGATGAAGGTTTTTCTGTTTGTATTATTTGGCGGAGCAATCGTAACGCACACGTATATGACGATGAATATATTTGCCTACGATACTGCGGCAGTATACTGTAAAGTACCTTACTCACCTTCGTGCCTGACGTACGTCCCGCCAAGGACACGCTGTACGTCAGGCACGATGGTGAGTAAGGTACTTAAGTCTATAATGGAACGACACTGAACCTGTGCACTGAACAGCAGCGATGCCAGATGTACGATAATTATCGTACATCCGAAGTGGGGTGAAAAGACTAGTATCTAGTGACTTAAAATCGTCTAAAAATACAAAATAATGTCTGGCTTACTTTGATACTTTCAGCCCAATGCGTAAAAAGCCAATCAAAAGAATGCTGTTATGGTTTTAACCCAACTGAAAAAATGATATCTCGAATGACTTCAGCAGTCCTTTATTCAAAAACTGGCGCTGCTGCAGAGGTAGAAGTAAATAGTGATTTCGATAACCCCACACTCTCACTCTCTCTCAAAAGTATAATAAATAAGATTTTTTTTTATTTCTGTCTAATTTCACAACTTCCTAAAATTCCTATACTATTTCTAGTTTTGCGAAATAGCGCGTTTTGCGCGGTTCTGGTAGTTGTACGATAATTTTTGATCTGGTACGATAATTTTTGAATATTGATACGATAATTCACAGTAATTCACTCGCACTCGTCTGGCAACCCTGCTGAACAGTGCTCTCAGTGTGTAACGGAACGCACCCTATAATTACTGTAATAGAATTATTAATTGTCGTGGTTCATATTTTAACCAACGCAGTACGCGGCAGATTAAAAGAATGAAATTTATTCCCATATGTGATTTTGGTACTTATGAGTACCTAAGAATATAGAAATGCTGCTTCTGTACAAATTTATAAATAGAGCAGCTAGAAAATGTATTAACAGGACTTTTAATAATAGAACATTATTAAATTCAGCAAATCCTTTAATATTAGGAATTGAAACCTCTTGCGACGATACAGGATGTGCCGTAATTGATGGCTCTGGTAACGTACTAGGCGAGTCTCTATATTCTCAAAATGCAATACATACGAAATTCGGTGGCGTTAACCCCCTTGTGGCCCATGAATTACATCGTGATAACATAGAAGTAGCTGTAGCAGAAGCATTAAGTAAGGCCAGCAAAACAATTAATGATGTAGGTGCTATAGCAGTTACAACAAAACCAGGTCTTTTTGTTAGTCTTCAAGTTGGAGTAAAGTATGCAAAATATTTGGCGAGATTACATAACAAACCTTTAATACCTGTTCACCACATGGAGGCTCATGCTTTAGTTGCCCGAATGTATCACAAATTGGCTTTTCCTTTTCTTGTTCTACTGATATCTGGAGGTCATTGCCTACTAACTCTTGTAAAAGATGTTGAAGATTTTTATTTATTAGGTAAAAGTTTGGATAATGCACCAGGTGAAGTTTTAGATAAAGTTGCCAGAAGAATGAAACTAAAAAATATTCCTGATTACTCTAAAATATGTGGCGGTAGAGCCGTGGAGTTAGCAGCATTACAATCTACCAACCCAGAAATATTTGAATTTCCTTTGCCTTTATTAAAACATAGAGATTGCAATTTTAGTTTCAGTGGCCTTAAGGATTCCTTAGTGAGAAAATTGATAAATAAGGAAACTGAACATCAAATAGCAGGTTGTGAATTAATACCAGAAGTTAATGATTTGTGTGCTGGCTTTCAACTTGCAGTGGCTGAACATTTAGTCCACAGGACGCAAAGAGCGATATCATTTTGTGAGAAACATAGATTAATAACAGCTGAAAACAGAAGCATAATTGTTTCAGGTGGTGTAGCTTGTAATAACTTTATATTTAAATCAATAGAATTGTTAGCAACTAACACTGGATATAAGGTGTTTAGACCACCACCTAGATTGTGTACTGACAATGGAGTCATGATTGCATGGAATGGTTTAGAAAAAATAAGAAGTCACTATGAACCTAAGACAGATATCGCATTAAAAGATATAGATCCTACAGCTCCTCTAGGTAAATGCTTAATAGACGAAGTCAAAAAAGCAAATATAAAAACAAAGCCAATAAGATTAAAAAGTGTGTATAAAATGTAACACTTAGTTTCATTGAAATTCCTATTTCAATCCTCTCATTAATCCCATTCTTAATTAAATTGCCATTCTCTAACAGTTTTGTGTCTTGTCTTATTTTTAGCATCAAGCACTCCCGGAGAAGATTCCATAAGATATTTTTTTAATGTAAATGAAAAACAGGTTTTAAACAATAATTTATTGATTCACATTAAATCTAATATATTATACAATAGCAGATTGTTGGTAATCATGCATGTTGGTGAACAATTCCTTCTCTTTACTTGGGTGTAGGAGCTTGTAGATCTGGAATTAAAAAGTCATACCTATTAGCTTACAGTGCAAACACATTAATCAAGTATCCATCATCACGGACAACATTTGGATAAGTGTTTAGTAACCAAAACAAACAAACTGCAAATATGTTATTCAGCACTAGTATTAAAGTGTAAAACTTTAACATTCATGTGTTGGGAGGATTAGTTAAGAACATACACAATATCTGCACTGAAATTCTAAACTAGGTAGGTATTAAAAGTTTCATCACATCTAAAATCTATAAAAAACAGACACAAGGGTATAAAGAAGCACACTTGTTTTTCATGTGTCACCAACCTAATTTATTCCCCCATTAGTCCTGCTCATCTGAAAAATTTACAGTATATATTTTATTATAAAATATTATACACTGAAATAAAACCGCGGACGCGGTGATATTACTGATGTGGTAAAATAGTGTATTTAACATGATTTTAATAAAGTCTCTCTTCCCAACAATTTCATGTCTCAAATAATATTAATAGCTGTTTCAATTATTTTCTTATGCTCATGCCTAATACCGAGGCTTTGTAAAAGATACTACATTTACATAGCCGTAAGAGCCATAATATAATTACAGAGAAGTGGATATTATGTGAAATATTAAAAGATAACTTACGGGCGGGTCTGCCGTTGGCCCAGGGTGTGATGCGTATATGGGATGCATCACGTTTCATAGCCTCATTGCGTAGTTCGGGTTTCAAGGTTCGTCGCAGGATCTTAGCAGCGATGTTGGAGTAGTTTATGTAACTAGAAAAACTTAACCTGTAACATCTTCAATTTTTCATTAACATTAATACTATCTTAAAAATACTTACTTAAGACCAACTTGTCTCCAAGCACTCATTTTTAGTTTAGTAAAAAGTTATTGATCTGCAAATAAAAAAACAATTCAACCCTAACCCGAACAGAATCGATCTAAATTATTTCAGATGAAGTGACTGATGACGTAATAGCAGGGTTGCCAACATTAGAACTTTTTTTCTCTTACATAAACAACTAAAAATCTCGTACTTTGGCATTAATCTCTTACATTCATCAAGCATTTAAAATGTTATAAAACTATAATTATGACACATTAAATGAAAGTAAATTTAGCAGATTTTTGTTAACTTAAAAAATGTTGAATTAAACAAATGAAATGTTGATATTTTTAAAACAAAAAATGCCGACTTTATAAATAAAAAAAATTGTATTTGCATTTTGTTTTTTTTCTCTATTTTTTAAAAGGTTATTAATTTTTTAATTTTAACATGTCTGTTAAATTCACGCTCATCATATTTAACTATTGATTGATGTTAAATGAGAATGTACGGTGGCCACAATTACATTTACCAGTTTATGAATTGCTGAGTAACAATCTGTCACGCATGTATCATTTCCACGCAAATTAGAAGTATATTTATATACCTTCGTTAATATTAAAATGAAAAAAATCCACAACAAACCCATTAAGTACTACTTTTCATTTAGCAGACCCAATGTAGCTAAATTGTAAAAACCCATTGACGTTATAAAATGTTGCAGACAATAAAAAATAATGCTATAAAATGTCTAAATCTCGTACATAATTGTGTGAGCCTGATCGTGTCCCCGTACCTCGTACAGCAGACCTCAAATCTCATATTAATTTGTACGGGGAATCTCGAACGGTTGGCAACCCTGCGTAATAGTAGGACTAGTGATTCCGTGATGTTTCAAGTGGCTAACAACGTAGAATCATAAACGACTAAATTATTAAAATTATAATTTACTATCGGCCGTAGTCAGTATTTCATTATAATTTTTTACCGTGATTTTTTCACGTACTCTAATGATAAAATGCATAGGTACCATTTTTATAGTTCATAATTTTGTTCTTTCATGTTCTGGTATTTCATTAATCTTGTAACACTGTATTTTACAATGAGTAATAAATACACGGAGAGGCCCTAAGGTGCCTAAGGCCTAGCGATGGGTCGTCGATGTATAAAATATTTTATTTGGAGAACAAAAGAAGAGAACATTTTCTATCGTGTTGTTGACAAGACAGCAAAACCTTTAGCAAAACCATTAACGTCAAGTAACTCCATGTCATAACTATAAAGTTAACATACAGGCTTCATGGACAACACCCCCACTTAATCCCATAATATTATGTCTTGAACATTAACTTAATACTAGAGATCGCGTGGTGGTCGAATTTCGACCATGATTTATTTCATTGGCCAATATTACTTGACCTGTCATTGTATTTTTGTACCATGACAGGTCAAAATATGTACTGGACAACCGTAGCTGGCCTACCTACCTAACCTATTATTGGCAACTAGGTGTGAGTTGTTACGTGAATTTCAAGAAACATAACGTGTCTAGTTACTTTAAAGGCGTCACTAGTTACGAGTGCGCGTGATTTTTGTGAACTATTCTCATCTCAATGTGCGGTTACTCACTTAGCACTGCTTCGAATGGAACGTAGTCATGTCGTTACTCGTAACGTGTCAAGTCGAAGCTACCGTTTTGTGGTTATAGTTACATCAGTAAACGTCTAACTCAAATGAACTTCCCTTCCTAATTTATTCAGGCTTAGGACTGATTGCATTAAATTAATCGTAAATATTTAAAATGATTTAAAATATCTATGTATTTTGCCTTCTATTGATTTTTTTTGATAATTATTTTTTGTTGTTTTTTTTTGGGATCTATTTAGACTTTAAAAATATTTATAAAAACATTTATTGGGTTACCGCAGAGATTTTTTTTTCAAATATAAATAAAACCAGCGTATACTAATATCTCAAAAAAGAAACATATTAGTTATTAATATAATTCGTCAATAAGCCAAAACAAATATTTGTGTTTAACTCGAGCCATTTAACGGAACCACAGATTATTTTAAAATAAAGTCAAAATAAAACGTGTCTATACTAATGTATACGCAAGCACCACTGCATAATTTGTCGGCAGTTTTTACCACAATTAACACTGATTTGGCGCAAGTGTGCGAATGGAGCAGGCAATATGGACTAGAAGTAAATCCCTCTAAAACACATGTTATAGTTATACGAAGCGCTAGGATGATATCTCGAATCGACTGGTACCAATTACCGAACATTGTGTTTAATGGTACTGTGTTGCCAATGAGCACTACTGTTAAGGATCTAGGCATTTTAATTGATAATACTTTATCCTGGGGTCCCCAATTGCTGGAGGTCTGTTGCAAACTATATACATTTACCACGCAATTTCCTGCCGACAGTCACTAAAATTGCGCTTGCACAATCCCTTCTTCTTCCTATACTCGACTATGGCGATGTCAGCTATCTCGACATCATTGAGGAGCAACTTTATAAAGTTGAACGCCTTTAAAAATTTTTGTATTAGATTTATATTTGGTTTACGCAAATATGACCACGTATCAGATTTTTGCATCTTGCTCAAGTGACTCCCAATTCGCTTTCGACGGAATACTCATATTCTCACTACACTTTATAATATTATGTTTAATTCCCGTACTCCAACTTATGTAAAGGAACGTTTTACGTTCCTTAATGAACTATCAGTACCTAATCATTCTACCAGGTTTTATGACAAATCTTTTAGTGTACAGGCTGTCCGGTTATGGAATGCATTGCCTTTACCTGTTAGACGTGCCCAATCACTGGCCATATTCAAGAAAATGGTCAAAGAATATTACTTGGCTTCTTAATTTCCCATCGGATACAATCTTATTAATCTAGGAATATATATGTATTATTTATGTTTATGTATATAGTGTACAGAGGGATTACACTTGTTTCCCTGTATTACCTAGTAAATTATATTTTATATGTTTATAGGTATTATTAACTAGTTTTAAGCCTAACATGTTTCCCACACCAAAACTACCCATTAGATTTTTATATTTGTGTCGCGTAAATCCATAAAATAAAATATTTGACTTTTTGGTACCCCGAGATTGCTGAAAAATTTTCTTTTTTACCTATCTTATCAAATAAAGCTAAACCCCTTTAAATTTGAAGAAAAATGCAAATAAAATCTACAAATTATATCAAACAAAGTCAAATCCATTAGGACCTTTTTACCTAATGAAGGCAAATCCATTTGAACCAATGAGCAAGCTCCATTTATGCAACATGGCCGTCAGTTGACAGTCAGACACTTCAAAAGTTTCTCATCGCATCTCCCGGATTTTACGTGTTTAATTAAATTTACAGTAAATTTAATGGTACTTAAATGGTGGATCTTTATAAAAAAAGAATTCAATTATTTACTATCTATTTCCTCAAATATAATTTAACTTTTCCTATAAAAGTCTAAATCTTGATAAGAATTGATTTTTTACCTATATCTTGCAATGACATAAAATGGATTTACCTACGTTTGAAGTTACGCGACACATTTCTGGTCATTATTTTTCCATCCCAATGTTGCCTGGAAGAAATTGCTTTTAGCGATAAGGCCGCCTTTTGTACATTTCAATCTATGTAAACTTACTTTAAGCAATATTTACTGGTGTACAATAAAGTTTATTCTATTCTGTTTTTCTCAGCTCGTTCATCTGTTGGCACAGTGATTCTAATTATACTTGAGTGTGAAAGAAACAGCATACGTGTCGCGCAACGAATTCTCATTCTAACGGACCTACTTTAACTTGAAACTCCGTTTGTAAGACACGTTAACAAATCGAGGTCTCAGCTTGTATTAGTTGTTATGTCGTGTGCGTTGTAGTGAAAATAACCTGTGCACAAAAATCACTAGTGTGTTACTTGGCTTGACACTAGTTACGCGGTTACATGTAGGTACGTAGTTACGAGTAGAAATAACGCCCACACCTAATGGCAACCCTGGTCCAACTTGATAGAATTTCATGCCAGCCAGATGGATCTAAAAATGTTCAAGAAATCTATAGAAAATACATTTTAACGTTATTAAGACTGCAAAAATCGTGATTTAAAACATCTTCTATATTCAACATTAAGGGCCTCTAAAAGGTACATACTGTGCTATGATCAAATGTTAAAATATACATTGTGTTTTCTTATTACTTTCACTATACTACAAACTGAGGTGGCATAGTTTGCAATATCATTATCTTACATATTTTGTTTTTTAGTAAAAAATCGCTGATTATTGGTTCAATATCATAAAGAGCTGATTGCTTTCTTATTTGTCATAACGATTTATATAGTGTATATAATATATTTTTACCACTTTTGCTAATTGCAGCTGTTACACTTGAAAGAATCGAGTGTTATTGAATTTACAGTAATTCAATAATAAAATGGATGCTGCTGATCGTCTCTTACAAAATGATAGATTAGTAACTAGTGAATTAGAAGACGACCAGTTGTTATTGAATGCAAAGGCATCAGGAGTCAAATGTGATATAATAAATGAATGTAAAGTGTTCCTAAAAGCTGAAGATGGGGGTGGTGATGCACAGTTGAATACAACTGTCGCCATGATTCAGGACAATCAAGGTAAGGTTACTATAAATAAAGTATATATGTGTATATATATGTTGATTTAAAAACCAGAGTGTAATTACAAGCCAATTCTTTAACTAAATGTTTGTTAACCTCAGTTGTTGTATCCTTAACTGAATAGACTCGTTCGTCATTTCAACAACCTCCGTAGTGTAGCGCTAGTGCATTCGAATACCACGCTGGGGGTCGCAGGTTCGATTCCTGCTCAGTGCACATTTTTATACATATTAATACATTTTTTGGAATTAGTCTCGATGTTTCTATGTATAGTATGTATGTATTTATAAAAAAGAAGTACTAAATATATGCATTGATCTGTGTTCTAGAAACCATAGTACAAGCCCTGCCTGGTCTAGACCAGAACTAGACAAAGCTTGTACTATGGATATTATGGAATGGAAATAGAATGGCATACATAGTTACTTACAGAGTATGTATGTTTAGGTATAGTAAAATAAAATAAATGTAATGCAACGAAAATAATTGTAATAGTTTCAGATAATCCTAAATTTGTTACTTCAACACCTGATCATAAAAAGGATTCACCAACTGATCAACAGAATGATTCAAATCCTGAATGTGATATGAATGGTGAGTAATTGTCTATATATAGGTACTTAATACACTCATTTATTTTCAATTGAAATAGTAATGAAAATTAAATTTCTTAAGAGTGCCAATCCAAACCATTATACAAGCAGTGAAAGGTAAGCAGGCAAGAAATGATATACCTCTTGCAATGCTGGCTCAGTGAAAACCTAGTACACTCTGTGGAGCACACCATACATTTTAGTAGGCAGTGTAAGATGAGCAGATCAATCAGAGGAAGGCAGTTTGAGACCTTTTATAAAAATAATTTGTTCTAAACTTCAGTGTAAAGAGTAATTAAATTTTGTTCAATATTTTAATGAAGTAAATATGATATTTATCTGTCTTATAAAAATATCATGTTCTCACAAGATGTTCCCGAGTTGCCTATGGATGAAGGACTACCAAGTACTGTGACAGTACTAGATACTCCCGATGGTGGCAAAGTGTATTTAGTGGGTACTGCACATTTCAGCATAAAGTCCCAAGAAGATGTATCCAGGGTAAGTTATTATATCGTAATAATTTTATACCTTACAGTTTAGATCAGCAGTGTTTTTTTATTAAAACACTTAACATTTATACCACTATTTAAGGTCAGCCAGAGGTCAAATGCGACTAATTCATTAAAGTACTGTTCAATAAAGCTAAATGTTGAAGGAAAAATAAAAAAAAACTGTTTTGATTTATGTATTGATTGAAAGCTTATCAATAACTACTAAACAATAAAAAATGGGTTAATAAACAGGAAAAAAGTGCTGAACTGGTTTTTTCTTTGCCTATATAAAATATGCCTATTTGAAAAATGAGACATCTGCACACCAATATCAGAACTGAAATAGGATTTTCAGGAGACCTGTCCTGTTGACAGGTCTCCTGAAAATCCTATTTTTTTTTCTCTAATTATTGCAGAAACCAAAAGTTACACAGGCTTTCCACTGCTATCTGTTTTTGTTTATTTTGTAGCAGATTAGATAAAAACTTAGTTTATTACTTGTGTTAGAAAATGACTTTTTTTGGACTGCAATGTATTTATTAAATATTTGTTCTCTTTGGAAGCTATGAGCTGCTGGCCGGCACTGTGCCATGGGATCTGCAATAGAAAACCCTTAAGCACTTTAAACTAATCCATGCTTTGAATGAAGATCTATAAGTTATTCCAGCAACATTGCATGCTTGTTGATAGTCAGCATGGTGACCACAATCCTGTAGCAAATGCATTTGTCCAATCTCAAAGACTTAATTAAATTAAAGGCTTACACCCTCAATTTAGATGTTTATCATTTTACCATACATATAACCAATATGATATACGTAAGCAATGTTGCTTGAACTTCCAAAGAAAGATTAGAGTTATAACAAATGTGCACACAATATCGTTCAATACCATTTGTTTTACTTACAGGTAATACAAGAAGTAAATCCCCATATTGTCATGGTGGAGTTATGTGAGCAAAGAACCAATATACTACTACTAGATGAAGAAGTGATACTTAGAGAAGCCAAGAACATTAATATTAAAAAGATTAGGTTAGTACCTTTATTATTTAATGTGATATAGAATGTGTAGACTATTTCTAGAAGTAATGAAGATGCTCCAAAATTAAGACAAAGAAGTTGTTTATAAATGAGCATGACTATAATGTTAGGATTTGGGTATCACAAAGATTACTATCTGACTTGTAATTAGGAAGTGGAAAAAGGAGTGCTTACGGGAGGGGAGGTGTATACTACGAAAACCAGTTATTTAAACTGTTCTAAAAACTCAAGAAAGATGTTTTGCTATTAGTAATTTTTACTGGGGATTATATGTGTTATTTATCATTTATTGTATGTTTTCGGGGCGAGTCCGATAAATTTTCTTGAAATTTAACAGTTGTTAAAAACATCAGCTAACGAAACTACGACACGTGTACCATACTTATCATACGAGTACCATAAGTAAATAACTTCAAACAGGTTTTTTAACACTTTATCGATAAAATTTACGTATTTTTTTCAGAGCAACAATGGCCCAAAATGGAGTGTTTAATGGGTTGATGTATATTCTCCTTTTGAATATGTCCGCTCACATCACCCGGGAATTAGGGATGGCTCCGGGCGGGGAGTTCCGAAGGGCTATGGCTGAGGTTATAAGATTTTATTATATTTTATATTTTTATAAGATTTTTATATATAAATAATTACGTGTTATGAAAGTTTTCTCATTGTTCTGGTATTTATGTGCTGCCATTCTTACTGATATTTTACTACATAACTCATTGCTGCTTCATAGGCTTTATTAATTATGCCAAAATATGATTTTCAGGCGAAAAAAATACCAAATTGTATTGTTCAGTTGGGTGATCGTGCAATTGATGTTACATTGCACAGAGCTATAGCATCTTTATCATGGGCACAAACAGTCAAATTTATGTGGCACCTTCTTACATCAAATCAGACAATAAGGTCAGTTGATATATTAGTAAGTATTTATTGTTATCAAGGAGTATAAATTATGACGAGATTAGATGCAGTGGTTGATGGAGCATCTAATCACACTTAACCAGCAGGCAGTGTCATCATCATCATCATCTTCCTACCCTGTTCCAAATATATTAGGGATTGGTGTAATATGTTTTCTTCTTCCATTCTACTCTATTTCTCCATTTCAGTGCTCCCTTTCTAGCCATATCATCTTTCATGCAGGTCAGCCATATTTTCTTTAATCATCCCTAACTCTTTTACCCGTCAACTTCCACACAAAGCTCTCTTCACCACATTTAGATCATCACATCACATGTCCATACCACGTTAACCTATTGTAGTGTATTATACTGTATTAATCAAAATGTTGATTTTTTTCATTTATTTTATAAATTTTTCGTATTGAAAAAGTAAAAGTTGTATGTGTATATATCTAACAATTTTATGTTTTTTTTATTATAGTCTTGAAGAAGTGGAAAAATGTAAACAAAAAAAAATGTTAGAGGATATGCTAGAGGAAATGGCTGAAGAATTCCCTGCCTTGAAGCGAGTGTTTGTTGTAGAAAGAGATATGTATCTCTGCCATTCTTTGCAAGTCGCGGCTTTGCAACCACGTGAGTATCATATCATATTTAAAGTAAAAATTGACTAATCGTTTATTAAAAAAAAACTACTTTGGCAGGTCGAGAGCCTTGTCGCATCGTGGGTGTTGTCGGCATCGGTCATGTGGCGGGTATTGTGGAACACTGGGGCAAAATAACTCCAAACGACATCCCACCATTATTACAGTAAGTAGACTTAATCATTAGTCGTTTTCTACTATGAACCGAGATCCTGCCTAGCTCTTTCATATTTACGATTCACGTCACTGAAATCCGAATAAGAATTAGAAATATGAATCTCTTTTTGTGGTGAATTTCTGTGTTATTCTAAAATAGAGAAAAAATTATATAAACATCTTCAGATGATGTACAATTTTAGTACAGACACATTACGGTGATAGTTTCAGAGTTCTTTTAACGAAAAGAACTCTGAAACTATCAACGGATTAACCACACACATATATATTTCTTTTGACAGGATTCCGCCTCCGTCTCTATCGACACGCGTGATTAGAGTTTCTATCCGCGTAGCATGTGTAGGCGCCCTTATCTACGCGGGATACAAGCTCATACCCCGTCGTTGGCTGCCATGATGACCGTACTTGGATTTCTTCATTATTTTCTTGTGGTCAGTACATAAAACTAACACCTCTACTGTCTGTCATCATGAACATATTTTCATAGAGTTACGAATACTATTGTCGATCAATAGGGCATTTAGTGCCTGTATTTTTATTGGTTTGGAAACGCGAGGGACACAAATTTGTTATTTGATGCGATTTTGTATTTCTACACCCTGTGCCGTTATTACAGTCTTAAAATATAGGAAAATTTCATTCATTTTACTTTGTATCACTACATATTATAAAACAAAGTCCCCCGCCGCGTCTGTCTGTCTGTCTGTTCTCGATAAACTGAAAAACTACTGAACCGATTTTCATGCGGTTTTCACTAATGGAAAGAGTGATGCATGAGGAAGGTTTTAGTGTATTATTTGTACCCGTGCGAAGTCGGGGCGGGTTGCTAGTATTTGATATGATAAAATTAGTTTACATTATTTTTTTCAGGATTGGCTGGTTGCTTGTGGCACTGAAAACTCCAAAAAAGTCCAGACGATGAATGTTCGTGTGATGGATGTGTCGTGATCTTATAATAAAAAAGTAACTTAGAATGCGATTTGTTGTTTAAGATAATAACTTTTTGGTTCTCTAATTAAAACATTTGGCCATAGTCATTACTGAAAAATATTAGATATATGGTTTGTGTTTACATAGCATTAATATAGTATATTTAAAATTCGGATTGGACGAGGTTGAGAATGTACTACTTATAAAATATTTTTGTCTAAAGAAACTTTGCGTCTAATATGAATTAGCAACTATTTGAGAGTGGGGTGTAAATAAATGTAAGTTACTACAATTTTTTCCCATTACAGTGACAAACAAGCAAATATTAATGTATGTAATTCCTTCAAACTACCTGTTCTCCTGCTGGTACGAAGGGCCTTGATCATTGTTTTGTTAGATTGGTTTGCCTTTTTTAAAACAATAATTGCCGCCTTCACTATTGCGTATCGCAACTGCCAGTACCTATATTTTAATTCTTTATCAATCCACGTGTTTCAATATTTAACTTAAAGGATTAATTTAAAACCAAACCCTCTGACGTCACGTACATCATCATCGACTCTATTCTACTTCTCGATGAGCTGTAGCGAGAAAAGTTAGAGATTATTAAAGTGGTAAACGGAGTTCTTTTATTTACTTCTTCTTTATTTATACATACTATAAAAGGCCCTACTCACCTTCGTGCCTGACGTACGTCCCACCAAGGACGCGGTGCCCGACGTAGCATACACACGCATCGTGCCGACGTACGTCCGCTCAAGGCCACGGTGCTGTTGCCAATGCCATTTTCCTAAATTACCCCAAAATAATCGTCAAATTCCCCAGTCTGGGGAGAAAAAACCTGGAATTCCCCGCATTTTCCTTGCATTGATGTATCTCCCCATAAATTCCCCAATCAAATCAAATCATTTATTATTTTGCAGAATGCACTGTTACAATGGTGTTGTCAATCGGTTTGAAACTCCCCGCATTTTGGGGAATTCTCCACAAATTGGCAATATATGTATATTATATACATAAGCATGTGGTGGGGGTACTCGCTGGATGCAAAACGCGTCGTGCAAGTCCAGCAAGCAATTAATAATAGTTTTGCATCGTACATCGTGCGTGTCCTTGGCGGGACGTACGTGAGGCATGATGATGAGTAGGGCCTTTTAGCCATAGTTGTTTTTTGTGCCTTTATTTATGCCCCACGTGAAAGAAGACATAATAAATATAGTAAGTACATAAAGATTGCGCTTTTAACGGGAATTAAGGGTAATTATTACTAATTGTATCCTTGTAATTAATGTTATATTTCAGTGACGAAACGGACGAGTGTTAATTTGTTTTAATTATTCTTTTTATGTGTTAGAATAAATACGAATATAATGTTATTATTATAAAATAATATTCTAATCAGTTGCAAAACATCGTCAGCTTAAGAACGTGTGACGTCATACGTGGATGAACAAACGACCAGCTAACTACAAAACCACTTCCAAAATATAAACTTCGGTGGTCGTAATGTAAAAAAAATATTATTAAATGCAGAATGTTTATTCATTTATTTTCAATAAGACAAGCGATCATCCGATAAAAATAGATAGACACAGCAAGACAAATGTTTATTAAACTTGTGGATTAGGTACTTTTATGAGGATCATTTCGTACATGTACCGTAGTCAGAAAACAATAGTCGTAAGCAGTGTTTTAGTACCGACGTGTTGATAATGTATAAGTTATATCCGTTTACAAGGGAGTGCCTAGATAACCAATTGGATTAGACGTAAACTAGTGCATGCTGCCCGCTGGCAAAAGGCCGCTTTCATGTATTGATTGTTGTTCCTCAATCCAACTTTAGGATATACTTTTAAGTAATTAAACTTAAAATAACACAAGTAAACGACTGATGAATGACGTCTTGCGCTGTGATTATTGTTTTGATTAAGTAGATAGACATGCGTACATATTAAAAATTCCAATTTTATCAGTTTACTAATTAAAAAATATATATTTATCGGTTAATTGCGGCAATTGGGATATTCTGATAATTACTAATTTTTATCAAACAATATTGTATCAGTTTATATTCGCCTCAGCTATTTTAATCAAGTAGGTACTTGTGTATGTTCACTTGACTGCGTTCTTAGGCTGCGTCCTGGACAGATATGAGTTCGCTGGTTTCTGAGAATATCGACATAACTCAAAATTCAGTCGGATTGAACTAAGTATGCCAAACGATCATAAATCTTTGATATTTTATGGTGAACAAAGATGCAACGCCGATTTCGTGCTAACGTTAGAAAGCGACAAGTTCATTATATATTTAGAACAAAATACTCTAGCGGAAATCACAAAACATTGCCATTCTCTAAAATCAATAATTTTTATGTCGTTATTCTCGCAAACCAGCGAGTTATTAAACAGATTCTAATTCTATTTTGGACCTCTATATTGTATGTTTATATTTATGCTATTTTTTGATAGATCGATCATAATAATTTCTGGGCTGCAACCGAACCATCGTGTGATATGATTAACACTTCTTGATTTTACTTTTTCCTTTAGAATTACTGATGATTTTCTGGTTTTCTTTTAAGCCCAAGTCTTACGACATCTTACTAACATCAACGACATCATTAGTTACTTACGCAAATGAAGGTGTATGAACCGCCCAAGTATTCAAAGATCGAAGAGATTCCAAGACCCCTGACATTCTCTCCTCTTTTGAGCATAGGTAAGTTGGGTTGCCATATAGGTTTAATTTAGAGTCTACTAAATTTTACAAAAAGTTTACGAAAAGTAAATTAATAAATATTGCTGACGTAATCGCCATTCAAACAAAGCAAAGACCCCCAACCTCCCTTTGGTGCTTACGATGTCTTAAACGACCCCATAGTTAAGAACTGACTTTAAGTCAGTATTTACCCGCACACATTCAGAGTTTGATGTTGAGTGTACCTACATCACAAATTTGGCTAATAGTGTGGCACTACTAATAATCTTCACATGCCATTAATGTCCCAGGTGATTTCAAAATATTGTAAAACTTCTAATTCAAATTGGTTTATAAAAATAAATGAAATACAAACGTTTCATTATCATTTAATGCTACTAGTATAAAAAGTGTTTTATTCTTTGACTTAGTTGTTAAGTTATCCTTTTAGTTTGTAGATGTGCTCATTCCGGGATGTGACACGTTCACAATATGTAGGTACATTTATTATCAAACATAATTGGATATTGTTTTGAACCATTAACGATTAATTCCTGAGTGAGATGAGTGAGAGTTTATTGTGAAAATGGAACTGTTTAAGCTAACGGTAGTGTAGCACCTATCGCTCGTATGATGTGGCACAATTAAGTGGAAGTCTTGTTTTAACGTACAAAAAATATATTTATAGCAGTCTCGAAGACCTATTTGGTGTAGGTATATGTTATGGACCAAGTGATAAAATATACAAATAAAAATCTTTTTAACCAAAAATTAAACCGACTAAAATAAATAAAAAGCAAAGAATAAATAAACGTCTTAACTCTTGAGCTTATTTACATAAACTATCAAATTTTATATAAACTTATTTTGAGTCTGCGCCAAACAACAAACTGATTAATTATCTAAATTTTATATGTACCTACGTAGAAATGGACATGGCTATACGTAGGTAATTAATCACTTTATTATTTGGCGACTCAAAATAAGTTAATATAAAATTTGATAGTTTATGTAAATAAGCTCAAGACTTAAGAGGTTTATTTATTTTTTGCTTTTTAGTTATTTTCGTGGGTTTAATTTTTTGTTAAAAAGATTTTTATTTGAATTTAAAAAAAAATCATTTTTTTTCATCATCAGCTCAGCTACATGATGTGATGATTTCTGAACGCAAATACCTGCTAAAGTAATGAAAAGTAAACAGAAACACTATTCGTTCCTACAATTTTCGAGGGTTTCTCTCAATTTTATCAGGATCCCCTCATCAGATCCTGACTTCCTTGACATGGAACCACCCTTGAGGTATACCCTATCTAACAAAAAAAGAATAATCAAAATCGGTTCATAAATAACGGATATATACGGTCGAAAGAACATACATGGAAGGACCATTGCCATTAGCAAACACTTGCTACAGAGTGCAGTTGTTTTCTATTTAGCTTACGAGTAGAATTAAAAGCTAATAAAGGCTGACGGGTTATATTATTCATATCTCGAATTGAAAACTTATACGAAACTTCGGTAAAGGGTTTTAGTAATTAATTTAAAAAAACATGAATCAGGAGAAAGAGGTATAGAATACAGTTGATGTGGTTGTAAAGGTGGTGAATGTCTGACAGATACTGAAATATCGGCATCCGACCAATAAAAAAAGAAAAACAAACGATAAAATGCTTTGTCTGTTTCCACCTACCTATTGAGTAAAACACATTCTTTTTATTCTGCCCAATAGGTGGGGCACATTATTCATACAGCCCGGTCAATTTGCTATACTATACCCATATTGGCCATTTTTTAAACGGTTTGGACACTGAATAATGCTATATTAATCGCTTGGTCCATAACATATATACACAGAGTAGATAATTTTTCAGTTTAAGCAAGACTTCATTTATTGTCTCAGTGACAACGAGGACCAATAACTATCCAGGTAGTAAGATTTCGGGTTAGTTTGTGTAGTCATTCATTAATATAGCTAAGGCGACTTAAAAATCGATAAGCAATTGTCATACTTTGTAGAAGGGGGGTAGTGAAATCTGATTTAGTTCATTATTATTTATTTTCACTTTTAACCAAATTTATTAAGATCTTTGTCGTGTGTAGTAGATAAATATTGATAATAACCGACATTACCCATAATTAACTTAAATTATCTGACGGTTTTTGAATACACAATGGAAATAAATGTGTTACAAAAAGGTGTAGTCATATTTTAGCATCGTTACGTATAGCCGATGATATGAGTCAATCTGACGAAAATCTGGCTTCATAAAATTAAATGTTTTTCTTCTAAGTATATATCAATAAATGCACATTTCTAAACAATGTTTTCTTAATTTTCTTATTATTATCAATGATGTTGTTTATTTATTGTCTTACACGGGCATGTCCGGATACAAGTTATGATCGTTTGAATTTCCAGGTATTTTTGCCTCTGTTTTTCATAGAATTAGTGGGAATGTGTAAAGCTAAAGATTTTAAATCGTACATTTTTTTTATTTTTCATTCCGTTACTAAGAAAATCCATAAAAACTAACTTACAAATTTTTTCAAGTTAGTTTTAATGGATTTTCTCAATAACTGAGTGAATAGTGTCTTTTAAAAAGAAAGAAAAGAAAGTTCTAAAATAAAAAATATGTACGATTTAAAATCTTTAACATTACACGTTGCACCTGCTTTTATGGGAAACGGAGATAAAAATACCTTGAAACTCAAACGGTCATTACTTGTGAACGGATAGTTTTTTTTTTTTTATTGTAACTTCATGCTAGTCATGTCTTTTCAGTGGTTTAAGTAAGTGTTCCTTTTTCAAATACAGCCTGTATAAAATTGTTATATTTTCTTCATTCATGTTATCCTTATCTTTAAAGCCATATTAGCTTTATCGGTTCATTTTCAAGATCATATTTTTCAGTTCCGTAATATGGTTTCTTTTTTAATAATAACATATATTATATTGGATCCAAAAATATGACTACACCTTTATGTAAAGCGGGTGATAGACTTAGGAGTTTTAAACTCGCAGGTTTATAATCACGCGTACCTACTATACTCGCCTCGACGTCGACGACACACGACAATCTTACAAATCCTGCTCCCCGAAGTTGAACACCGAGGAGCTCTTGTGTTATATATGAGTAATATCATATTGACTGGCATGTAGGTCTAGTGGTTAGTAACCCTGACTGCTGAGCCAGAGGTCGTGGATTCGATTCTCACCCAGGACAAATAATTGTGTGAGGAGCAAGATCATTTGTTCTGTGTCTGGGTGTAATTTATCTATAATATGTATGTATGTATTTAGAAATATATAAGTAAGTTTATCAGCAGTCTGGTTGGTTACCATAGTACAGGCTATGCCTAGTTTGGGATCAGACGGTCGTGTGTGAGATGTGTCAAGTTATTATTATTATATTGGGTTGTGAAAAAACAACAAAAGATGTAATCGGAGAGTCTGGGTAAAAGAATGGCTAAAATGGAGCGTTTATCTTCGTTGTATGGATTTATAAAGAAGTTACACCAGGCAAAGAAATACTTTCGTAATGGTCTACATATGTCTGAGGTATTGTATGAAGACCTCTTGAAAATAGTTACGCCCCTTCTAATATTTGAACAAACGGTTACTTCACGTCTTCCACCCAATGCAACACATGTGAGGCGAGACGGGCTACGAGCACACCTAAGTCCGCGTACTTTAGGTGACACACAGGCGAAAAAGGTCATCGAGTCACGAGTACGCGTACCTACTTACTCGAACGTCTATCACCCGCTTAATACGTTGTACGTGTATAGGTAAATAAAGAGTGTCTTCTTCTAAATAGGACTTATGTATATGTAATTGTCACGGAATTTAATAATATAGGTAAGGTAAGTATAGGTACGTGTTCAGTCAGCATTGGCCCATTTAATTATTATACTAGTTGTTTTGGTTCAATAATATAATACTTATATCAATAATGTTAGACTAATGTAAATCTTAAGGACTGTGATAATTATAAGAAATTGTTATTGATATCCATCCGTATTAATGTTTAAGCCTGTAATAAATATGTGTACATTTATAAAAACAAATAATTGTGTAGATAAATGACACTGTTGTAAGTTGAATTCTTGATAAACCAAGAAGTCTCACTGAAATGCTTACTAGTTCTGTCTATGACTAAATTCGTTAGTTAAGTAAACATTGTTCACTCCTAATAAATATACTTACTGAGAATAAATTTAGTTGTTATTTTTAATGATAACACGAAGGGCAGGGTGGGTTATATTATTGGCTATCTGGTAAGCCATATAATTTAGTTTAGGCATACTACTATTAAGCTATGAAGGTGACTAGGACAAAATTCGACTTTTGATGAAACTGTAACTGTCGGCAAACAAGGTAGGTATTAGAAGAACCTGTGGTACCTAGGTGTTTCTTACATTTCATTTTTTTTAACAATCGGTAAGAATATATATAAAAGACCAGTTATTCAACTACAAAATCTGTGGATAGGCCTTAAAGCTGGGAGCAAAAGCTATTTGAAAAAAAAAGAGAAAACTGTCCAAAGTACAACAGACCTTGGACCGTACCAGGTGTGCCTCGGACATACTACGATCAAATGGCGATAAACGTCCTGCAGCTATGTACTGTAAGGAGTTTATTTTGTATTCGTACTAATGACTGATAATCCGCCTGGCCAATTGTCGGCACGGTAATGTGGATTTCGTGGTTATTCGTCAAAACGCTCTTGGTGCTCCATGAACCATAAAATTACGGAAACAAACGTTTGGGGAATAAATTTTCCACCATAATTACAAGCAGCTTTCATCGTTAAAGAAGTTTGAACAGTGACGTGTGCGTTAAAAGTGGTTTTAAATTCGTCCCTGATCAAGCTTCTTTAACACCAATTGGTGCCAGAATTTTTTGGAGGGATGTGTAGCCGTAGCTTCTGTTGGCTATCCCTAAAACTCATCTAGGGTCCATATATCAGCAGCTTGGAAATGGATCAAAATTATAATGCTGGCTTGCAATTATTGGTCGTCAATGAAATGGTTTGTTGAATTTGATGAATGCTGAAGAACGTACCAAGCTGCCAACAAGTAGGTCCTGAATTTCGAAGGGAGAACTTTCGAAAACTACTTTGAAAATGCCCTTAAAACTGACCTATATTGTGCAAAAGTAGTAAACATTTGCTTAAATTTGTCGATATACTATAGATGAGGGTGCCTTGGCTAGTGTTCAAGGTCCCTACATAGTTATTATGGAGACCAAGGTACAAATTCGCAACAATTTCATTTAGCATGTTTTATAAACACTTGATTGAGCATAGCTTCGAACATCAATACCAATTTATTATATACATGAACTGATATTAGGGAAAATAAAAGGTGTTTTATAAATGTGTACCTTGCCAAATAAATAAGCAACGAACTAAGTCCAAAAAACGTACTTTTTGAGCACGAAATAAGTAGCTTCACGTGGCTCACGCTTCATGGGACTTTACAAACATACAAAGTACGGACACAAAGAACACCCAGACTCGGGTGGGAATCGAACCCATGACCTATGGCATAGCAGTCAGGGTCACTAACCACTAGGCCAACAGGCCAACTGCAATTGTTTTTTTGGCCAGTGGACATGGCCTGTCCTGTTATAGATCTCTGTAAGGCCAGGTCCGTTACCGAAATGGTTACTTTTCAGTTTAGTTATACTCGACAAATAGTTATGTAATGCAATGGTTTCGTATAACCATGGAACGTAGTATATTCATATGGTTATGTAACGAGGGAAAGGTATACATACCTTCATACTATCTTATTGCGACATATACAAAGATTTGCACTGATTGGAAATTGAATACGCAACCCACTCGGCATGGCTCGACCACCATGCCTCACAGGTCATAATTGTAAATTCTTTCATTTTAAAATTTTTTAATCCACTGTACGGTCTAAGAAGATGTTTGTATATGTAGAATATTTGTCAGCAATAAAATATGTCGTCTTAGGATTCGCTTTTTTTTATAATATACTTTTATCGCCATTATTTACAAATTCATCTACGAATGATTCGATTGATTATGAAAATTTAGTGTAAATTTTTTTTAGATAAACATTAGGTATGCAATTACCATTGGCTAAGTATTTCTCGGATAGGAAATCCCACGTGTCAAATAGTTTGGTAAAAAGGATTTAGTTAAATTGCAAGTAGATAATTGTTAGAGGCTCATTTTTAGAGCACGTGACTGTGTTCGTGATACAAATGGTAGTTTGTGTAAAAGATACTAATGTGGGACCCACAGGTAAGTATTTCAGCACGTCTACCCGGTATCCAGGCAATATGATAAGGCTTTATTTAAGGCATTCCCACTTTCTTCATCCTTTGCATCCTCTTTCATGAACAAAAAAATTTTTGTTGTTGGCTGAAAAATTAAAACCTTAAATGATCTAAATGTCAAAATCACTCTGAATAAATTATACAGTAAATCAATATGGACAATTTACAATAATAATATAGCCACAAACCAAAAGTTGAAGTTACAATAATAATATTCCCTGGAGTAATTTCAATAATAGGTCAATAATGCGTCAATTTTTCTTATTTCAAAATATTCGTGAAATATGATATACCTATCATGTATCCTTGCTAAACGTGTGTTGAACAGAAGCCTGGAATTAGGTCTAATATGTAATCAAATACAAAGAGCAAATTATCGTAAGTGACACATGTTTAGGTACTCTAATTATTTAAATAAATATTAACACATTTATATTTCATAACGTTGGTATGATTTTAGCGGTTTGTACAGCATTGGTGAGAAGTTTTTGTTCAGCGGACAATTTAAAACTACCGCCTGCTGCGACTCTTGTACAAAATGATGCTCATGCAACGGTGGTGCTCTTGGGCACCGTGCATTTCAGCAAACAATCGGTCGAAGATGTTTCTGAGGTTTTTATGTTTTTTATAATTATTGCTAATGTACGAAAACTACCAGGCCTTTTTCGTCGTTTCGTTTGGTCAAAATAGATATCCGAATTAGATTAATTACAACTTTACCGGATGAAAAGTATTTTAATCAAATTAATTATCTTCAAAATGTGTTGCTATTGGCAAATGGTGGCAATTAACAATACTTTAATTTTAAACAAGTAGGTACTAGGGATGTTCCGAATATTCGCATCCGCATTGACCAATAATAACGAAGATTTCGTTCGGTGACAAGATTCAACGCGTTTGTTATTGTGTATGTATCATTTGTTTCTAGTAAATCAGTCATAAGTATAACGTGTTTAGCTAGTTGCGCTTATCATATTTGTTGTCGTTTCGAGTGTTATTGTGAAATTGTCAATATACACTGATCATCTGAAAGTGAATCGAAAAACATTGTAATGTCACCACCAACGCAAAGTGACATTTGGAATTATTTTAAACCAAAGACTTAGGGCCCAGGTTTCTGTGGGATCGTTAGCGTGAGCGGATTGGTGGGCAGATGCTAGTTCTTATGAAATATCCTAAGATCCGCATCTGCATCCGCGGATGTTAGCCTTCAAACATCCGCCTCCGCATCCGCATCCGCGGATGTGAAAAAATATGCATCCGCAACAACCCTGGTAGGTACCTATATAAGGCAAACGTTAGTGGGAAGGCCAGTAGGATTCGCCCACGCAGAACATCAAATTGGTGATGTTAGTGAGAAAAGGGCAGATAGAAATACCTATACCCGAAATAAGCGGAGTTGTATCTAAGGCCTCTTGGCTCTTTTTGTACATACCTACCTATTTACAAAAAGAGCATGCTTATCCATATTTAAGAAGCCATAGTAGAAGCTAAGGCTGGTTTGGGTCTTCGATAGCACTTGTATTGTAACCCACAATATTATTGTTAATTTTGGGTTTATTTAGTTTCCACGGCTGGCTGATTAATCTAGACCAAACTAAAATAAAGTGTAGTAGCAATAAAAAATAACCTGGCTTACCTATCTCAATAGAGGAAATTATTTATTTTTCAGATAGTACGAGAATTGAATCCAAATGCGATTCTTGTTGAATTATGTCGGCAAAGAGTGTCTCTTCTAGAGCTAGATGACAAAAAGTTTTTAGAAGACGCAAAAAATTTTGATGCTCAGAAGTTAAAGTAAGTATTTAAATATCTGTATCGTTCTTTATTTAAAAAAGGTTTTGAGTTTGACGTTCTAAGAGACCTGCAAAAAACGTGAGAAAAGCAAATAGCACAAGGTAACAGAAATATAATTTGAAGGTACATTAGCGCTTTAAATACTTAGGTAGGTATAAGGTTTAATAGATATAAGCTATATATATAAGCTATATAGATAAATATAAGCTTATAATATTAATTTGGCTCACATGGCTGTTTCCTCTTTACTAAAAAATAAAGCTGTAAGGTTGTTTACTAATCTCGGAACTACTACTAAATTACCGGTCGGATTTGATATAGGTTTGATTAACAAGTTGAAAGATTATGAGCAGGGGCGTAGCTACCGCCGTATCAGCCGTATCAATGATACGAAGCCCCCGGGCTACAGAGGCCCCTAACGTGTGTAAGCAAAATTAGTAAATTATTATCCACAATGCCACTTAATCTCGTGCTTCCCGGGAAAAAAACATATAAAAAACTGTCATACGTATGACAGTTTTTTTATATATAGAGTTTTCACTTCAGAAATGACAAAAGTCAAAAAAAGCAATCTCTTTTTTTTTCCCGGGTTAAGCGTGCGCCCAAAAGTTGGCCACATCCTACATCGGTTATTGCGGGATTCCCCCGTCTAAAGCATTTTTTTTCTTTTGTATCTTTACCGTTCATTTGCGCCCCCCCCAACTAATTTTGATACAGGGCCCCTCCAAGGCACGCTACGCCACTGATTATGAGCCAAATCTCACCTTTATGTAAACCGTCATCTATGCGATGGATTGGAATTTAGTACTTAGTAAAATATTAACAGGGAACACATATTGCAGGGAATGGGAAGGAGAGTTGAAAGTTGAAGTAGGTATATTGCAGATGAAGCATTATTGAAGTAGTTTAAGATCTAGATCCTAAGTTTAAATCACGCTTTTATACTTTTGAAAAATTTTGGCCATGTTCTACTATCATGTAGGTACACTTTTGGTTTAAAGTGAACTAAACAGCTTAAGTCCTCGATATTTCCTTGATGACATGACAGGTCCTAATGATGTCTACGAGTGGCTGTTACTATATAATATCTGGAGGGCATTTGGTCTATCACTATTGCACGTTATTATAAACATATATATTACAGAGAAGCAGTCAAAGGGCAGAGCTTTGTATCTGGTATGCTGCATGCAATGTTACTAAAAACTTACGCTGACATCGCAAAAGAGTTAGGAGTCGCACCAGGAGGAGAGTTCCGCAGAGCTTACCATGAGGTTAGTACTAAACTCGTAATAAACTTCAACTGTTACTCTTGATTAATTGGGAAAATTTAAGACAGGATTTTTGGTCCCTGACAGACAAACATTTGTTAAAATTTTAACTATTTGTATATAGACCAAGATCAAGACTACTTATTTTCTGACAAAGAAAATGTGTCATATTGAATGGTATTAGTAGAGACTGAAGATACCTGTTAAAATAAAGCTTGGTAGCCAAGGGTGAATATGATGATAATGATAGTGAATATAAACCTTTATTTTATAGTACCTATCTAACCTATCTGTTTTAAGAAATTTGATCAAACATTGATCAAACAAAGACTTTTATTTATTTGCAGATGAAAAAGATCCCTGGATGTAAATTATTCTTGGGTGATCGACCAATTCAAATCACAATAGCTCGAGCTTTTCAATCTTTAAGCGTTTACGAATTGGGACAAGTTATGTATCATCTTACGACTTCAAATCCTAAACCATTAGAGTACGTATAAAAGTATTAAAGGGATTTTAATTATGATTTCACTTGCTTTTAAGATTTCCTGTAAAATAAAACATTGAATCGGCACCACTAATCCAAAGTATTCAAATACACAAAATAGAAGCACATTGGAGCACGCTTGCCTATTGTCTGAACGTTGTTGAATTCCAGAACGCTTCAAAGAACTACCCTTAAATAAGTTTATCCCAGCTCCGAACGATTGGTTAATTATTAATACATTTTATTCGGTCAAAGAATTTTTGAATGGTAGTAGGTATGATAAATAAAAAGCAAATCATGATCAATATACAAAAACTGATGAACTGACTCATTCATAATGACAATAATACTAATATCTTTAATTTACTGAAGTTATTTTAATAATATTTTTTATTTTTCTTTTTGAAATAGACTACTAGCAACGTGGGTTACACATTACTAGTATTCTTGTTAACCCCTCCAGCTAAGCTAAATGCTTGTGTTAGGAGTGGTTTCACGTCGGTAGTGCACTGGGTGGGGTTCGAACCCGCAACCACTCGATCGCAAGTCCGACGCTTTAGCCATTACGCTATCGCCGCTTTATTATATTTGTTATGTTATATTTAAATTAATATGTTAAATTTGCATACTATTTTTATAGCTAAATGGGCCTGTTCGCCTTACATCACACTTGAAATACCACGTTATGTACTACCCCATTTAAAGCGAATAAGTAGTTTGAATTTGTTATTGTACGGTAAAGTTGTGTAGTAGAGATATGCCTTAGGCATTAATTCCGCCTATATACCAAATTTGCGTTACCTAATATTAATGATGTATTCATGTTGTAGCAAACAACAGCTGGAAAAATATAAAGATCGCGATTTTGTGCAAGCACAATTCGAGGAAATAACAAAGGATGTGCCGGCATTTAAAAAAATATTTCACGTTTTCGTCGATGAGCGGGATAAATGTCTAGCATATTCATTACAAGAATGTGTTCGTTCTGGCAAGTATCTATAAACAGTTTAATATTGGCAAACTTGTGTATTAATTTAGATCTTGATTTGGACGTATTTACCTAAAGGCTCATTTTCACTGGTCGTTAACTACCGCATGCGGTATAACGACTGACGACGACGGAGTTAACGACCAGTGAAAATGAACCTTTATGAAAATGGTTTCCGCATGCGGTCCCTATGGCATGCATTAATAAAAATCTCTCGCACACCGAATGCGGGATCTAACGACCAATGAAAATGAGCTTTAACCCCCAGATAGTGGCAATGCATCCTCCTATTGGGCAATAAATTGCGGTAATGCAATCAAATTGCGTTTTATGTGCATAAAACGAAAAGATCATCGGCTTTCTCCAGCGTTATTTCTCGCTAGTGGGATATGACTTTCCTCTGCACTAATATTGACATTTCGTTTTTCCGTAGTAATTGTCTTCAGAACAACTCAACAACCAACACACGGGTTGGCCTTCTAAATCGATATCCCAGAGAACATCATCATATTTTTGATTTTGAGAGACCTTTATTTTCTTAGTGTGTGTTGTTTTCAGTAGTAAACCAACCACGCGTTTTGGCAGTGGTGGGTATGGGTCATGTGGATGGCATTGTCAGATATTATGGTAAAATGAAACAAGAAGACATTGTGCCGCTACTATTGTAAGTTACTATTAATTATCAATATTTTAAGACCTAGCATAAAGCGCAATTCACAGATATAGCGGGCGCGGGTCGGTTGCGGGTCGGGCGCGGGTCAGGACGGGAGTGTGGCGGAAGTTCCTTGTATTTAAATGGAAGAAACACACTGAAAGCGTGCGCGGCTCCCGCTCATCACCCGCCCCGCGCCCGACCGGCACACCCATAAACAATTTTGAAAGGTAGGTAGTTACCAAGGAGGTTCTTCCTCTTTTAACTCTATTGCAGCAGTAGGTAGCATGTTTTCTTTTATTTAGAGGATACCTATTTTACTAGCTAATCCACACTGGTTTACTCCATACGATATAATAATATGAAAATCCTTTAAAAAACAATAATACTAAAACTCATAATACTAACAAAACTTAACGTAAGAAAGCAAGTTAAAAAAACAAAAATAAATAATAAAACAATAAAAATTTATATCATTAATCAAACCTACATTATATCTCAGTGCTTTACTTGTCGATGTTATGAGAAACTTGTTGATAAGTATGCATTTTATATGAAAATTTAAAGGTATGTTCCATTATTTAACCTAATACTTATATTGACACTTAGTATTGCTTTTGATGGGGTAATTAAGATTATTTTTGATGAAAAAGTATGTATTATAAGCGTTTTAACATAGTATGGTTAATAGCAGTTTCTACATCCAACTTAACCTTGGGAGCAATCATTGCTTATATCTAGTTCTTAGGATTGTATGAAAGCCAGCTTTGGTAAAAAAAATATATACTCCTTCAGCAGATTTATTGTATTGCAGGCGCTTGGTGCCACACTAGTGCGTTTTACTGCATGGATGTATGAGAAATAAGGCCAGGAAAAAGGACATACAATCGTTTTGACGACGGCACATCCAAATGATGTCAAGGCAAGTGACTAATACTCACCTTCTGGACAGGATTCTCTTAAGCTCTGATATATAATTAATAAAGAGGCTAGGAAATTTGCCCACGAAGAAAACGGCACCTATAAACTGTTTTGGACTCAATTATTTTTTAAACATATTTGTAAAACTCATTGGTTTGCTATTTATTTATTATATATAAATTAATAGACATTTTAATAAAACAATCTTATTTTGTTTTTATATAATATTCTAAACATTAAACTAAGTGAAATTAATTTTACATATAAATGCCACTATATATTCAGTATGGGCGGTAAACCAGTGTGCAGTTGTTAGAAATAGTAGTTCAGTACCTAAAACTTTTGGAATTCTTGACGCATTAAAATATTCAAAGGGACTTTTTCAATTTTTAAAGTTTTCATTAATTTGAAATACACAAAGATCTTCAAGTACTGTTAGATTTCATGATTTTATAACAAATACTTCTCATTTTCTTTCATAGTGATTATGCGGCCACTCCAAGGACTTGAGCAGTAAAGTTTAGACAACTTTTTGTCTGTGTGAAAAACAATGTCTGAAACATTTTGACAAAACAAAATAATAGCATAAGGCTCTCACGACAAAGAAGATCTTGGTTCAAAACTGATTATAAGAAATGCACATTCAAAGTTTAAAAAAAAATTCAAGAGTTGTTCATATCCAGCACAAGGCTAAGACATAAAAGAAATAATCAAACTTCAACGTAATACACATTGAAAAAATTGCCGTTGTTGTCTTCAGTTTTGATATGTACCTGTGTTAAGACAGAAAAAAATAATTATCACTGGATTAAATTTTGAGCATAGTAACAAGTTTTATTTTAAAAAAATACATAAACACCCACATTTTACCAACTATAATCTTGTCCCACTCACGCAATAGAAGAGAAAGCCTATTGCCGTCAACCGGGCGCTTTGGGAATTAACGATGGGAAAATTGGAAGTATATTTAAGGCCCCTTGGCCTTAAATATACTTCCAATTTAGGAGGGGAGGCAATGGTAGGAAAAGGATACTGCTTAAACAGAAGGATTGGGTAGTGTAAGCAATAGCTAGGTCAGGGTCGCGTACCTGGCTGTTGCCGGGAATTCCGAGAGAATTGAATTAGGGAATGTCCCACATATTTTTTTTGTTCATTTCAATGGCCAGTTTAGCTTGAACTGTCATTTTATAGATTTTCGTACATGACTGGTCTACACAGATACTGGACGTATGTTGTGTTAGTTACGTAACGTCGCTTCTTGTCACTCACCTCGGACAACTGGTAGGACACATGTGACGTAATATTGGTCGCTCTATGTCACATATCGTCGTGTCGCTACATGTCACGTTCCGTAGCAGCAGCTGTCCTAGGACAACGGGTTAGTCCCACTAATAACTAAGTGTGTAGTAGGCCTTTGTAAGGCGGTTTCGTAGACAGCCGAAGAGACTGCGGTGGGGAGATGTTTTTTCTTATTGATTTTGATTTATTAATCAAAAAGTTTGCAAAAACTTTAAATAATTACCAAGGCTTAATGATCGGTTTCTGGTTTTGTAAAATAGTTATATGAAAATTTTATCAACCCTTTTCTTTGTCCGCCAATTTTGAAGACCTTAGAAGACAACGATTAGTCTTAGTTACAATTTGAAAATTAACATTTTTTTGTGTAAATCCGATCGTGATGAAATTCGACGGGTAGGTATATTTATCATATCACAAACTTTTCTTTTGACAAGTATGAAAGTTCTACAAGAAACACAAGTATTTCATAAACAAATGCAGTGTGTGCATTTTTAATATTTTTGTTTTTACTTACTTAGTAAAAAATTTTTTTTTTCAATTGATTGTATCTTATGTTTACATAAGGACTGCATAAGCATATTGAGGATATCTTTTTCTTTGAATGGTGATAGCTGAACGGCCTAAAATCTTGGTTTCGGGCCTCTAAAGCTTCTTTCGAAAGATTCTTGATTGGCACAATAGCATTCTTTGCGATTATGTCCCCTCCATGAATTAATAATTTGTGGACAGTCGACCACATAGGTATAATACCAATCATACAGTTTTACGATTTTTTCCGCAGTTATTTTAGTGTATTCTTTAAATTTTATCACACCTATAAGCTCTCCAGACGTGATAGCTTGCAGAATCACAGCAAACCTTTGGATCTGGTCTTCATCTAGTCCAGTGATCGCTGCAGTTTTATCAGGATGGCTGATAGTTCCAGATATTTATTTTTAATAACGCGTTTAAACAAATAAACAATCAGGCGAAAATTTATTTTTCAATATTACAGATCGCAGGGAGATATGGAAGAGCAAAAAGCTGCATTAACGTTTTTATCGGGCCTTAAATGGACCCGAAGTAGATTTATTATTATTTGTGACCTGGCTACGGTTCGGTGACCTCTTTGGACCTATTACAGATGAAGTCGCTATGACTTACAATTATTGGAGACATATCCTGAAGGACGGCAAATATTGACATTTGTCGGGCCTGTCATCATCCTGAAGAAAGCCTTAGGTATATAATTTCCGGTTGTTCTCGTCTTGCCAATGCAGATTACTTGCATAGACAAAACCAAGTGGCCAGGATAGTCCATTAGCAACTTGCTCTCAAATATAACCTTGTGACTGTGAAACTACCGTACTACTGAAGATGGTCGTGCAAAGTTGTACTGGGGTCGATCTATTATCACTGACATTGTTACCAATAAGCCTAATATAGTAACATACCGAGCAATGATTGTTGACGTCACCATTCCCATTGTCGACAATCTCTTAAGGGCTGAAAAAGAAAAACAAATGAAGTATATGGATTTGGCCCCGAGGTAGTCGACATGTAAAATGTGGATTCGGCAATCATTGTGCCGATAGTGGGTTCATTGCGAAGAGCCTCGACCAACACATTCAGAGGCTTTTTTTTATATCTGAATATATTTAGAAATGTAATTTATGCATACATGATTAAACTTGTGTAACCTGGGTACCATTGCAGTTCCTCTCTCATTCTATACTACATAGACTTATAGACTCGTATGACTTCCAGTAGATTACGTTGATAACAGACTGTACTTTGGACGTGGTATCATAATTATGGTGTTTTGAGAATGTTTTTTTGCGAATGTTTTGAGAAAATGATATTCTGCTGCGAAGGTCTTTGAGTCACATAACACATAACGCCATATTTTCATAGCAAGTAATAGTAGGCAGGTACTTTTACTGCACTATTTGCAAATCGTAGTGAATTAATACTGATTTCTTTGCATTACGTGGAAACAAAGGGTTTTGCTTGTCTTCATAGATAAGGCCAGCTTCAGAAAAATCTTCCGCTTCCGCACAGCTGCAGGATGCATCTTTCCGCGTATTGAGTAGTATCTGCATTCGCACTGGCTTCAAGTGAAGATCAATTTCTAATTATCATCATCTTCTTGCCCTTCTCCTTAATTTATTTGTGGTCGGCACAATATGATTTCTTCTTCTATTCTACTCTATCATTTGTCGAACTCCATAATCCAGAATAGACTACCAAAGAACATGTAGAGTGATGAAAATTACTGAAACATTACATGTTCTTTGGTAGTCTATTCTATTTCTATACATCTATTTCTCTCCACTACACTTTGATTTTCTCTACGCATCACATGTCCCTACCACGATAATCTCCTAGGCCGTTCAATTTTTCAAGATGGACGAATAGACGTCCATTTTTTTACCTTTTTGTTATTCACTTGTGTAATTATAAAACACTTGACATTGGCGGAATTCCTGCGCTGATTCTTGCGCGGGATAGAGCCCATAATAAAATAATATATATATAAAATCTGCTGCTCAACTTTTCATCACTGACGTTACTTTCAAGCTCCCTGCAATGTATTTATAATAAATTACAGGAAGCTTGAAACCCAGTAATACTCACACCATACGTCAATTCAACAGTCGCATTTCACTCCTCAATTCATCTTTATAAACAATATTCTTTTCCATAACTTCTTATCTACCTTTTCTATTAAAATACTCCCAGTTTTAAGATCATGAATTCCCAAAGTGCCCAGTTCAGCGCAATAGGCTGACCCCCTGTTAATTGCGTTAATGGGACCAAATTATAATAAGGATACAGACGTCAGTATTGGAGTTCCATTTCTCAAAAGGAAAAAAGGAACCCTTATAGGAACACTTTGTTGTCCGTCTGTCGGTGTGTCTGTCAAGAGCCTTTTCCTCAGGAACCCGTGGAGGCATCAGTTGAAATTAACATCAAACACTTATATCAGTGGTCGCTAAGCTATAAAAATAAAGCTTCTAAGGCAACGCAATCAAAAGATACAGATATTAAGCCTTAGATAATAACAGAACATTTCGGTAAATCAAAACCTATAAGGAACTTCCCATTGACCTAGAATCATGAAATTTGGTAAGAAGCAAGGTCTGACAGCACAAGTAAAGGAAAAAATCCGAAAGCTGTTAATTTGTTGTTTAACAAAACCTTTTTATAGATTCCAATAGAATCGCCTCTCAAGCTCTTTCAGCCTCTACAACCCTCACGTAGTTCGTATTAAACCTTGCGAAGAGTAATTGTAGTAGGTTACTAAAATTCTATGTTTTATTGAAATTTACAAAATAAGAACCTCAAGACAAAAAACAATATGTAAATATAGAAAGAAAAGAAAAGATAAGATTAGTAAGATATTCGGGTGTGTACCAAATTGTGTTAGTTTCCTTAAAAAATACGTTTTGAAAGGATTCCCAGGTTTGATCTCCATAAAAATATAGATATGTATATTTTTTTCAAATCATGTACGCACAATGTCACATTCGCAAAAGGTCACTTTCACACAATGTCACAACAACAACGGAAATGGTCAACTATATTTTTTTTTATTAAAATCAGCCAAATTAAAAATTATGAATATAAAAATAATATATAAATGCTAACGTAGAAGAAACTGTCCTAAAAATAAGACGGCGGGGAGGAATGGGTTAATCTTGATATGTATTTTATGCGTAATAAAATATTACAATAATAATATTTTTATTTCTATTATTGTCCTTTCTGTAGTGATTTAGTATTAGGTCTCAATAGTATTAATTCGGTATTATTCATTTAATTATTTAAAATAATTCTGTAGCGAATAGTATTAGGTCTCATTAGTGTGAATGACATTCTGGGAAAGTGACTTTTTGTGAAAGTGACGTTTTGCGAAAGTGACATTATACGAAAGTGACAATATACGAAAGTGACAATATGCGAAAGTGACTTTTTGCGAAAGTGACATTATGCGAAAGTGGCCTTTTGCGAATGTGACATTTTACGAAAGTGACCAATTTTTTGCGGTGACATTTTGCGAAAGGGACATTCTGCGTCACAATCGTTTAAACGTTTTGTTAAAACAGGTCATCTCAAACAAAAGTTATTTTGTGGTGTTTATTTTTTTAAATGACAACTCCCGCATTTGGAATATTCCTGTGTCGCGCGGGGCTTCACAAACTTTCAACTTCGGGACAACTATTTTGGGGTTTGTCCCATGTGGGATTTGAACCCACAATACTCGGCGCGGCGTAGTGGCTAGGTGACCACTTAAACCATTGCGACATCCGTACAGTCATGTGCTTTGTGTTATATAAATGACCTAGGTGCTTCTTAGCCAGAAATATGTCTTATCTTGTAATTTAAAAAAAAAAAAAATTATGATGATCTTTTAGTGCGGTGATGTTTATTATTGTTACATCATTTTGAAGTTAAGGGTTTCTTGATTAAATTTATTTTTCTTCTGTTTACAGGTTACCACCACAGCCGTATTACAGAGCATTTTTGGCTAAAGGACTGAAACTAGGATTCTACTTCTTGATATTTTCATTTTTTTATCGACTACTTTTCGGCTGATAAAAAAAAGTGTTTTTGGAGTAGTTATATGCTCAAGATGGATTAGCATTTTCGCTAAGTATGAGTGGCAAGTGAGAACGCTGAAACACTATGTGAAACCGTGTCTATTGCTCCTAGGGCTAGGTTAAATATGATTTGCCAGCAGAAAATAAGGAGGGTACAGGGGAAAATTCCTTCTTAACACTTAGTACCGTATATTAAAAATGTCAAATATATAGTAAAATAAGGAATTCAGCAAAGTTGCCCTGTACTGTCCATACCTAAAAAATATAATGTTGAGTTACTTTTAACTTCAAATCATCGATTGCTTACTTTTGTTCGTCTGTGTCAACGTATTTCTGTCTATTTAATGGCTTCTCTTTGGGAGCATGTTTATTCCATTGAAAGTGTTTTGCTGTTAATACGTAATTAGTTTGCGGAAACATGCGTATCTTTTCAGATACCAAAGCTAGCGCACTCATAAAAGTAATTTAATTAAGTATTTATATAAATATGATGTTACTGAATTTTGTTCTACTTATTTATCCTTTAAAATTTATTTTGTAATGTTATTTATTGTAATATTAAGGTGTTACAGATCCAGTAATAGATTATACACACCGCTCTATGTCTGAAATTAGACTGCATTGTAGTTATTGATAGGTCACAAAGCGGCGAATCCGAAGATAGATGACCCTTGCAGCAAGGTGATTCCTTAGCAGGAACGTAGATCGTTCGTTTGAAGTTGTTCGAGATTTTAAGGAAAATAAGTGCTTGGTCTATTAAACTTATTTTATCCTATTTGTTCATCGCAACTTTACCTAGATAAATGTGTTGCGTTTTGTGTTTTTCAGCGTACTTTGAAAAACTGATTATATTCTATGGAATGTATCTACCTATCATGATATTAACCAAATTTTCTTAACTGAAGTCAGTAAAAAAGTAAAAAAAAAACCGGCCAATTGCGTGAAATGAGCTTTTTGCGTTTACAAATATCTGAAAAATTATATGATCTGGAAAAATTTGAAATTTGGCTATCCAGGTATCAAGTTAAATGAAAAGAAATAAATATGGTACAATAGAGGTTATGTTACAATATTAAAAAAAGTAGTTTTTGTTTTGTTATCATCAGTATATTTTTAAAGGTTTATGTCCACCAGTCGATGTTATAGGTACAGTAAGATATAAGTGAAAGAGTAGTTTAAGGTCATATTGCACTAACTGACCGCTTAGTGTCCACGCGCTGACAGCCTAGCAGGTAACTTGCTGTCCAACTGATGATAGCTAGCGGGGTAAGCTCACCGTCCAGCAAGGCGTCAACCATGAAATGGCTAGACTTTCTTTTTGTGCTTATGGAAACCCCTTCGGGCTGTCACCCCGCCGAGATTTTCGGTGGGACGCTGCGTCGGAATCGAACCGACTAAAACCACACGGTGTGCTGTACTGCGACTAAAATAGGAGGGATCCGGAAACAGCTTTTATTAAGACATCTGGACCCCTCCTAGCGCCTGCCCGCAAAAGCGCGGGCACCACCTTCGGGTAAAAGCCAACAGTTAGGCAACGTCCAGTCCACACGCGGACACCGCCTCCTCACGGGGGGTCACTACAGCGGGTGGAGGGAAAGGGGAGTATGAGGCGCTGGTAAGCGCACCTCCACCGCCCAGTTCACCGGCAGCGAATTAGATCCAAATGGAGATCGTCGTCCCGGACCCGTGCCGCCACCTGTTTCTGCGAGATCGCATCCCCACAGACGGTCGCGACCGCGGTAAAAGTCCTGTCGTTACCGGCCGGTAGCGAGAGATCCCGTCCCATGACTGCAGTGCGGTTCAGGCCCGGCGCTGCGTCGCCCAAGTGGAGCAAACCGCCAGCGGGTGCTGAGCCGAGTCCTCACTGCAGTCGCAGTGGTGACAGGCGGTAATCAATTCCCTCCTAACGACCGAGTGCAGGTACTTCCCGAAGCAGCCGTGCCCAGAAGGAACCTGTGTCAGTCGAAAGGAAAGGGTCCCGTGCTACCGCTCTGCCCACTTGACGATGACCTCGCCCTCGCCTCGCCTCCACGGGCGGTGGCGAAGCCAGCAAATGGAGCCTCCAGCCGGGATGACCAACGAGATAGCTCGTTGGTCATCCCGGCTGGAGGCTCGGCGAGCGGCCTAACGCCATTCGCGTACCTCTTCGAGCGGGGGCCGACTGTCGTGCCGCTTCCTGCCCGGAGCTCAGCCGTTCGACGATATACTTCAGCAAGCACTTCTGCCTCTAAACTCCACGGGGGTGTCCTGGCCAACGCACACGCCACCTCCGTCGACACGATGCGGTGTCCGTGCATAGCTCTAACCGCCATAACGTATGGCACCATAAGGAGCACCGTACAGTGCCATTGACGCTGGGTCCGCCGAAATTGGGCAAGAGTTGCCAAGGGTGAACGTAGCGTCGACTAGCTTCGGAGCAAGCTGTCAAAAGTGCTTGTCGAAGATCAAGCCCAGAAATTTAATGTGGACCTGAACCGGTACGAGGACCGAGTCGATCACCATGGATGCGCCAGGGGGTGGACCACGACGGGGCCCATGGAATAAAAGGGCCTTCGTTTTTTTCAAACATCGCTTAGCGATTAGAGACGCGAAAGAAGAAATAAGCAAACAAGACAGATTTTAATAAAGTTATTATATTTTTTTTATCTACTTATTAATCACAAACAATTAAATTTTCACATTTCTTAATATCTCTTATCTATAGAACCTGAAACAGTAGTATGAGAGTATTTTACCGAGTAACCGATGTAGCGAAATACGAAGATTGCTCAAAGCTATTTTTAATAAGTTAGGTTTTGACGTGGTAGTAGTAACGAGATATTGTCAACTCATCATCAAAATCTATCTTTCTGTTCTACTTAATTTGAATATGAACTAAAGATTTGTAATTCTTTTAAAAATCGAAAACTTCAAAACCAAAATTAATTGTTAATAATTATCATTTAATTTAAAACATTAAAATAAGATTTCTATCTATCTACAATTTCTTTCGATATTTTAATTTCGTATCGGCAATGGTAATGGTGGTAATGGTTCTATATTTTAAGATAACGAAATCGATTTTTCAGAGTCGATTTTATCAAACATTCGGTGTACCTATCGTTGCACAGCTAGCTAGTGCTAGCTGTGTTTGCTTAGTCTGTGATGTTTTAGCAAGTTCCTATTGGAGGATATATATTTAGGGTTTGAAAAATATTGTGGGGATGGGAACCCCGATCTCAATATTCGCATTAATAAAAATTTTAAAAGCGATGGAGCTTTTTAATTACAAGAAAATAAAGAATTAGCTGTTGTATTGTACAAAGTTGATGACCTCGTTTTATACATTTTTATTAGATCTCTCGTATTTATTGTTTTAATAATTCAACTATACTATTAGAGGTTTTGTTGAACAGCTGATAGAATGTTAAGTACTGTGTTTATTATTACTCTTCAAATTACTCTTTCCTTTAATAAGGAATCTGGATGTGGATGTAACGTCAATCGGGCTAGAGATGAAAATAAGATTCAAGGAAGTATGTTTAGTGGTTCAAATAATTATATGGAACAGTCTTCTGAACATTACAGTGAAGAAACATGTAGTAGTGCCCTAGAGATGAAAATCGAAGACACAATGGTTCTAGTTTCCGCTGGAGAGTATCAGTTTGGGACAGATGATATAGCCATTGAAAATGATAAAGAAGGGCCTAAGAGGACGATAACTTTAGATAGTTTTTATTTAGACAAGTATGAAGTATCTAACAAAGATTTTGATAATTTTGTTTTTTCTACTAATTACAAGACTGAAGCTGAACAATTTGGAGATAGTTTTGTATTCACTGCATTTTTAAATACAACATTTAAAGAACAGTTAAATGATTTTCGTGTCATGCAAGCTGTCTGGTGGTATAAGGTGTTTGGTGCTGATTGGAAACACCCGTATGGACCAGACTCTAATATTGAAGGTAGGTCTGACAATTCTTTTAAGAAACCTCACACCTATTCAATTGGGTAGTGATTTTTATTTGTCTTCAACAATTGAAACTAAATAAAAAGTATTGCAAATATTTTTAGATTTGATGGATCACCCAGTTATCCATGTCTCTTGGAGAGATGCTCAAGCATATTGTAAGTGGAGAGGTGGCCGTTTACCCACTGAGGCTGAATGGGAAGCTGGTTGTAGGGGTGGACACCAAAATACCAAATATCCTTGGGGAGACAAATTGTTCCCAGAACGAAAGCACATGTTAGTAAAACTTAATTCTAGCTACATATATATATTCCCTTGTAAAAGTATAAACTTTATATTTTGTATAATTTTTTATAGTATTTACATAAATCAAGAGATGATTTAAAAAAAATGTAAAAGTTATTTTATATTTAAGGAACTAAAAATTAGTATAATTATATGTACTTATAATTGTACTAGGGAGCTACATAAGTTTTGTCATACTTTGTAAATTTTTTTTTATGTAGTTCACTGGCAGTAATGCAGGTCTTCGAATGTATAAAGCTTGTGCTGAACACATTGTTCTAGTAACCCTCTAGAACACAGCCGCATATCTCCTCACAAGCTCCTATAAGCTGCACATCACTCAAAAACTTGCATCCCTTCAGTTGTTTTATACATACAGCCTGCCGGACTTTTCATGATCCTTCAAGTTAAAATTACACCGATTGGATTGAATGTACCACTGTTTTAATGTCCTTAGAGATGAACAGATTTCCCGCAGTGCACTACTCATTTCCTCAAAACATTTTGTTTAGTTTAGCCACGCTTAAAGTTATACAAAATAATTTCACAAATGTCATACCAAGAGAATGTAGGTATACCTCTGTATTTAGTTACTTATGTATGTTCTATATTTTTATTAACCAACGAATAGGAGGAGGATTTAAATATATATATTTTTTTTATGTATGGCCATGCATAACTTTTTACAGGGTAGTCCGATTTTGATCATTCATTTCTTATTGGATAGAGCATACTACTAAATTGGTACCATTTAAGTTAAAAAAAAACTTTTTTGTTAAATTTTTTTTATTTCAATAATCTTTACGTACATACTTTGCTTCTTATTTATTTCAATATCCTCTTTTCATTCTGAAGGTTTGCTGGAAGAGAACTCAATTATGGGTGAAGCTCACCTTTGTACATACAATCTTCCTCATGTATAATTTGTGATTGTTTTTGTGTACAATTAAGAAAGAAAGAAAGAACCCCGCCATTTTCATTTAGAAAATTAATTTACATATCAAACAAACAATTCCTCCAAATTAGGTTTTTTTTTAATTTACTTAAAGTTTATCAATATGACTTCAAATCACAATATTATGATATTATCTAGCTTGTATATCAGAAAACTTATGTACATTTTCAGGGCCAACATTTGGCAAGGCACTTTCCCTGCTCATAATTCTGCTAAGGATGGTTATGTGGGAACTAGCCCAGTGGATATGTTTCCTCCCAATGATTTTGGTTTGTATAACATGGCAGGCAATGTGTGGGAGTGGACAGAAGATTCCTGGAGTGAAGAGACTGTAACTATATTTAAACTAAATATTTATTAACGTAAAGTATTATTACTCAAATCAGCAATATTATAAAATTCTATTGTTTCCTTGTAATTTAATTTTTTTCATCACCTCCCAGAACTTAAACCTGTGCACCTACACCTTATCATTGCTTTACAACAAGTTCCTCAACCTGTATTGCCATTTTGAAATTCACTGTCAATCCAGATATCTGTTTAAAGTGAAACTACCCTTACTAGTAAATCATGATCAGACAGCTTAAATGCTACAACACTGCTGTTTTTTTTCTGGTGATGAGTAAGAGAAGAGAGTTTTTTTTCAGTGTTTATAGGCACTGGTGGCCTATACCACCAGGCGACTAACGAAATTCCTTTTCTAATACAACTACGATGACTTTATACACCTTAGTCAAGGGTTCAACATCCATTCTGAGTTTACTTTTCCTAACACAATAATCATTAAAAAAAAAACATTAATATTACAAATGAGGAATGTCTGTTGTAATAACATCATAAAATACCTTTAATAACTGATGATATGTAAAATTTCAGTTCTGAAATATTGTATTTTTAGTAATAAAGTATAATTTATTTTCAGCCAAAAGAGAAAGTAAAGAAAGGTGGATCATATTTATGTCACCGCTCCTACTGCTACCGGTACAGATGTTCTGCACGTTCACACAATACTGAGGATAGCTCTTCAGGGAATTTAGGATTTAGGTGTGCCAAATCTCTTTAGAAATATTTTTACACTAAGTAAATTGTACTTAATGAAAATTGTAGGATGCTTCTATAATTTTCAACTGTAGAAAAAATTTGTAATTAATTTAGTAAAAAATTAAATCCTTGATAAAATTTAAATTACCAAAAATTATAATATCATTTTATATGCGGTATAATACAACTACAGTAAATTTCGCTTGGTTTGTCAACATTAATGAAAGAAGAAAATCAACAGAAAGGGCGACAGACAATTGTACCCGGGGGTTAGAAAGCCAAGAATCAAATATGATAATTATGGAGGTATTCCATATGATAAATAAAAAAATACTTCCTCTGCATTACATTCTTGGTATACAACTAGGTTCTTAACATATTGATTATTGACATTTTTTTTTGTTTACACAGTATAGCTACACTAAACTTAGTAGTGGCGAGTTTTCAAACACAATCATGATCAAAGTACTAATTCTTTACTGTAACAAGTATAATCTTCGATAGATGTCAAGTTATATGTACATGATGTAATGTATTATGATTTTTAGTTTTATTTTATTATTTGTTACAATAGTAACTATGTATATTATATTGAATTACCGTTTTAAAAGTTTAATTTATTTCACACCTTACACATTATTTTAATGGAGCCTGGTCTTGTGCCATTCATGGCAAGGTATTGTGCCGTCTTTTTTTTTGTGCATGGTGGGGTGACGGCCCGAAGGGGTTTCCACCCCCTTCGGGCCGTCACCCCACCGGGGTTTTCGGTGGTGCGGTGTGTCGAAATTGAACTGACTAAAACCACATGGTGTGCCGTACTGCGCCTTAAATAGGAAGGATCCGGGACAGCTCTTCTTAAGATATCCGGAACTCTCCTAGTGTCTGCCCGCAAAAGCGCGGGCACCTCCTTCGGGCCAAAACCTCTCAATGAGGCGACGTCCAGGCACACGCGGACGCCGCCTCCTCGCGAGGGGACACTATATCGGGTGGAGAGGAAAACCCGTCTTGACTATCTGTGGCCACACTCAGGGCGGCATGAGGCGTTGGAAAGCGCGCCTCCGCCGCCCGGTTCGCCGGCGGCGAATTAAGTCCGAGTGGAGATCGTCCTCCCGGATCCGTTCCGCCGCCTCCTGCGAGATGACGCGCTCACAGAAGGTCGCGACCGCGGTAAAATTCCTGTCGCTACCGGCCATGGAGCGTATAACGGCCGAGCGACAGATCCCCTCTGATGACTGCAGTGACAGCCCGACGCGTCGCCCAGGCGGAGCAAACCGCCAGCGTGTGCTGAGCCGAGTCCTCACTGCAGTCGCAGTGGTGACAGGCGGGACTTAATTCCCTCCTAGCGACCGAGTGCAGGTACTTTCCGAAGCAGCCGTGCCCGGAAAGAATCTGCGTCACTCGGAAGGAAAGGGTCCCACTGCCCACTCGACGATGAGCGGCTGGATCGCCTCCACGGCGGCAAAGCCAGCACGTCGAGCGTCCAGCCGAGATGACCAACGAGCCATGGTGGCTCGGTGAGCGGGCTCATACCATTCGCGTACCTCTTCGGGCGGGGGCCGACTGCCGCTTCCCGCCCGGATCAGCTGTTCGCCGATATACTTTGGCGAACACTTCTGCCTCCAAATCCCACGGGGGAGGCCCGGCCAACGCGCACGCCCCCTCCGTTGACACGGTGCGGTATCCGCGTATGGGTCTAACCGCCATAACTCTCTGAGGGCACCAGAGGCGCACCGTAAAGTGCCATTGACCGGACTCTTGCCCAAATGGGGCAAGAGTCGCCCAAGGGCGGATGCAGCGCCGACCAGCTTTGGTAAGTAAGCTTTGCTAAGCTGCACGAAGTGCTCGTCGAAGCGCCACCTTCCGTCAAGGATCAGGCCCAGATACTTGATGTGGGCCTGAATCGGTACGAGGATTGAGTTGACCACTATAGACCACGACGGGGCCCATGGAATAAAAGGGCCTCTGTCTTATCCAGGACCGGGTGCGGGTGCAAACCTAACGCCTCGATGCGCCCGACCACCAAAGAGACTCCCCTGATGGCCAAGCGCGCCGCTGCTTGAAAGCTTGTCTCCCGGGCTGTAAACAAAGTGTCGTCTGTGTAACAGATTACGCCCAGCCCAGGTGGGAAGTCGCCTCATCGGGCCCAGTCGTACCCGATGTTCCACAGGAGTGGTCCAAGGACAGACTCTGCGGAACCCCCCCGTACGACACGGGCCGACGACTCAAATTTCAGTCTCGGTCCTCGTACATGACGGTACGCTCCTCTAAATAGTCTGCCACTAGTCGCCTCAGGTACCCTGGTACTCCGTGATGATAGAGCGTTTCCCTGATGCAGCTGAATGGCAGACTATTGAATTCGTTGGCGTTTACTTCGTCTTTTTTCGTTCGTTGGAAATTTACTTCGTCCACCATTTCTCTGCTGAAGATCAGCGTCAAAGCGTCTCCATGAGTGCATTTTGTCATTGACACCGAGCATTTTGACACTGATCGTCATTCGATCTAATTCTGACGAACTTTTCAAACAAAACCAATAAAAAAAGTAGTCTGGGCGGCAACGCCTTACTGGGTAGTGAATAAAAAAAAAATACACTAGTATTACACTTATCCTTTAATTGCATATTTTTGTATAAAAATTACAATAGGTACATAAATTGATTCCTATATGAATAATGAAACAAAATTTATATTTACAAAATTGTGAGCTTCAGCTGCCTGACTGCTAATATAAGCAGTATGTTCGGAGTACAAAAAGCACCTTAAAATTTTGGTAAGTACAAAACAAAACGGAAGACTAAAAAGGAAGATTGAAGCTACTGCTATAAACCCGTTATCGATTTGATCTTATATACATAATTTTGGTATAAATAAATGATAAATTAAACAAAATAAATAACCAACACAACCACATTAGTGTCATAGTATCTAAAACTAAATTGAACATTCGGTTGAAATTAAAATAGTTATTATTGTACTTAACATAGAAAAATAATCACGTCAATTTACAACAAAAAAGTTGTCATTCAAATAATTAATACCTATGTGTTAAAAAATTAACACAGAAAGGCAAACTTCGGTGATATCCATATACAGCTTTGTTAAACCATAGCCATATTTGCTGAAAGTAAGGTAGGGATAATAAACATCCATTACTTCCATATATTTTCGTTAATTATGTGACAATAATGAGCTTGTAAAATACTGATCCCTATTTATAATTTACATTCGTTTCGTTCTCGGCAGTGGAAGATTTATTGTTCATTGCAGTACACTCAGTCATGTTTCAATATTATGATGTGAAACATGGCGGATAATTTTTATATAAATGCGAAAAAAAAATTGTCTATCTTCGCCCGGCATCTGAGGTTTATTTTTGTACTGAGGATATACAAACTAAGTAGTATTATATGGTAGTTGCATTATACTAGTATATAATATACTCGTTTGATCAATCTTCAACGTTTAACATTAATAGTGTTCACACGAAATATGATATAACTTTATAATAAGTGCCTACATGGTATGTAGTAACTCGGGCAACGGTTATAAGGTAGATATATTATTGACTAATAGTTTTTGTTTTACATATTTTAAAGAAGTGTTTACTTGTAACGCTTTCTGATAAGATACAAATATCAAGGATTGTGAGATATAACTTGGTAAAGGATATTCTAGTGACTTTCAGCGTAGCAATAATCGGCACAGGATAGGCCCGCTAAAAATTAAATTTCATTATTTAGTTAATAAAACAGCACCGGCAAATGTGAAAATATTAGTACTAAACCTATCCGTCTCCAGTTGCAGATCATTACGTTGTCAATAAAAAATAAGACGGGAATATGAATTCGTTCTTAGCAACCCTACTCGGGAGGGGTTAACAAGAATATTACTTATTGTGCCATCATCACTCTATCTTTTTTTTAAGTTTAAAAAGACGGGCTTCGAGAATGTAGGGAAAAGAGAGAAAGGCGATAAAAGAAACTTGATTTGATCATGACGTAGAAGAGGAATGACAAACAAGAAGGTGTACCTTGCCCGCCTCAGAAAAACTTTATTGCTACGCCCTTGTGATTATTAATGTTTACAAGCTCATACCATCAAGTCATCATATGTAATTAAATAAGCACCATGTATGTAATACATGTCATATCTGTATTACGACTGTTTTTTAAAGTTCTTTCCTAATCTCCAAAAACAACATAATATTATCTAAGTCTAACAAAAGTATAAAACGCTATGCGATCACAAATCTAGCTATACATTTACATCAATAAAATAAAATTTACACCATCCAATACCGCCTAACTGTATGTACACTAGACAAATCACACGTACCGCCACATCTCTAGGGTGACCGTCGAGGAGGCGACACCGGTCCCCCAGATCGTGAACGTCCCGTGACAATTCCAGGCTATGAATCACAGAGTACTACGGAATGCTAAGGTGGGCGGCGGCTCCGGCGTCAGTTGCCGGCCGGCAGCACGGTGCGCGCGCGCAGCAGCGTGCCGTTCGCGTGTCCGTTGCTGAACCCGTTCTTCAGAGCGCCGTTCTTGTGCAGCGGCAGCGGCTGCGTCGGCGCTGGCGCCGGCCGCGACGGCGAGGCGGCGCGCACCTGCACAACACACGCCACATCAGCCATCCGCTCGCTAACGAGGCAGTCGCACGAACAGAGACATACCTTAGGTTTAGAGTAGGACTGGTTGTAGAAATCTTTGAAGAGGAAGAAAAACATGACTGCGTGCATGCCGATCCACCAAACGAACGCGCGTGGGTAGTCGCACTCGATGAACAACAGTTGGAACGCGTGCACCATTATACCGACGAACTGCACCTACAAACGAACTTGAATGAAAACAGACGTCTAATTATTATGTAGTAAGGTGCTAATTGCTGTCCGACCTCTTCTTTGTATTTTGTTTTATAATACAATATGCAAATGCCACTTAATTCTCTAGTATACGAGGTGTATCTAACAATGGAGCACAGTTTACTTAAATTACTGAAAGGGCACTCTAGCATCACTCAGATATTAAAAAAATCAATAAAAACTAAAGTTTTTTTCTTAGTTTTCCAATTTTGGTCTTGTGTTAAACTACGTATTTGCGGATTGTATGTTGCGAGGGGCCCAAGCGTTATTATTTGTTTATTTTATTAGAATTTTTGGATTGCCTGCAACATATTTAGACAAGTATAAAGATAAACGGAAATGTTTTCAATAAACTCTACTTAAAAATTAAAGTTTTAAAATCAATAATAGTTGGACATAATTTAACGATATTTTAACCAAATAACACAAAAGAACTGCGTATAGGATTCCTGACCCTTTGATTTTATTTAACCCAGTTTCGATTTATTTGACAAGGACAGGATAAATGTCTTGTTTAATAAATGCTTTGTGGCAGTATTTTAACCATCTCTTTACACACGAAATGAGATAGAACAGGAAAAATCATTCTAAAACGAAATGTAAGGAAGTTAGCCTTCACAATGCCAGCAGTCCATAAAATACTCTTTACTTTGATATCATTTGGTAACTAAAGTCACATAAGGACTACTTACCATTTGTAAGGTAGTGAGGTACTTCTTCCACCAGAGGTATTTCCTCATACCAGGGCCCATCGCTGCCAGCATGTAGTAAGTGTACATGATGATATGCACGAAGGTATTGAGCAGCCCGAAGAATGTGGAATGACCTCCAGGGGTGAATTTGACTCCAAACCACACGGACATGGGCATCACGCCGTGGTGAATCACGTGAAGGGTTGACACATGATCAAATTTCTTTCTCAGCACAAAGAAGATCTACACAGAAATTGTCATAAATTCAATTGTATTTGTTGAAGTTTAAGCACCTGTATCATACAGACTAAGACATTGGGATCACGTCTTTTCGATCAACTGGTTCGATAAAAACACAGTTGTTAGACATTTCGACTTTTCGTTAAGACAATTAAAAATAACTTTTCATTACATAATCTCTCTTTTCAAGTGTTACGTAAGCAATCTTTCAATGATTTTAAATGAGAATCATGACTCATAGGATTTTGTATTAAGTGGATGTGATTTTACTGCTTACAATTTAAAGTACTTTCTTAAAACTAAATCTTCAAATTTAATTGTATTCTTAATTTAAATTAGCAGTATTGTTTTGAAATAATTTTGAATATTACTTTTTATTTCAATAAAAAGTACCTATGTAAACATAAAATGTATATGCTTCCGCTACGTATAAAATCGTATTTCGTGGCTGCTTGCGTAAAAGTTGGAAGTCGTAGAAAATTGACGGTAATTAAAAACTTAATGACAACGCTGAACCCGTTTAGTTCCAATAGTAAATAAACACAATTAATGACTAAAATTTCAAGATTTACTCAACCCTTTAAACAGACCAAGACGTAACGATGTATTTTAAGGTCAAGTTAATAGCATAGTCGAGGCCTGTAGGTAGGTACATTGATTGTCGGCCTATCAATGTAACAAATGGTAAAAAAAAATTTTGGAAGAGTATATGGCGCAAAATTGCCAACCCCTTTAAAACCCTTTATGTACTTTTACTTTACTTATAGTTAAGTACCAAACAAGCCAACCTGTTGTTGACCAACATTCGTTAATTTCCATAAAGCGATTCTATTTTTAAGACTTAATTAATAGGTACGCTATATTTACTTTTGTAACATGAATTTTTAACCTCTATTGTGGCTATTTGTATAGAAGTGAGATACATAGATATAAACGGTTTTAATGCCACTTGAATATAAACTATTCTCCTCAATAAGCAGACCGCTTCATACGCGTCGAGGTTATCCACTTTACATTTAATTGAAAATGGTGTAACATGTGTACACATCCAGAGGTACTCACCGTATCAAAGAATTCGGTGAACTTGGAAAAATAGTACCACCAACAAGCATGAACCATCTGTAAAGTTAATAACTTTTATAGACATTTGAATTAAAACTTACACGACTGTGGAAAGTAACAATACAATATTAATTGAGAAGCATTGTTTTGAAATACTTATTTTAATTGAATACTGAAGACAAAAATAATGAACATTTAAATTATGGCTCTAGGTTAATGTTATTAATTTTATAAAAAAGCGTTGTGTAGTGATTGATGGAATGGTAGTGACAGTTTTAAGTGATCATGTTAAAAGATGACAATGTTTATGGTTAGGATGTAAGTTGATGATTCTGATACTACATTTAAATATTTTGATAACAACATTATTAAGAGTGGATATCTTCAGTTAAATACATGTGCCATTAAAATATACTGTAGCATAGCTTTTATTCCATTTCTTAAAGATTTTTTAAGAATATCTCACTCCTTAGGGCCTTAGTGTCTGTGCTTATTCAGTGTCTGGAATATTGGATTTGAAACAGACTTGCAAGATGTGGGAACAGGTAGAGATTAGGCAGCGCAATAAGAGTAGTAGATGAACGAACAGTTTGTTAGGAACATTTGGGAAATTCAATTTCTGTTTAAACGAAAAAACGGAAGCAGCTATAGTATTTCGTATCTAATATAGACACTAATGTAATCACATAAGACTAGAAATTGCATAACACAAAACACGAAAGCGAGAAAACTAGATTCGACTATGGGACAGAAAGGGTGTGTGTAAGAATAATACATGAATGTTTTAATGTTGTAATGGCAGGTAGCCATAACCAATTTCAGGTGTAGTTAAATATTATAAAATCGTGTTTCGCTTTGATGGAAAGATTAATATACAGAACACTCAATTAGGAAATATGGTCAGTGACTTGGAATACGGGATCAATAATATTAATGCAACTGATAATTCACCCTCATAGTTTGTGGATGTTTCGAGTGGTCGACCGGCTGACAGTGAAAGTTATACCTGCCTGTGAACCAGCCCGCGGCTCCGATCTGAAACAACATGCCGACACCAGGCCCTTATATACAAAGTTTGCACATCACCAAATGTAGTACTGCTCATCACGCTGGTTCGTTGTGTTAATCCTTAAATTTAGCTTATGTGGGCGCATGTGGATATTTTATATTGTTACTTATGTCTTGTTAGTTGCAGTACCATCCAAATATGTCTATTTGAATGTTTTATTAAATGCACATAATTATTCTATATTAAATATTTGATACCGTCTGCACCTTGTAACTATTTACATTTTGTAACCTGAAAATCATTCAATGATCAAATGTCTATTTACAATGAGCTCTGGTTAGTTTGCTCTTATCTAGTACAAATGTACTCAGCATAAGTATCTGCAGGTTGGCTCTTCACTTACTCTAATGGCTACAGGATTGTCTGTATAGTCCACAGGTTGACATCTATAATTGTAATGATTCAGCCAGCCCCCCATCAAACTCTAGAGTATGACATGTCAAAAAAATATATGTTTATATCAACATGGTAAAATTGGTTACACCTTATAATTCAATTGTGTTGACGATTACTTAACTAATTTTTCAGTTAGCCACCCAGTAATATATTTTTTAAATTATTTATTGACTGTAAGTTTAGTTAAACCTCCAATTAAGAGTACCACCTGTAGCACTGATACAGGCCCCGGCCTATCCGGCCGGCCCCAATGGAAAGTATAAAACAGTAAATGACGAGAAACACAGTTTTATTTTTATGATTTTATTTACTATTGTTAATGGATAATATACTAATCAAATAGAAAAAAAAACATATATTTTAATACTAATAATAATTGTCATTAACAAAGGCTTTTTGGAGTAGGTATCTCAACAAGAATAAAATACTGATTATTTTTCTAATAAAGCGATAACGGTTGGTCTACGTTATTAAAGTGGTTTCTTTCGGAATTTAAAGATTTTTTGAACATCACTTTCTATTTCATTTCATTACTGTAACATTGACGTTCATAATTCATTTTTTATTCTTTTAAATTGTAAAAATAAATTGATGCTTGTTTTATTCATGGCCCTTAAAAGATCACTCCCATATCTCCGTTGGAAGAATGGTCTCAAATTTTTAGGGTTCCGATTCTTAAAAGGGAAAAAGGAACCCTTAAAAGATGGCTTTGTTGTCCTTCTGTTTGTCTGTATGTCTGTCAAGACATTTTTCTTAGGATCGCGTGTAGGTGTAAAGTTGAAATTAACATATTTATGTCTGTGGTCCCTTAAAGCTGTAAAAAATTAAAGTCAAAAGCAATCAATAGGTATAGTCTTTTAAGCCATTAGTATATTTTTACATTTCGCAAGTAAATCAAAACATATAGGATTACTATACTTCCAATTGGATTAAAATCATGAAATTTGGCGAGAAGCAAGGCGTCAAAGCAAATTTCGTTAATTTATAGTTTTACCACATCAAATTTTTTTTTTGCGTCACATCCTTATATTTTGCGCTTGTAAAATTGACTGTGGCTTACATTGATGTAGTATAGAACGGTAAGTCAAAAAAGGAAAGCAAAATCTTGGACAATCGATTCCCGAGATGGACCAAAGTATGCCGCTGCTTCTGAAACGCACTCGAACGAACGAGTCTGAATACTAAATTTTGTGAATTTGCCAAAAATATTTATTTTAGCCTGAAGCAACATAATATTTTCCAACCATATTTGATGCATTATCGTAACTCTATCTACGACAATCTTTAATAGAGAAATCAAATAATATCATCGGATACAAATAGCTTCTTAATTCAATTACGTTCTACTTTAAAAATATGAAATGAATGTAATATTGCGTGGAATGCAACACAGAAACTGTACTTGCTTTTTGTGATTTTATGTCATACTTTGGGAGATATACAAAACAAGAATTGGGGGTCCGCGAGGTGTAAACCGGGGGTCCACAACAGTGGATCTTATTTAGGTAGGTTGTGACTTTAAATTTGACTTTCCATAAATGGAATAACCCACATACTTGTAACTTTATACCTGAAACGTAACACACAGATAGTTTATGTATGTCGTAGGTTTTTCGCTATTCTGGCTTAAAAAAGATATACCCGTTACTTATTCCATATTCTCGAATATCGTGCGAGTTTTAATTTACTTTTACATCTTCATACATAGTGGAGAGTTTTCAGCATGCTTGCTAATTAACTAACAAAGAAAAGACCAATTGAACATCACTAATCAAGGCGATTTAAGATTAAACTCTACTAAATTGATGCCAAATATTGAATAATTATTATCAAAGTATCAGGTTTTGCTTATTACGATTTTATGTATTATTTTACATACACAATTTTATTTAGATTTTTTTAAATTTGAATTCTAAATAGATGTATAAAACTCAATGTGTGTTTTTTTTACTATTGTTTCGCTCTACACCTTTCTACAGGAATCACAATAATAACAGGAATATTAGGAATCAGTTAAAAACACATTTAAAGTTAATGAATTTGCAAAAATGCAATATTAGCTAAGCAGGGGGTCTAGTCAAACCCGAAAACCATGGCAAGTGGTCTGTGAGACAAAAAGTTTGTGGACCTCTGATCTACGGGAACAAAATGGAGAAAAAACATAACAAGAAATTAGAACACATATGGAACACATTTCACTAATACATCATGTATGTGCAATATTATCTTGATTAATATCAAGGTCATGTGTCTCTTTTATCCATTAGATGACAAGGTTCACTCACTAGTACTACTATTGTGTAACTATTATAGTAGGGCGCTACAAAAGACCAGAAATGGTCGAGGTGGCACTAAGCATTTAAACAATAATAATAATTATTATAGTCATTAATTAAATCTAAAATTTTAATAAAAAATATATTTACCAATTATGATTTTTAGTATAAATTTTATATTAAGGTAGTGGTGAAGAAAGCATCATGAGAAGACAGTTTATGCTTTTATAAAAAAAGTTAGGCGTAAGAATTGGGATCTGTGGTCAACTGTGCAGTGGCAATATGGGAGTATTAATCACATTTGCATTGGTACATTCAGACTTCATATGAAATATCTTTTGATGTCTGTAAGGTTCTACAATACAATGTCATTAGCAGTGAACTCTGACAAGCAGGTAATAATTTTTGTAATCAAGTAAATAGTATTGTCTAGATATAGGATAATATTCTTTTGTTAATGTTAATTTACGCACTCATATAGCACATATAATCAGTAACATCTGACATTCAGTTATATGTAATAGTATTTCAAGAATCATTTTAATTCAGTAAATAGCTTACGTAGTATTTATTCTTACCTCATAAAACAGCCATGTGCTGAATAATACTTGTAATAAGTTGTATAATATTAAAACATTATTTAATTCATATGGTTTTCTATTTTCCATAAATCGGGGCCCTAAAACCTGAAAAATAAAATATTAATAAATTTCTAAATTTACTTGCAAAATAAAAAAAAAAATGGAATGCTCAATAGATACCTTGACTAGATAGATATAACTTAGACATATTAATAATGTAGGAAGTGGTGAACTCATCAGGAACCATGGATTAGTCCTAGGATCTGAAATTTAAAAAGGAAATGCATTAGTAGATTAGATTAAACTACTATCAATAGTATTCTTATGAGATCTATTACAGAGTATGATTAAAGTACATATAGAACAATCACAGTGATTATAAGAAATGGGTAACATAGTACAAACTGTTTTTGGGTCATCTAAAAATACACTTGTGTAACAACTGGAGTTGACAAGCCACATTCTGTGATATGGAAATAGTTTGCACTAATAGATGAATACATGCACCTTAATAGGTGTAACATAATAAAAATATTAACATAGTTAACAGATTCTAACCCTTAAAAATATTTAAATACAATAATTTTTCTTTATAAAAGGTGATAAAGTTTATAAAATAATAATAACTTATAATCTTTAGTACACCATAACTCACAAATATTTACAAGTTTTAAATATTTATTTTTAAGATTCAAATATATATTTTACATTTTACATAATTTATGTTACAAAATAAAAAGTGAGTAGTTATCTGGGTTATATGCATTTTAAGCCAGACAGGCAAGATATTGAATGCACAGGTGCATTTATGTCAAAATATCATCATTTGACTCACCTCCGTATTTGTCCATGAACATGTGCATATCATTTAAATATTGTAATATTAGCGCCATTTTGTCGATTTCTGGAAATAATAATATTAATTAATTAAAACAAATGAAATCTGTCGCTGGTTGGCAAGACTATTACGGTTTAATATTTTAATGTAATCTAACTACCTGCAGACTACAAAAGTTTTTATAAATATCACACAGTTTTTAAATCATTTTATAAACGTTTAATTTAATTATTTATAGTCAATAAAACTTTAATATTAATTTCATTCATTGAGAAACGAAAATAGGTTATACAGGCTTTGGTGCACTGACAGCAGCGTAACAGGAACTGAACTAAATTTACTAAATTGTAAAAGAAGATAGATGGCGCGCTATGTTTCTAAACGATACGTTATTTGAGATCGAAAGAAAAATAACATAATAATTTTATATTTCAAAGTGTTAAATATTTTAAATGTTAGTAAAAACATAAAACTGTTTAATCTAACGAAGTATTTAGATACGTACGATACGTAATTTGAATTCGTATAATTCCTTCAATACACGTTATTAACGACTGTTTTGGAAGGACCTGTACCTGACCGATTGGTTTTTGTTTTGATATGGAATAATTAATCTTTCACGACTTTTTATTCTGAGCTTCCTTTTAATTCCTTCTTTTGTGCGGGTGTTAAATTGCATCAATTTCATAATAGACACGGATAAGTAGATATGCGGCGAACAAAACGCAAATCAATAGGTATAAAAAAAAAACGTTTTTTTTAAATAATAACCCATCTTTCCAAATATGCCGTAGATCACATGTTTTTAAGAAACGTCATAAATAAAATTCACACTGTAAGATAGTCTGAAAGACCTATATTGCAAATATTTTTCCGATCTTACCTACATTAAAATAAAAAAATGAGAAAAAACCCTTTGCTGTTGTGTAGGTACTGTAGGTAGGTAAGTAATGAACTATCGACTAAAATTAGGTAAGAAATTATAACGCAATCTTTAGAATATTGGTCAAGAGACAGCCTCAGTAAAGAGGTAGGCTTACTAACACGTATCGTAGGGTCAAGGTCAAGGTCAAGGTCAATTAAAATAAAACAATTCGTGTGTTTAACAAATGTCCACATAACTATCAATAAAATATACTCGTGATCTGTAGGTGTTCTACGTACTCTCGTACTCTTCTGGTACAAACGGTAAGTTTTATCATAAAATACGTGTGACAAAAATTGTAGACCACGCAATTATCTAAAAAAAGTGTTCTTACCTTTTTTCCTTAAGAATTGCCAGACGCCTATACAGGTGACAAGAAATACGATACCTTCCTTTCAAGGGGTTAAAGTAGAGCACATTTAGCGCTAATTTAGTCGCGGCATACTAGGTATATCCTAAACTTGGTTATTTCTGAGTTATTCAAGATTTAAGAATATTAATAAAATTACGACAATTTAAGAAAATAAACAATAAGTTTCTAAAAAACAAAATATGGAATGTTGCATACAAATTACAGAATTAATATCCGTAGTTCATTAGTTACTAAAAAAGGTACAAATGTTGATAAAAAAGCTGGTTGATTTTATAATATTGTTAAAAAAGCAGATAAGTAACCCGTTTTCCTAGCAATGCTCTACATAGTTTTATAATGCTCGTGTATGGCTTTTCGTTTGTTTCATAACGATGCCTTGCACTGGGACATTGTAACAACAATAGGGATCACTGAACAGAAGGAAAATTGCCTCAAGTTGTCAGTTAGTATCAACTATCTTCTAATTTTTACTAAATTTTTCAACATTGTGCGGCCTTTTAATGGCTGCATTTAGTAATGAAGTATACGCAGACACTGTGTTTGTGTACTGGTTTTGCAACGGCGACGCTACAGCAGCTCAGAGAGAGTACATAGTGCGGTCTACTGAGCGACGGGTATTGGTACCCGTACGTAAGCATGACAATTTGTTCATTCGACCTATGCAATAACTAAACCTCTGGCAATTTCTCCCAGAATTCTTCTCAGCATGCCTGGTTACTAATAATGAAACCTGACACATCTCACATACGGCCGTCTGATCCTAAACCAGGCAGGTAAAGGCAGGCATAGTATAGGCTACTATGGTAACCGACTGCTGATAAACATACTTATAAATTACTAAATAAATATATATTATAGATACATTACACCCAGACACAGAACAAATGATCATGCTCATCACACAATTATTTGTCCTGGGTGGGAATCAAACCCATGACCTCTGGCTCAGCAGTCAGGATCACTAACCACTAGACCAACAGGCCAGTCAGGCAAGGATGTGTGACATGTCCGGAGCATAGACGCATTATAGAAATATAGGTGTAGTAGTTTTAAACAGACCTAGAGAAGACGGTCCCGTTTTCCCTAGATCTGATACATTCATAACTCTCGTACATTCTGTCATTCAATGGGAAAGAATGATACCTACACCTTTGCTGCCATGCATGGTTGGAAACAACCGACCAGATCTCCGTAAGCGCATCTTTTTTTCTTGCATTCATCAACTCGTATGTATACTTCATCCAAAAAGACGCAGTCTGCTGCCCTTCATGGTTTTCCGGTCCCCCCTTGGGGATCTTGGTTGGTGGTTATAATGGTACATGGAATGGTTTATAAATGTAATGTACATATACTTATTCAAAATTCTGCCAAATGAATATATATCGAGGGCGCACTTACAGAAGCTTGCACCGGGCATATAAAATGCTGGTTACGGAACTGCCTAATTATAAATCCGACTAATAATTTTCCCCAATTAATCATAAATCACAATACTTTCAGACACACCAAGGACCTACACTACCTCACAGGAGGCGTCGAATCATATTATGAAGAGAAAATGACTTTTTTTACTTTTTGAATCACTATATCTCAGAAATGGTAATTCTTAGGCAAAAAAAAAGTGCCAGGACTTTTTTATAGTTAACTGCGTAATCTATAATTTTCATCTGACCTATTTTAAAATAAAGCCTACTGTTTGGTTAAAAATGCAAAAAAAAACATAATTACGAACTTTGGCCTTGGATGGGGATTTTTTACATTTCATTTCCCAACATTCGTACCAATTTTCAGCTCTATACGAATTGTTGTTACCTTACCACTATTTTTTGAGCACATATATATATAACATGTACATATATATGATGATATGTAATGTATATTTTAATCAGTTTGAACTTTGATTCCATTACTAGTTGAAATAAAACTATTTTTCACGGATTCTATCGCGATTTATTTGGTTTTATTTTACTATCTATACTGGTCCCGACGTTTCAGTTGCTTTCAGCAGCCATGGTCACGGGTAGACTAAGATGGTGGTCGTCTCATGTATCGAAGTGCAAAGTTATCTCAAAGTACCCGAAGTTTGTTGATTGTTGGTGTTACTATTTACGCAGAATGAGCTCAAAGTGTCTTGAAGCCTTGCTGTGTTTTGTATTTTCTTGGGTTTGAGTAAGTGAATAACCGGATCCCAAGCTGGTGGTACGTTCCAACCATCTTCTCTATTACAATTAGGGTGTTTTTTAATTTCAATAGCCTCACGGAATCGGTGTTCTTTTGCGAGTACCATTACTAGTTGACACAAAAATATTCTCGATTTGCAATGCTCGACTGATCACTTCGATTACTTGAAATAACCAAATTCAAATCTTGAAGATAAAGCAGGTTAAAAATGAATAAAAAGTTACCATATTATATTTTTTAATAAAATTATCAATTTCTACAAACGAACCTGATAAAATATTTGTACATAGGTTTCCTAGTATTTATTAAATATGTTTGATATTCTGCCTAACCACAAGTAGCAAATCATATATCTTTTTAGATATAAAATTTTATGGTTTCCCGTTATTTAACATTTTTTACACAAAGCTTGATAACTTACTAGTTATTAGTGATAAGGATAACTGATTAAAACTATGCAAAAACAATAAAAAAGCATAAATTCCTCCAATGGTGAAGGCACCTACTTTATTAGGACATAAAAATATAATTGACAATGATAATATGTTACCTAACATAAATTATACGACATTTCATGCTTTGACATTCATCATACATTCCATACCGACGTACGTACGATGTACCTACATAACTAAGCCCGTAATTAACATATTTAAGCCCGTTCTTAACCGCTCCGGGGTTGGCAAAGACGACAGAGCGACATTGTCCACGATAACTTCCACATACCTTTCATACACGCTCGCGGTTACGGGTGCTTTTTATGTGGCCGTTTTTCCGTAGGTATATTGCCGATCTGGACAGTATACCTACGTCTTTCGGGGCCTACTTGCGCCGACTTACTCTCTCACTCTCTCACAGGGCTTATAAATTCGTTTAGACATTCGCTCTTCACTCATTCTTTCAACATGCCCATAACATCGCGACATTCCGTTCTCAATTCTCGTCATTACATCTTCTTTCAAATCAAATCAAATCAACACAGTAATTGACTGGCCTGTTGGCCTAGTGGTTAGTGACTCTGACTGCTCTGCCATAGGTCGTGGGTTTGATTGACACCACATGAGTCTGGGTGTTCTTTGTGTCCGTTGTTTGTATGTTTGTAAAGTTACCGTAATTCCTATTGCGGAAGTTGTCTTTTTTTAATAACATAATATAAAGTTATAAAATAGCCAATATCTACGATTTAATATTTAGGTAATTTACAATTATTTTTGACCTGGGCTGTGTCTACCAGAAAATGAATGGTGGAATTTTATTAGATATGTAGAGCAAATGGTTATAGACCCTGATGCGATACAAGAGTCGATGATGATCTCCCACATCAAAATTTATCGGGGATCAATTTGAAGTATCAGTTTTGTATACGACATGGCTGTGTATTATTTCTATAATCTATATACCTAAGTTTATTGAAAATCTCATCAATCAAATTAATTATTGATAATTGATAGGATTACTCACCACTATACTAATTCGAGGCAATCGTGATTTCTTGCTCTTAGTATCTGAAAGCAAAATATAAATACGTAAGAGATAATATTTATTAATGAATTCTTAATCGGTGTACAAAAGTGTTATTATCTTTAATAAGATATGTATCATAGCGTCGTACAGATTTATCAACAAAGTTAGCTCCTAGACGTATGTTTCTATACGAATTGTAAATATTACAAACTTCTTTCAGACTTGGTAAATTCTTAGGGTCATAAGCGCAGCACTAGAAGCCGTATCGATGACTTTGCATTCTTGCTCTTATTTCTCAATTAGGTACATATTCGGTAAAACCTTAGTTTTAGAGTAATAATAGTGCTGTTACACTTCTATTTACTATGAATATAATAAATAACAATAACAATATAAACCTGATCGTAACTTACCTGATATTTAACCTAAATCTGTTTAAAATTATGAAAGTTAGGTGTAATTCATCAGTCAATTCGCATAGTAGTGTTACATTGTCGATGAATGACGTTATTGTTTGTTTCAAGGAATCTCGATGGCCAATCGTCAATACCATTCTGACGTGCAATTAACGAATACATGTTGTTTGGACCAACTTGTTCATAATTTCGAAATCGGAATCAGAATTTGATATACACATATGATAGTAAAATCATTTTCGTACTGTTCGAATATATTCTAACCTATACCTACGCTGTCTATGTAGGTGGTACCTAGATATTCCATTGCTAATCTTTTGTGTCAAAACAATTTGATTAAGGTTCAGTTTTACATTTTAGTAAGTTGATAGGTAGGTATGTGCCGAACCTATTGCAGTAGTGGTTACTACTGTAATGACGTCTGTATAGGTTATAAGTGTAAGACCATTTTTTTATGGTATAGAGGGCAAATGAGCAGACGGGTCACTTGTGACTACCGCTGCTCATGGGCACCTGCAAATCAAGAGTCACAAATGCGTTGCCAGCCTTTAAGGTGGGGGTAGGGGAAGTGGGGAAGAGGGGTAGAGGAGGGGAGAGGGAAGGGTTAAGGCCTCCGGTAACCTCACTCACTCGACGAAAAGCAATGCAATCAATGTTTCACTGCGGGTTTTCTGTGCGGCCATGGTATCACTCCGGTCGAGCCGGCCCATACGTGCCGAAGCATGGTTATCCCACGAAAAAAATATTCTATGTTAATCCCACAAATCGTTAAAAATGTTTATTTCAGAAAAGCACATTTGCTCACTTTATTAGCGCAAATGTCAGAATTTTTTTTGACACAGGTATACCTATATCTATATTGTGTATGTAGGCAGGTACTCTATTGATATTTAAGGCGACCTACTTACGCGAGTCTGTGTGGTGGTGATGATAAGATATTCGTATGAGTATCTATCTTGTTTTAAAACCGCCCGTCATGTTGGGAGGTGTTGGCTTTAGGTGTCGCGTAGTCGTAAGATAGACGCACAGTATCGCCTCATACTGATAACGTATCTGTCTACTACGTAGGTATACATGTTTATTTTACAGATAATACTAGTCTGCTGGACGACCGAAGACTCGGTTTCGATTTCAGCCAGTTTCGTGCAAAAGATCATTTTTCCTCCATAGTTTCGGTTTTGGCCAAACATCAGCCGATACTCAGTGTTCGTGAGTCGTGCCTTGTGGTTACCAGCTTGTTTCGCCAGCCGGCGTATTCGTCCCTTACTCGCTTGGATTAATGTATAATGAGAATAATAATATAAGTAATAATAATAAGAAGTTACGGCTTAGAATATCACCCATTAGTTCATGACACGACCGTTGTACACTCACATCTATAGAGCACCACGGATCGCTTGTATTCAGTGCCAAACTTCTAACTGAGGGATAACAAAAAAAATAAGGTAAGCATGCGTGGTCCGCTTCAGGAAATAGCAATTTAAAAGAAACTGCACTTATATCTATAGTATAATATTATAAGCCGAATAGTTTGTTTGGTTGAACTTGCTAATCTCAAGAACTACTGGTTCGAATTGAAAAATTATTTTAGTGTTGGATAGCCCATTTATCGAGGAAGGCTATAGGCTACATAACATCACGTCATCACGCTACGACCAATAAGAGCAGAGTACCAGTGAAAAATGTTGCAAAAAGGGGGAAAATTTATTTTGTCTTATGTGACGCAGACGAAGTTGCGTATTTAAATTACGTAATTAATATAATAAGCTGAAGAGTGTTCTGTTTGATTGATGATCGTTAATCTCAGGAACTCTAAGTCCGATTTAAATAATTATATTTGTATTGGATAGAGTATTCATTGAGGAATGTTATAAGCTATGTAACATCACGCTACTAGCCTTAGGAGTTGAGCAGTGACCATAAACGCAGGCGAAACCTACATAATAATTGTAATTTTATTAAATAAAAAAATGTAGAATTAATGAGGAGGAACCTATATTTTATATTTCCAGCTATCTTCACCTGTGTTATCGAATTACAGTTATATAAGCGTTACTACACGTCTTTTAGGTTATCTAAATATATACATATATATTGTTATTTATTCGGTAACATAGTTCTGTAGTAAACAAAGAATGAAACTGTGTCAGAAACTAATGTGCTTCAGTAAACCTATAGTACACAATAACTGGTGTGCTACGGTACATGTCTTTGAAAATAAAATAAATATCAATAACTTATGTATGAGTTGGATTATGCCGAGAGTCCTCAAAGGGGTCTTTGTGCTGAGTCAAAAGAGTCAGACTTAGTGTCCGAGGTGACAGTGACTAGCTACTCCATTTTGATTATGTTTGAACTGAGGGAGCCTCTTTTAAGGTGTTTGATCATAAGATCGGTAAAGCTACCATATTTTATAAACTGAGTCTTTCTTCTTCTGAGAATTTCTTCACAATTTTAAGGTATTTTTAATGTAGGGGCATTTACTAGTTATGCCTATATTGCCCCTTATGCCTGCTATAGATGTTAAACCCTGTACAATCTTTAAAGAAAATTTCATCTAAGGATACAATGCAATATTTTAGACTGTCGGAGCAATGCAGAGTAACGTCAAGGTGATATTTAGAGTTTCAAAAGAAGAGCTTTTCCTAGGGCTTGGAACCGTCCGAGCTTAATAGAGAAGGGCATAGGGATGTTAACGTGCGAGAGACAGCATTCGTGGCACCAATGACCGCTTACCGTCAGGCTTATCATCTCGACTTACTGTCATCCAGCACTATTCCTCGAAGAAATGGAACCTTGGAAACCGTGAGCTATAATCTCTCTTCTTTAAGTAGTTAGCTTACGTTATCTGTCGAAGGCAAAAAACCTATATTATACCCGTGTGAAATACTCATTACTCAATAACAATGTTATCGATGTCTCGATGTTTGATGACGAGACTCAAATTGCTGATTTATCGGATTTACCTGTATCATACATGGATATCAATAAGCGTTGTAATGACTCAGTAATCGCTTTAACTGGTAAGTACATTTTTTATCACGTTTATTACTATGTTTTACAGTGCAATAATCTTATTTTGATAAATAAAATAGACATATACTTATTCAATATTGAGTAAGAAGTTGGTAATGATGTAACAAGAATGCGTTTATTGCAACACATGATTCGCGGCGTACGACTTCAGCGGGGCAAATTGCAGTAGATCGGCAAGGACGAACGACTGGTTGAAGGCGTTTGTAGAACAGAATGTGTATCACAACATAATATTGTTAAGCTCGCTCGGATACCGAAAGAGCATTGAATTTTTTAGAATACGTCAACTCTATATATAATTTTGTTGTTGTCATTAGTCGGAGCAGTCACCCCATACTTAAGTGGGTCATTGGCTGCACACGTCGGGTTATGTAATAGCGAATCAGCGCGCAGCTCGGTTCGCTTGCAAGTGCACCGCGCGGACGAGCGCAGATCATGCTTGATACCAGAGACGTTGGCAAAAACCAGTTTTAGAATACTGGAATATTTTACAAACGTTCCGAAATTTTACATGTATAGTAAGACAATTTTATCAGATGAATAAAGAGGCAAGAATACAACCTATACAAACAGAAATAAAAAGGAAGGGAAGATTTTCGTATAACCTACAAAATCATGTCGTTTACTACCACAAAACACTACGTTTCACGCAATTAGGAGGTCCATCTTTGATTGGACATTTACTACATAAATTGACCCAAGGTGTCTTGTATGTTGTAGGCCGTTGCCGTCATGGTCGTCGCGTGGGAATAAACGTACTTGGAATTATAATTATATTCACATACATTCTTAGTGTGTTCTGTGTTTAATGTAGATATTGTAAAGTGCCTTCCAACAACAAAGATGTGACAATATAATAGGAATTCTGTGAAAAAAGAAAAGATGACATCAATACAAAGACGATACCGGTCGATTGTGTTCACAAGGAAAACGGATTGATGGTTACTTACGTTGAGATTACAAGAGCGACGCCGATGCGCTCCGTCGAAGTGTTGCAACAACGACGTTATGTAGATGAACATAGAAGTATTAAAATAAAACCGGACAAGAGCGAGTCTGACTCTTGCACCGAGGGTTCCTTGAGCAAACAAACTTGTATGTATATAATACGACCATCAAGATGTTTGCCCGTTTCTTTTCAAAAAACAAACTTCATTTTGGAATTCTAAATATACTCTCCCATACATTGATTACCCACAAAGTCAACTTTCCAACCGCAAAATATAAGTTTGTTATCACAAAAACTGAATCTTGATTTTTTTACAGCTCCAAGGGACCGCAGACATAAGTATTTGGTATTAATTTTAACTTGATACGTCCACGGGTTCCTGAGAATAAGGGCCTTGACAGACAGACAGAAGGACAACAAAGTGATCCTAAGTGGTAAGGATAAGGTAAGTGATAAGGGTTCCTTTTTTCCTTTTGAGGAACAGAACCCTAAAAAACAACAAAATTTAGATGTTAACATTTATACAAAATTTAGATTTACTCACTTTAGATTTGCACTTTTTAGTTATTTTGATTAACAAAGCTAGAGCATTGATCTCAGCTAATTATTAGTTTCTCTAAGAGTATGATAGTGACGTTCTTGACGGACATATAAGAGATACAATTTTGGATACAATAGTCCATTTACTGACATACCCGTGAGTCACGAAGGCAATGAAAAATTTTTATTAACAACGGAGACGCTTGTGGGGAAGCCCATAACATTATTGACATTCTAGTGATGTTCCTAGTGCGTACCGCACGACTAGATGTATGAATTATGTGAAACGCATAATTTTACACATAATAAATAAAAAAATGTCGTTAATCAGACTTGGCAGGTAACGTGATGAATAAATGAAGCTGCTGATATATTTGTAGCAATTTATTTTAACTACAAGCAAGCAAGTTAATCATTTACAAGAGTTCCTAAACCTATGCAAGTTACGATGAAGCTCTATCTGAAACATTACTCATTTCGAATGGATAAAAGGAATACTTAAACAATGAATAAAAAAGAAACTAACTACTTATGAGACCATAAAGTATAGCTCTTTATCATTGTGATAGATAATAGAGATAGGCATAGGCTGCAGGCTTTTAAAAAGTTTACGATGAATGTAAAATAAACCATTTAAAAAAAAACAACATCACAGAGAATAAATACCAAACAGTATGCTAGATAAGGAAAGTTGGGAACCTGTATCTATTTAAGAAGAAAAAAACGAATCAAGTATTAACTTAATATAAGGTATAACAAATTCATCTTGGTTAAGTTAAACCAAGAAGAAACTATAGAGATGAATTGAAAGAATAGGTAATCAGATTGTTGTTTCTCAAAATTACTACACCAACAATGCACTGCACGTCGGGCATTCTTTTCAATTTTCTGTTTGATTCGATCATCATGAACGTTTGTTTGTGCGTCATGCTGCCTGGCATTGGTTATTGTTTGTGAGTAGTCGAACAGTCATTAAATAGACTAGGTCATTATGTGGTAGGTCGACTTTGTCATGAAATTAAAATGAACTTTAACTTATCATGGATAACTTATAATTAAAATCCTAGAACGTTTCGAATTATTATTTCCAGGAACATTTAAGCTGGTTGTGTCAGTTGTACTATATCACTTGGCAAAGACCTCATATTTATCGTACTCGAACGTCAGCTGTTTTTGATTTATTTTTAAAAAATTATCGTTGCATTTAGCTTTATTAACATGATGGAATATGAAAAAGATAAAAAAATCATCGGGATCAATTTTTTTCTGACCCATCATCAAAGGTACCATAAGTACTATCGTCTGTCTTCATTTTCGGGAGCGTTTCACTAACGTCCTATATATGTATAAACATATATGGTATATACATATATGGTATATACATATATGTATATATTGATAGGTTTTAACAAATTGTTTATGTAGGTGGTTAGGATGTGCATGTTACGATTAAAAGATAAAAACAACGTCAAAAGAATTTGTAATGCATGATGTTTTAATGGGTGACAATTGTATTCAAATGGTTACGTCGAGTACCTATCTGTTCGGAATGTTCGCTTCTTCGCCATTGACATTGGCGTAGCGTGCTTGAACGCTATTCGACGTAAAAAATCCATTTTGAAATTGAAAATAACTTTCAATGAAATGTATCAACGCAGCTGCAGCGTCGCAGTTGGTTAAACATTTTTACTTTTAAGGTATAGTTTGAAACGAAACCATAATGCGATTTATCTTGTCTTTTCAGCTCTCAATAACGATGGTCTATAGGTATTCTTATATTCCGATTAATATTTATTACATAAGTAAGATAATATTTAATAGGTAAGTGGACAATAGATAAAAAGATGTGGTGTTTGGCAATGAGGCCTCAAGTCAAGTTATAATTATTACGAAATGTGTAGGTATTATCTTAACAAACGTATAAAAGTGAGCCGTCAAACGTCTTTTAGATTATTCAGATCACGTAATAACAGGTTAAAGACAGGTAAAATGTTGGTATCGCACCACTTGTAAATACTTCTTAAATTTTTGAGATTATCTATAGTTTTGTATTTAATAAAATACATTTTTAGTATCCTTAAAGTTTGAAAAGTATAGTTATTATCTTCTTCTATTTTACCGTGATGTCGTTTAGATCATTGAACGATAGGTTTTTAGCTGAAGATTGGCAAGTAAAAAGATAGGCACTAGAGAAGGAAATTAGGATTTTTAATTACCATATAAAACAACAATAGGTAATTATGCCCAAATCGACTGACCACTACGAGGTCTTAAAGCTGTATCTATGTATCTAGGGTATATCTAGAAAATTACTTCCACCTCCGAGCATAGACACAAGTTCAGAATAGAAGCGAATAGGAAGTTCAACTTACCCAGAGGTGTATTTCCTCTAGTTCTCATTTTCATATGAGGACGGCGATAGATAAACAGCTATGCTTCCGCCTATCCAATGAGGTGGCCAGTCACCGTTCTACTGACAATCGTAATATTATAAATTTGCTACCTAAGCGTTTCATCTAAACTTATACTTCATTCATTCCGGGAATCCAGTGCCTTAATTACTACTGAAAATAACAAATTGCAGGTTCCGCTACTCGACATACTTGTCGTTAAAGCAATGTGGGTAACATTACTTTAACGAAAAACATGTCGGGTTGTCGGGCTAAGAATGCATTGGAAATAAATGTGTTACAAACATCGATTTACTATTTTTAACTGCAATAATTTGCATTCCGAAAAACTTATAGGTAAATTACTACAAATATTTAAACGGTTTCCTTTACTTGTACGGTGAAAACTTGCTCCTTAATACATTCAATGGTTGTACATCATTAGGAAATATCCTTTAGGTTTTAATCTATAAGTTTGTCAGAATCAAAATACCATGTAATGAAAAATACATGTTGAAGAGACATGTCGATTTAAGTATGCCACATACATACTTAAATCGACGCGTCTCTTCAACATGTTTACTTAGCTTGATTTTTTATACACCCAAGAGTCCGTAGACTTCAATTTTTATATATGTCGTGACCACATTATAGAATTGATCTTCATGATGTGGTTGAACACACGAAATGATTGTATTTCATGAAATGGTACCGACCATTTCATGTCATGAGACGGTTTGGCCAGATCAATGAATAATCACTGTGTGACGATATGATCAGCTAAACGCACGACTAACTCATGACACCGTCAAAGATTAGTCATCATTTCGTAAAATAAAATAGTTACATTATATTATTCACAGTTACAGGCGCTGATAATGCTTTGTTTATGTGATGCATCATGACGACGGACAATTATTATGTTTAAAGGCGAATAGTATTACGCAAATAGGAAGATATAAGTGCAGTAAAATGTCGTTCCAACCCTAAACTACCTACATGAATTTTATAAAAGTCACTAGAAAAACGAGCGCAACGTGAAGAAACCATGGATTTTGAGATGTATTCCAGGTTCCTTTTAAAATGAAGGCTATTTATGATGTTTAATTTATCTATTGACTAACATTACTCATATTGAACGAATGCCGGTAACTATAAAACGTATTTTTATTTTAAGGATAGACAACAAATAAAAGAAAGTAAGTTACGAAAATCAATTGACTATTATTGGATTTCAAAATATGGATTGAGGATAATGGAAATTGGGGATGAAAAGATTTTAATTCTCAAAATTAAAGTACTGACGATCCTACTATTCGTATATTGATGGAAAAAATATTGAAATACTAACATAAATTCACAATGCCGTTGGAAATATTGGTCGACTGAAAATGATTCACAACAAGCCTTCAATAACTAGTGATGCTAGTAATGAAGTGCCAACAAATAATGTAGCGAAGGGTGCGGGGAGGAACAGTGAAGTGCTGGTGGAGACGGCAAAAATCAATTAATCGGTTGCCGATATTATAGGTACTACATATGCTACAGAAGATGTCCCAACCCATAGTAGGAGCCCATAGTATTGCTGGAGGTAGAAAATTATGAACCATTCTCATCCGTTGATCAGGTGTGCACTGTCTGCAAACAACGAACGTCGGACGTGGACGGACGGAACGTTTCTTCAGGTGAAGAAGGTTATAGAACATAATATATGTTCTATGTCATCTTCGTCAAAATGAACAAATTATTATTAATGAACGAGAATAAGCTCGTAGAGGGGTCAAAAGAGCTGTACAGAAATTGGTCGATGCTTCTGTCAAAAAGGTTCCTTTGTTAGAAATTGGTAATTCTGTATTTTTAAATGTATGTACCAAAAAATTACCGTGGCCCACTAGATACTAAAAATATGTTTGACCTATGCTTGGGGGTCAAGGTTTCAGAAATGCTAATGCTAGCTTTAAAAAAAACCACGTTTAGATACACTCTATTATATTGTATTTATATTATTCTAGAAATACTTTTTTAAACCAACTCACTCAAACACACACAAAACATTTCACCCAAATCATTTCGGTCCAGCCTTATAAGAAGAGTTCAGTCACAAACACACGTACAGAAAACGCATTTTTGTCACTATGGAGAAGAGAGCTGCAGCAGAGCTGTCGACAGTCTCGGACGTCATGGCCTTTCTTGTAGCAGATGCGCAGGCCGTATGTCTCGACATGCCAATCTTAATATAATCCATCTTACTCTTGTCACCGCCGGCGTTCCAGCCGTACGTGAACCCAATGGTAGTACCAGAGTACGAGAGATGGGAAGAGACCAGATGGTATGTCGTTACTGAGCACTTTGGGACGCAACTTGTGTTGACCCTCGCGCCATCACATCTTCTTAGTACAGCTGGTTGTGCTGGCACTGCTGCTGCGTCCGCAGAAAGCCTCAAACGGCGTAAATACCACAATTTAATCGGTCATTATGATTTTGAGCCACTTGGGGTCGAGACGCTAGAGTCATGGGGTCCGAGTGCTCGTTCCGTTTATAAAGAACTAGCTAAGCGAATGATCGAAACTTCGCGTGACCAGAAGGCGGGCCTTTTTCTTGCACATAGAATTAGCATTGCCATGGCAATGCTAAAAGCCTTTTGCTTTACGACGTTGCGGAGGAATTTTATGACGCGTGCATGTAAATACTGAGTATATATTTTTTTATTAGTTTTAATAACCCTATTTGTTTTAAATAATGTAAATGTCTATTAAGTAATTCGAACTAAAACCTAGAAAATATTTTTGTATTGTAAAGTGTCAGCAATTATTCATGTCGCATGAAGAGGTCTGTCTCAGATTTTATGTACTTGAATTTTGTTTCAATTTCCTTATGGAAAGGAGGATGTGTGACGTACTTACCTACCTTAAAAAGATAAAAGATATGAAATTGTGGCAGTGTTTTATAAACATTATCGCAATTTTTACTACTGTTTTACAATTACAGTTTAGGCTTTCAGTCATTAGTAAGTTTTCCTACACGCAACCTTATTTTATTTTCTCAACTAAGATGTAAATACAAGAATAGGGGGTGTCAGTTACAACTCGATTATCGTTTCCAGGCACGGGTAATAGCTGACTATAATATTATACACCTCTTTTTTTATAAACATTGCCTCATTATTACGAGTTTTTTTACAATTCAAGACGTTAATATTTGGATTCTTTAACCGTTAGTGAGTATTACAATATGTAGCCTTCTTTTATTTTACCAACTAGAATGTTGATTTAAGGGAATGTCTGTTTCAACTCGATTATCATTAACACGCGCGGGTCATAGCCGAACAAAGTAGAAGTGTCTCACTATGTTTTGGTGTTGACGTATGAGCTGCAAGGTCGGTAAACGTTGTTAACCCTGAATCAGATATTGTACTATAGGTTATAACTACGAATGACGACAACAATGTCATCAGGAAAAGTCACTGACTATTTATTTCTAAGTGTTTTGTCCGTAATCCGTAAGGATGCTGTCAGAATGGATTGCGATGTTAGCTGATATTTTATGTATTTTTTTTATAAAAACAATTTCCTAGGAATGATTCCTGTGTCGTGGGGACTTTACAAACATTCAAAACAATGAATACAAATGTACCTCCTGCTTCCTGTCAATCAACTAATTGGAGTTATACATTCGAAAGTTAAACTAGTTTGATTTTACCAGTTTTTTGTATTTGTAGTATTAATCGGTGATGAGGCCTTGTGCCTTTTACATATCGCATTAAGTTACTATCCGTAAAGCCACCAATCGATTCCGTAATTCGGCAAGGTCCGATAGTTCTCTTTAAACTTTGTGATTGCCCACAGCATGAATGATGTTACGTCAAGGTTTTTGTTGCGGTTTCATAATTAATTGTTTGACATATATGTGTAATATATCTTTGGTAAGATCGTAGAAAAAATATATCACTTTTCTTTAATTTGCTATATTTTCTTAATCAGGAAAGATATTACGAAATACTTGATTTATTTCAATTATTGATCAGTACTGCAGTGGAAATTCAAAATTCATTAATTAACAGAAACCATCGCAAGATAGCAAACGCTTCCCGCGGTACACAACTTGTTACACACTGTCGTGTTTGATACACAGTACAACGAATAACATAGATCGTTATAGAATTACAGTAACTTATTTCAACAAAAGTGACAAAACTCTTGCGGTAAAATACATATACTACTATTTGAAATTTGAACGGACCTTCGCGCGTGCTTATTATACTTATACGCACATACAATCATGATTAGATTGCAAAATATGCATGCTATATTATTAAGTAGGTATGGCATGGAAAATTTGATCATTATTCATTTTTTAAGTGGATAATTTAATCTATGGTAGTAATAAAGACACGATGTTTGTAAGCAACCATTTACGTGCTGGTATGAAGAGACAATTGAAAAGAATAATAAATAAGTATTAATAAAATTTACCTAGGTATTTTGATAATCTTAAGCAAAACAGCTTGTTACGAGAGAATATCCAAGTAAAATTAATCTACTTATCTTTCGCTGGATAATTATGTGACCAAGCAAGACTAAATAAGTCACGTAATGACATTGTCTAACATACCTTTTATTATCACCTATATGAGAAACAAATACTTTGACGTCTCATTTTTTACTTAGAAATGAATAGTTGAAGTAAATTTTATATATTTTGTAATTCTTCGAAGCCTTATCGTTCATTATAGCAGTTAAGTTTACGATCAGTACTAAAATAGAAAGAACAAGCTTTATTTCGGAAATGTTGCGTTTAATAGCACATATAAGTTAGTTAATTGCAAAAGAAAACTAATTCATGGGTCATACAGGGTGTATTCCAAAATAAAAAAATAATGTGTTCTTTGTTGGTGAAATGGCTGTGCGCCGCGATGCGTTTGCGCAACACCCGGAGGCAACACAGTCGACCCTGAACTCAATTCGGCCGCGATCATTTTGCAACTAATCGTTGGTTGCTGCGGCGCGATGGACGTCGGCGGCGCAAATGTAAACATTTGCAGGCGCGAGTCGAACGCACGAGGCCGTAGTGGACGTGCTCTAACACTACGTACACCATTAAATGACTATATCCTTGCTAAGCGTAACAACTCCTTATTATCATATTGAAATGAAACAAACAAAAATTTTATACTCCATATTACAAAAAGAACGTATCTAATCTAGTATGCTCGTGTTCTAGAACCCACAAACTATGCTTAGATTAGGACATAGGTATTACAGCGCTATCTGGTCTGGTGTACTATTACAATCGAATTCATTAGAATACAGTATAGACAAATTAACGTAAAATTTCTGAAAAGGCCTCTAAGAGACGATTTAGGACTCAACTTATATTAGTTTGATTTATGAATTCTCATATTCGTGTGACGTTTTTCACTTTTGCAATATTTACTATCACACACATATTATCATGTAGGTATGTCGTAAAGACATTCCGACGTGTTTAATATACCAATACCGTAATACTTTCAATGACAACTATTAATTAATTTAATGGAATAAAGTCACGAAATGTGACAGATTATTTCCAGTAATGTTTAATAATTAATTAATTATACAAAATAACCTGGTTTGTGGCTTGAAATAGGGATGTTGCGGATGCAGAATTATTAACATCCGCGGTGATGATTTTTAAAGGCTCGCATCCACGGATGCGAATGCAGATGTCCAAATCGATGTGGAACCTCCGCAAGTTGCGGATGCGAATATCCGCAACATCCCTGGCTAGAATCAGGGTAAGTGGGTGTTGGGATAGATTTGTTGTAACAGTTACAATTTTTTTTTATTGTATAGGGGGCATACGAGCAGACGGGTCACCTGATGGTAAATGATCAACGCCGCTCATGGGCACCTGCAACTCAAGAGTCACAAGTGCGTTGCCGGCCTTTAAGGTAGGAGTAGGGGAGTAGGGGAAGAGTGGGAGAGGGGGGGGGGGGGAGGGAATGGTTAGGGCCTCCTATTACCTCACTCATTCGGCGAAAAGCAATACAAGCATTGCTTCACTGCCGGTTTTCTGTGAGGCTGTGGTATGACTCCGGTCGAGCCGGCCCATACATGCTGAAGCTGGCTCTCCCATTATATATATTATTACAAACACTATATTAGGTTATAACAAACTAGGAACTAAAGAGCTAAAATACATTGACCGTGATTAAACAGTAGGTACCATTAGCAATAATGTTGTTTCTGTAACCGCAAGAGTTCCAAGGGGACTGCTCAAGTAGGCTTGGTACTGAGCAAATGTTAGTGCTGGTAACGCGAGTGTTTATCAGCACCGGTAAACAGCTTACCATTAGACGAGACATGTGATTTGATGAACGGAAATTCGAGAGAATAATTTCTACTTCTTCGCATCGACGTAAGCTAAGTACAAATACTAATGTAAGCATGCAAATGCTTCCACCGTAAAGGTTTAATACAAATAAATATATTGTTATAATTATTATTACTGGACAAATATGGACGTTGAAATTCATATTCCGCCACCTGGAGTGCGCTTTAAACTTCAATCCTGAGATGTGTGTAAAACGTATTTGTTAAAAACCTATTTGCTTATGATTGTGTTCGTGTTAATAAAGGTTTAAATTTCAAAGACTGGTATGTCTTACTTACTCAAAATATAACGTTAGATACTTATCAATAATAGATTTTACCAGAGAAGTTACAACTAGTTTTCTTCGCGTCCAACGTTTCTTATTGATATCGGTGGCGCAACTGATTCGCTCATATATGCTGTACTCTAATTAACTATGTTATTAGAGTACCGTTTACATGCATGGCATGCATGCAGCAGCATACTAAAGTATGATCCATGCCACGAGTGTGATAAGGGCAAAACCTCCACCAGCACTCCTCCTTTATCGAGGTGTGGTAACTCGAAAGTTGATTTCTGTGAAATAATTTTATTCAAAACCATATAAGCTATCAATATTTATTTATAACAAAAGTATGTCTTACAGGCACTAGATTTTATATAAGGAGTAAGCTCATAACACAAATTCTGGTTCCTTGTGAAAATATTATAGGATTTCGCTTACAATTTTGATTTCAGTGGTACTGATTTCGGTGTTTTCCGTGGATAAATGCACAGAAATAGGATATATTAAACGGTAAATTGAGGGTTTTTTCATGTTTAACTATATTTTTATTATGGCATATTCCAAAGAAAATCGCATGGCGTATATACAGTATAAAAAAAGAAAAATGAATGATAAATTAATTTAATTTTGCAAATAGATCTTTTCAGACACTTTTACACGTCGATTATTTCTGCGAAGTAAAAACAAAAACATGGTTCCGGCCTTTCATCTGACTAACCTTGAGAAGAAACGCCACACCAGTCCACCACTCATGGATGAGTGTACATAACTCAAATTGTGAAAGTACCATGTAGGCTACCAGAGTGGTCTTTGTATATTATGAAAGAACCCAGACCGGTCACGACTACGCTAGATAAGTCGGTAATCATAGATCTCATCCACATCTAAGGGATTTTCAGAATTCCAAACGGTCTGCCACCGCAGTCAAACATTTTGGTAAGCCAATGAAAATACTCAGTAGGCAACGTTAGTATAAAAGAAAGAAGGACAGATTAAGTATAAGGCGAACCAACTGACACGACACTGAACTAATCAAAAGTCGGAATGGAGTCGAAAAAAGGAGTGGAGTCAATGCAATCCATCAAACCTTGAACCAACAACCACTGTTCTAGTGAAATTGTTAGAAAAAAATCAAAATCATTTACATGCTTTAAACGTGGTTGAGAAACCAATATTGTCTTAATCTTTAGAAGTTCAGTTGTTGGTATACCAGCGAATGACATCTTGTGGACGCTTGTGTCGATAGGGAAAATATTATTCCGACAGTAATAAATGAAGTAGGTAGGTACTCTCAAATATTATGAGAACTGATATGGAAATAGTGAGGTAGGAACCTGGGCGTTACGCGTGTTGTGTTTCCTTGAGTTTGTTTGCATATTGTTTGTTACTCAAATACTATAAGTTGTTATTGGCTCTCTGCAAACTAAATTCTTCATTTTTATTCTTTTGTTATACCTATATAGTTGTAAATATTCCATGCATTAAATAAAAAAATTAAGCTTTATCGATTGAAAACTGTAATACTGACCAATATTTTTGTGTTAGTGCCTTGTAAGATTTTCTAAAGCTTTTTATAATATGGCACTTGTAAAGTTGAAAAAAAAAAATGTTATTAAACCTAGCCTAGGAATATGATGTACTTATTTGATTTCGGTGATTAGAATTTTGACTTCGGTGGACACCAATTTTGAAAAATTAAATAATTTTGTAATCAATCGCCGTAAGAAGTTCACTCTGCTACTAATATTTACGTGATTAAATCTAGAATTAATATTTCGTAGTTTTCGTACTAACATGCCTCAATATAAGAAAAAAAATGTGCTATCGCAGTCAATCGAATAACGATGCGGCTGAGTATGACTGAAATGGATGATCAAAGTCCTTATGGTAACATTACAACCCTGTAGTGTTTGGCCATATTTTGTGAATAGTGTAATAATAATGTACGTACTTGTAAAGTAAATCGGAGACTAGAACAAGATTAAAATAGTAATATCCAATACTAACAATAAATAAATGCTCGGTGCATTCATTTGTCGAACAAATTAAAAGCTGCAATTAATATAATTGAGTATTTGAAATAAATAAGTATTACAGTATTACAGATGATTGTAATGATATAAGAAGGTGCAAACTATTATACAAGGTATATTTGAACAAAAGATTTTGAACGGCAATCCCAAAAACCTCCATAAGAGCTTGAAAACGAAATTCGACCTTGCAAATTACGGTATGTCTAGCAAATTGAAATGACAAGACAGTATTCGACATTGAGTTTTAATGTCAGATATGCCAATGTTTATAAGGCAACTAAATCGTGTTAGGCAATTATTGACCAACACTTGGAGCAGGAGGCTCATAAAATGTGATATAAAAACAAATATACCTGCAGCATTGTTATGTAAATTCATTTCATTTGTGCAAAGTATTATTTTTATAGAGTTACATTAGTATTCCAAACAACTAACTGTCTGTGCTAATTGGTCTGTTTGCTATAAATGATAACGACATAAAAACAAATGCATTAACCATTCAATACCTTTAGTAATAAGTATTTTATTCTTTGGATATCAATTCAGTATCAGTTTGAAACTACTTAGTTACCTAATTTCGTTTCTCTTGACCTTTTTAGTTTATTAGTTTACAAATCGGTTAAAGTTATGTCAACATTGCATTTCCACATTCTTCTCTCCATTACGTATGTTTTTACTCCTAATTTCTTGATATTTATTAGAGTTATGAAATTCTTTTTATAAATATGTGCATTTTTATAGATGCGATGCGCAATGCGAACAAGGGTATGAGTCTTATAAACAGCAGCTTTTTTGTTTTTACAGATACGATTTCCGATTAAAAAAATTGTGGTGAGTAAATATTCTTTCCCAGTTACGTCACATAGTTTTTGCATCATTATCATTATTGAGTAAACGAATAATACAAAGGTTGTACTAACGTCCTCATTTCGTATTGTATATTTAACTAATCGTCGTACATGTTCATTTTTATTTATGTGTATCTGAATTGCAGATATATTCTTTACGAATTGGGTTCACTGCCTACTTCATAGAAGATAAATTACATAATTATCATCGATATCGTTATTCATACAACAAATGCGATGAGTTGACATGTTTACCCTAGGTAACCATAATTATTATCTATTCCACCTAGACCTACATATTATGTAATGCCTTTAAAGGGTTGTTTATTAAATTATCCATAATAATAAGGATTCAATAAAAATCGTGTGAACTTGCCTTAATTTTAAATTTTAATATAAGTATATTAAATATTAGTATATTAAACTAATAAAAAAATGTGTAAGTCTGATCTGAACTTACTTACAAAGTAGTTCTAATTCTAAGGCTAGTTACTGAAAGCACATTTTACGAGCGTAGACCATTTTAGTTGCTTCAGATGGAAATGTCAGTATCTTAATAACTTCTTTTATGTTGTTATATTCTCAGCTCTAAACAGCATCTGATTTTGAATTCTGACCACCCTAGGCTGACTATGAACCTCCCCGTCATCGGTCTGATTCGATCTTTATTACATTTGTATATTTTACTACTACTTGTATATTTTATTAGAAATCTGATCAGCCAGTAGACGTAAAAAACCGTCAGTAAGACAGACAGCGTATAGATATTTTTTTTTTATATTCAACTATACTCGTACTTCACTTGTTGTCTGTTTAACATTAAGTAATTTAAAATCTTTATAATCTAATCACATCGATTCAGTCAAAGAAAGACGATAGGCCCCAAATAACTTAAATTCTTTTCGCAACCTATTTATTTGATATTTGGTTTTTTCTCTATGTTATGCGTATGTTCTGCGTGGTTCACCTCTACCGGCCGTCCCACGAATGTTTGCCATTTACAATACAATTCTTGTTTTGTCATTTGTTCCGGACTCATTCTTTCCACATGATCTATCCGTTGTCAAAGCAAGTACGAGACACTTTACATGCAACATTTTCATATTCAATCCATATTCAATTTCTATTTCTTTCAACTCACTCGTGTCTCGTGTCCTTCTCAACTATACATGAAAAGGTTGAACAACCAAGGAGAAGCTATATATTCTTGTCTAACTTCTTTTGAGATATCAAACCAGTCTACCTAGGATCCTATGATCGAATGAATGGAGTCTACGTAGATTGCTTGCCCTGATGTTCTTGTTTAAAGATTTCAGAGCCCGCATCAGCCTAGACGATTGTTTACGCCATACATGGATGATACCTTCCATAGCTCATCATCACCACCACAACCATAATCTTATTAAATTACATCCTACGAAAACGCAAAATACCTTCTGATTTTTGGTCAGATATTTTTTCGCCATGCAGCACAAGGAAAACACTTGATCCGTACATACCATTTCCTTTAGAAATCATGTCTATACATCAAACATTTTATCATTCATCACACTCTTTTCAAAATTCGGTATGTCTCGCTTTTACTTCATCAATATGAAATTGTAGTTTCTTTTTTCTTCTCTGCTCTCGATCTCGCACCTCTTGATCACTCGAGATTTTATTTAGATAGGTAGTGCTTGCAAAGGCAAGATCTTAGTAAATTGGGCAAATCAGGCCGTGGCTCTAAATCTATTTTTATCCTTTTCACGATAATGACAACTTACGTGAATGGCCTTTGATACTTTAATACTTTGACCACTTTGACGTACATAATAACTTGTGTTGGAATATTATTAATACATACCTTAAGTGATTTTCCTATAAATTGTATAAATGTGCAGTGGTAGTAGTAATACAAAATGATTTATTTGAACAGAACCTATTGTTATTTATTTGTTTATTACATATTGAGTCGGAATACAAAACGGAAACTTCATAGCCATAGCCAGGCTATTATAGAGGTTACTTTGCGTGATTGTTACACAGTTTTATAAAAATACTTATTATATTACACTGAAAAGTATGTTTAGTAACAGTTTTTACAAGTTAATTATTGTCACGATTTGGACGACGTATATTAGGAAGCCAAAATAATAAAAATATAGGTCGCAACGAAATATAAACAGGCGCCAACTGGGAAGGTACCTCTACCCTACAGAAGATTACAGTTAATCGATCTTGTGTTGTATATCTTCCAGTAAATAGGGATTTCAGAGCTTTTAGGGTGATTTTATGCTGTTAGTAGGGAAGCAGATGTGGTCTGTCAACATTGGAGATTATAGAGTCTTAGCCAGTTCGTTAAGTCCCCGATGCGGTAGTCATGCTAGAGGAAGCATACCTCCCTTATACTGCAAGCAAAGCACTTATAAAGGTACTTATAAAGGCACTTGTAAAGGTAGGAGGCGGGGATTGGGTTGGTAGTAAAACTTTCCACATCTATAGTCAGGTTTGTCTATGCTTACTCTACTTCATTCAATTTTAAATTTAACTAGTCTTTGACAGCACGTTAAAGTTGTACTTCAAACAATGTTTGGTGGTTTATATAGTCTAACATGATTTATGTTTATGTTAAATGCGGCAACACCTATGTCACTGTTGTATTTGACTATACGGTGTCTACGTTTTTTATTTATGTTGTAAACTGCTACCTCAAAACTAACTCTGGTGGCCCTAAATTATTTTAGATGGGGACATTGTCCCTACCTAAAATAATATGACCAATAAAATTTTACACAAATTTTGATTTGATTTGTTTTTAATTTTGAACTAAAATATTTAAAAAAATCCAGTTATAAAGAGTTTGTTAATTTCCATCATTGGGGTTGTCTTTTATGAATTATTATTATTTTTAATATAATTTATAATTTTTATATATTTTCTTTTGGTTTTTTTTTAATCCTGCTGTCACTACCTCGCTGAAACACGACAAAGTATTTATACAAAGTAGTTCCTAGTATGCCTACACATATTGTTATAGTACCTTCCAGCGATAACAGGCCTCGTGCCTCTTGCGAGAGAGGAGTTTGGTCTCATTCTAATTGACGGACTATTTAGAAGATAGCGAGTTCACCTCTCTCGTCGATCGTCTCTCTCGGATGAAAAACGAACGCGAAAGATTCTTTGACTCATTATTTACAGACATCGAATGAAGGCCAGGTTTTCAATTAATCAAATTAACTAAACTAATAGAAGTAATGAATATCTAATTCTTCTGATCAGCAGTATACGTACATAATGTAATTTTTAGAAGTATTGCATGATAATTCACTTAAAATTACGTAAAGGTTTAATTAGTAAAATAAGTATCTTGTCTATTTTGAGTTAAAATTTAAGATTACCTTAGATACATATGAAAAATAACAGTCGCGTAGAAAAACTCTATTTAAGATAGCATATCAATTATTATCAAGTTCTATAACTGAATTCTAATTAAGCTTATTTTTCCTTAATGGTTCTATATTTTCTGTTTTTCATTATTCATTGTCATTGCTTCTGATTGAGTGCAAAATTAAATTAATGATGAAAATAATTATGGGTTTTTAAATTTTTTGTTTGTTTATTATGTATTCTGTTTTTGCATGTTATGAAGAATTGCCTTTGTGGTTTTTCTTATTTACCTACATATCTTCAACGACCTATTGTAAAAAAACTCCCGGCTTTTCAAATTATCCCATGCATTTTTTGTTAGTAATTGTCAGCTTTATTTATGTATTTTAGTAAATATGAAGATCTTTCTGTACTATTATTAGATACGCCAGTTAAGTAAGTAAGTAGTCGCCATATTTTGTACTTTGTATATCACTTTGGTCATTTGAATTTAAAGAATGATATCCTTTAGGAAAAAATCTCATATAATTTATAAAAAAAGAGTTACAATTGGTTTGAAATATCCACACTCCGAGTATTAGATATAACTAAGTATTTCTTAAGATACCTTGAAACTACTGAAATTGGACGTAACACACACACACAAACACTGTGTTCAACGTAAGAAATAAACCGTAAGATCTGCGAAAGCTTCATAATGGCATGGTTACGAGATGTGCACTGAGTAAACCCAATATTTTTATGTTCTATTTCTTCTTTGGGTTTGTAAAATAATTGTTTTCTTTTTTATTCTTCTATCCAAAGTGTACAGTCATTGGTTTATAGCCGCTACTTTTTCTACAACCAACGTGTACTTTGTCCGCGACTTAGTCCATTTTTAAAATGTTGTAGCGCAGAGGCCGCAGCTAGTATCAAGGGCACTTTTATACACACCTAATATTGTAATATAAAATTTTAACAAGTGTTATTTTACTTATTGTTTCAAAGTATTTACAATATTAAAAAAATGTAATAGATTGACATTTATTTTTATTTGTTTTGTACATAATTTTCGTTAAACCATTTCTATATTTTGAATTACTGGTATAGGGACACGAAAAGCTAAAATGATGTGGTTGTAAATTTATCATTATGGCTCTGTTCCACCACAGTTCCGCAACCAATTTTAAGCTATAAATTTTAACAAAAATTTGAATAGGTGCTTAACAATAAATTAACGTTTAATTAGTTCAATTCCGGCTCTTAAATGTGGTTTTAAAGTAACGTAAATTAATGCCTGGCTGGTGATCCTCACGTCGAAGACAAATTATATCTCACGTCATTGAAGAAAATCAATATAAAACAAGTTTTATTCGCGGTCGTCTATTTGTACTTAGCTGATTTATTGACCTTCACAGATTTCCGATGTTAGCTTTCCTTATTTAGATTACAGCCTTCATAAATGGACGCCTAGTAATGCTACATAATTACCTTTTACCATGATTTTGGTCATCAACTCTATTTTAGCACTATGTGGAAATTTTGAGCGCATTGGCCTTCATAAGACTAAATAGTCGAGTCAACTAGTTAAAAAACGTGTTAATTCTTGTTCCCGGTCCTAAAAATATGTGCGATAACTCATTTGATTCGGAATCACGTTTAGAAAAAGTTCTCTCGAGCATTTATTAGCACATAAAAAATTGCATTTGTTATTAACAAAATAAGATGAAAAAAAAAAGATATTCAGTTTTTCATTAATAACTCAAAAGTTATTAATATTTAAGAATTTTTAAAAAAGATCCTTAAAGAGGAGGAAATTTCCAATAAAAAAGTCCAGACTCCCTTAATTCTATCTCCATTATTTATAATTTTTATTCAACGCCGAAAATAGGTCTTCGCGCGGCCGTTACGATAGAAAAATTAAGATCAACAATTAGCTGTTACAACATTACTACTTACTACTTTAACCCAACTAAGTACTAGTTGGGTTAAAGTAGTAAGTAGTAATAAAGTTAAATTAACGGCACAACCACAATCTGCTGCCGATGTACCAATGTGCCTACATACAAAATGTATCTGTTAATGATTCACTTGCATCAAAAGTATCTACTTAATATGCAAGAGTAATCAATTTAATCGTAAAATGACAAAGAGTAACTAGTATTCTTTCTACTGTATTTTCTTCTTGACATGCATTGAAATGAAACATGTATAGGTTCGAAACCTAAACAACGCCGCTTGAGACAGTATATCATACAAAATATTTTTTTTATAATATTAAATATTAATTTAAAAATTTGAAAAAAATATCGTGTCATCAGAATACTTTAAAGAATAAAGAACCGTTATTGAAAAATAATAAATGCTCGAGATACCTTTTTCTAGACGTCATTCCGAATCAAATGAGTTATCGCACATATTTTTAGGACCGGGAACAAGAATTAACACGTTTTTTAACTTGTTGTCTGGACTGAAAGTTGTATGAATATTTTTAATGCGGTATATTTACATTCTTGATAAAGTACATTTTAAATTTTAAAGACATTCTAAATAGAAAAAATAAAAAGGGAAATAAATAGTAAATTGTGGTGCATAAAATAATGTTTACATATTCACAATGTTTAGGACGTGAGTAATCTACGTTAACTCATATCAAGATCTGGTAGATATCGATAACGATTAGTTGCACGTTAGCGATAACTAGTGCAGCACGTGAGTATAGGCGAGTCCCTCGACGTGCCCACTGGCCAGCGTCCACTATGTCCACGTTACGTGGTCGCGCGTAGTGTATAAGCCCACTAGGGAGGCATGTTAATCTCGTGTCATGTCAGTGGCCAGGCGCGGTGACCTTACGTCACGCGCCTACCGCACCGCGCCGCTACACGCGTTGGGAATACTAACGCCACCAGAACGCCTTGGTGGATCCTTGGCTTCAAAACCGAGCTCCTTTCTGAGTAGACTATTGCGTCTGTTGCATGTTTTCTACTATCCAGTTCACAGTTTAAATTATTGTTTGTAGCAGGGTCAACCCAATTCGCGTAACGTGTTGTTTTGATAATCAAGTTGTTTCTGGCTATGCCGCTGTGCGGATGTTATCCACTGTTGATAAACTTTTTTTTCTTGATTGGAAACCTTGTTATTAACACATATTGAACGAACTACTTCTACAGTAGATTAAATGGAAGAGTTTTTAAAACTTAATTGCCTTCGTTTGATCTCTTTCATTTTGACCCCTGATTGAGAACAGGTCCTTGAATCTAATTAACGTCTCACTGAATAGTTTCGCTCTGAGCGACTATTAGACAGTTTTATGTATTTGATCTTGTTTAGGTTTCGAACCTATAAATGTTTCATTTCAATGCATTTCAAGAAGAAAATAGAGTGGGTAAGAATACAAGTTACTCTTTGTCATTTTACAATTAAACTGATTACTCTTGCATATTAAGCAAATACTTTTGATTCTCAAAGTGAATCATTAACAGATACATTTTGTATGTAGGCACATTGGTACATCGGCAGCGGATTGTGTTTGATCCGTTAATTTAACTTTATTACTACTTTAACCCAACTAAGTACACACTTAATGTTGTAACAGCTAATTGTTGGTCTTAATTTTTCTACACGGCTAATCAAAAAACTTGGCTCTCAACTAGCACTGATAATTCAGACAGTGATCACTGATCAACATCCTTTTCTGCTCATCACATGATTCAGCCGCCGACGCAACCCGTTTAGATAATTACGATTAACCTCACCTGAGCGATCGATCTGTCAGACCGGCGAGGTCCTTTTTCAGAAGTAAGTGCTCCAGGCAGAGCTACTCAAATGCACACATTCACTACCCGATGGAGGTGGACAGCTGATGTCCTATCTAGTTTAACGTACGATAGTGGGGCGCGGGATCGTATGTGTGCGTTCCAAGGTATCGCGGACGGAGGTCGCGGCGGCGCGAAACGGCGCCTGCGCTCGGTTAACAGGTGAGCTCGGTACTGGCGGCGCGCGCTGCCCCCGCGCGCTTTTATCATATCGCACTTCACGCGCCTTCAACTTGACTTCTCGTGTCATCGTTTTACTCATTTACTGGTATTTTATTGATATTGCTTGCCGATTTGACCAATTGTTAAGATCACTCTTGACCAAATTCTTTACTCGCGCATCATCTAATCTACCCGAGGCTTTTCCAAGACAGAATGAATAAGAAGTACTTAATTATAATTTTGTATGGACACTACATATAGAATAGACTTTTACGCAAGTGTGAGTATTACTTCAGTGTTTGTTTTGTTTATGTTATCATATTGATTTATGGACATTCTAGTGTAAACACCTTTAATCGATGTAGGAGCTGCTACTTTTACTCAGCCATAAATATTTTTGATCAAAGACATAGGAAATTGTGTACATTATCATTAGCAACTTTTGCTGTGAACTTTTGCATGACGTCAAAATTTGATTACTTAATAAGAAATAAGATAGGGGCTAAAAAATGTTCATTAATCTGTAAATGGGTGAGTGCTGCTACCTAAGTATTATACGGCTTATAAGGGTAAATTTTAGAACGTAGGTATCTAAAATGTTAATTAAGTTACGACACTCAATTGTTGTGAATAGAATGGTGCTTAAAAATCTACACGTAGAGTTAACTATACACTTCTACCTACTGCACCTATGAATTAGGACGTGTTTTTGCATTATTAAAACTGTTAAATATTTTATTGTTGTCATTGTAAAACAAATAATTAATAGTACAATTTATCTTACGATTCTATATGTGATCAGCGTGATCATCTGCGTACCCGCTGATATTCGAGGGACAAAAAAAGGCTGTATCCATCCGTGTCCATATCCGTTACTCTTTGGCGGATCTTGAACGGATCTTTTATATTATTGTATTTTATTATGTTTTTGAAATTCTAAATATATTTTGTTAAATTAAATATTTAATTATCTGATGTAATGAGTTACTAATATTGTTAATAGTTATAGGTTATTATTTGACTATCTTTATAGCGAGATCAAACCCCAATTCTTTATGATATGTGACACATGTCGTGTTTATTAGTCCTCAATATCCTGTAGTTTTAAGGTCATGCACATGCGTCAACTGAAAAAAAACTTGAGGTACGTATCAGCGGATATAAATTTTGCTGTAAATGATCCAGCACATTATTAGTGATTACGCTTGGATTTCTAGTAGACCTATTGCAATTAAAAAAATGTTAAGGTGTTCATTATTATCTGTTTAAAAAACGTATTTTTTTTTGGTTTTATAACAAAAGGAGATAGGACCCAGTAGGTCTTCAGTAGGTACGTCTAGCGTGTAGTGTTGTACTACGTAATGCACGAGTGACACCACGTGTGTTACAAGTGTTAGTTAACAGGCACCGGTAATTGTTTACCTACTGGGTATCAGGCGGACTGAATATTTGTTTAGTCAACTTGGTTATATGTATAATAAATACCTTACTATACTATATTTGTAACCTTTTATCCTTGTAACCTTTAGATGTTCCTTTTCTACTCTTGTCTAACCAATTCAATTAATATTCTTTTTATAGCACTCGATTCTCAATTGGCGGTAATATAGCTTACTAGCAGCGCCCCGCGTGTTTCCTTTTGAAGTAGATTTTTAGTATTTCTAATTATTAACTTTTTTATTTAATTTTGATTTTTTTTTGCTCTTTGGTAGTTCGGTTTGTAATTGATCTAAGTTACAAAAGCCTAATGTCAACAGTTCATCACCTTTTACAAAATATTGCTCTTCCCGATACTGGGACGTTAATTGTTGAGGAGTTCATCAGCTTAACTTTGCAATATACATTGCGACGGGCATACATTGCTTAGCAACCATATTAAAGTAATCGAATCGCAATCCGTCTTGCTTACTATTGAGTACTTTTAGTTTTCATCATCAATTCCTCTTCACAAAATGGTACTTTCCGAGAGCACCTGCACGAGTTACTATAACACCCAAACTGCCATAGGTGTGTCAAGAAAATATTTGAAGATTTCCGTTGATTTCTTTAGGATTCCAACATCAGATACTGACCTACTGACCATGAGACTACCAGGGAAGTGTACTCTTTCAAACAAAAAAGAATTCTCTAAGTCGGTTTTGCGTTACAGTTGTTACAATAGAGTGGGATAAATTAACATTCAATGTTTTTCTTTTTTGTGATACTACACAAACAATTAAGTATAGGTAAACAAAACATGCAAAAGTTTTTTCTTTGGCAAGAAACAATTAAAAATATATATATATGTATTAATTAAACTTAGCAAAAAGTAAATTCAAATGAAATGGTTAACTTGTGTGTAAATAACTAGAAGTGGAGAAAATAATCAAGCATGATAAATTTTTAGTTTTTATCTTCATCTGGGAAAATGTTGTTAAGCTGCCTACATTAATGCACACACAGCGCTATGCACTTGTACAGCCCTTAAACGAGCTTCCCGCGATCTTACCGACTTTTGACAAGAACGTATTCAAGCTTTCTGTTCGGTAGATTCAGCTGTTACGGCTACGATCACGCTTGTTGTTCAGCCTCTAGAATTTTGCGACATTGCTTACTGTATCAAGTTTCGTCAAAACTTTTTGTAATCCATTCTTTTTACCCATTTTGTTCCCACGAGTGCCGAAAAAATATCCGTCAACCCTGCTAGAACTTCGTTTTGAAGATCAAAAGCTAATATATAACAGGGTTCGCCTCGGTTCCCTGGGGAGGTACATTTCCAATATCATGTTTAATATACCCTGATACCACTTAATCCGCGGCACTGCCTCACCTTGTCTTGGCTGTTTGGCACCATATGCCACTTTTTTCAGCTTGTAGCTTATTGTGCCTGACAAAACATAGTTCCAGTTTTGATTATAGAGTTTTCCTTATTCTACACTAGTTGCAAACTAATACTAATGGCATCAAATTTTACAGGTAAACCTAGATGGAACCAACTGAGTTGCATCAATCCAGTTCATGCCAAAGTTTTGAAAATACCATCAAAATTGAAAGCGTATACAAAATCTTCCGCGCCTAGTACGTCGAAGTGAAGTTTCCGGGGAACTTTAAGAGAGGAATTTATTCTTTATATTTCCATCTTCGAGTAATCGGGTAACATACATAAAAGATTGCAAAGACATGACAAACCTCCTCCTTTTTTTGAAGTCGGTTAAATAAACAATGCATAATACTGAATAACTCCTGTTTTTTTTCAATTATCAGATGATAATTAGGTTCATTAATACTGTACAACATATATTGTTTTGTGCATTGTATTTACACAGGGTGCAATAATAACACTGTAGCAGTCTGGTTACTATAGTACAGGCTCTGTCTAGTTTTGATCAGACGGCTATATTATAAATATAATATAAAAGTAACAACAAACGCACATGATTTATATTGTCACGTGTGTTTCTTGTTTCTTTAAAACTATTTACAAATAACTAAGCAACACTGCAGATGTTCTACATATGCGTAAAATATTGATAAGCAGCCAATATTGTTGGCCCGTGAAGATAATACTTCAAGAATAACATATATCTTAAATTTTATACTATTCTTTTTTTACTTAAGAAACTTCTTTGGAAATAAAGTATCCGTCCTTAAGGTAGCAAAAGGGTAGAAAGGAATTAATAAGTCAATTCAAATTGTTGTCTTAAATAGTATGATATAGTTGTTGTTAAAATTATATCGTAAACAAGTCTTGTGTAGTGTCTTAATACAGAAAGCGCCTGGCGTGTGACGAACGAAAATTGTATTGTGGACGCGCATCAAAATTGTATTGCTCATAACACTTTTCGGTATTCTGATAAACTTGTAGGTGTATAATACATGATATATAAAAAAAAAAGATAACAGTCTAGATTAGTTACATTTTTTTAAATACACTCTGTTAAATGGTAAGAGAAAATAAATGGAAATATTAAACGTGGCAAGTCTTCAGATAGGCACTTTAATTGTTAAACTATATTTCAATTTGCCGAGATTTTATAGGAGAAGAAAACAGTAAGGTTTCCTTGTTCCCTCTATTCCATAATATTGTTCATTCCCCTCGCCAGTGCCAAAGCGGTCCATTATAATTTAGGGACATGCACTTGCCCTTGTTTTCTCCTACGGAGTATAAGGCCCTGCCAATACCTACACCATATTATCACTATATTTGTACTCTTATACCTAATAAACTCGAATGCAATTTTGTGCATTTTAAGGTATCTATGACAATTGTTGCTGCTGTAAAAGTCAGGGATCAGTCACCAAGAAACTCAACTTTGTGATTATTTGTTACTATGAAAATTACTCAAGCAATGCTCTTTCAAAGATTAATTTAATTTTTTTTACCTACTCCATCTTATTATGGTATGTGACATAATAAATCAGCACATTCGGGTTTAATGACCAAAAAATAGGGATTGTCATAAATATGATTAATTAAAATAAGCCTTTATTGCTGTTCTTGTTACCTATACATTTCCACTTAGTAAATATTTTGGTTTTTTCATGTGAATTACCTTCATCGACAACCGGTCCAATTTCATCTTGTACAGCTTGTCCTTCAACAACGGCCTCCTCTAAAGATTTCCACTTTTCTCTATCTTATGCAATTTTTGTCCATTCTGGTCCCGCTTTTGATGTCCTTTATTTCTTTTCCCATCCCTAGTGAAATATAAGCTATTCAATAAATAATACTTCCTAAGTAAAACCTTCTAAGAATAAACTACGCATTTTGTATACATAGATAGTAGAGGTCCTTTGGTATTTTGATAGTATACGAGTATTACGACATCATAGAAACATTATAAGTAGGTTTACCTACTTATAAATCAATACTTTTAATCATTTTTTAATTGATTCGAGACCTGTATCCGATCCTGTTTGATTCTAGTTTATACGTCATTTGATAGAGGTTTTCCTTCACTTGGTGTAAATGTTAGTCGACATTTAATAACATCATCCGATCCACTTTTCAGTGTTTATGAATGAAGCAAATACGTCACATAAATTGTTTCTGACAATGGTAGATTTATAAATACAATAAAAATATACACCGATGCATCCTAGGATTTGATAAGATGTATGGAAGTCACTTTGTATATAGCTTATAGACAGTTATAGACTAGATTTTAAGGCATGAACAGCTAAATGATATTATAACATAGGTAAGAAAACAGAATAGTTATATAAATAATATAGAATAAGGTTTATTAGCCGGTTTTCCAGCCACCTTTCGGTTTGGGCCCATGCGTAGTTATAGCCATTTATTAAGAAGAAAATGCCTAGTCATTTAAAGATCAATTTCTACTTTGTTTACCCGAAAGAACTTTATATCATCTTAAATTTATAGCATGATAATTATTGTATTGAATCGTCAGTGGGCCTCCGTCAAATAATGCGCTAGTGTGTCTTAAATAAGGAAATACTTAGTGGGAACAAGTTTTTTACAAGGTAGGTATGTTACAATGGTTTTGATCATTTGGTAAGTATACTGTGTACTGGAGATAGATAAAGGCAATGAAAAAATGAATGAATGAAAAAATTATTTAAACGTGCAGACCGGAAAATCATTTGGAATTTAAGGCAGTTCCTATTTATTCTCGGTCGGTATGCCGAAAACCAAGAGATCCTTTTGTTTTTGTCGCAAATATTATATGTTACCTAATTCAAACGTTTTGAATAAAACAAAATATAATAAACTTAAAATATAATATTTGCTTAGTCCTGGAGTTAGATTTAGGCCACGTGTTATTATGAATTATTTTATAAAAAGCTCCTTTTATTTTTTTTAATTAGAAAATATAAGATATGAGCTGTTTTTTGGACCATATAAAATTGATGTGGCCGAAAGCTAATAGTCGGTAACCTGATTCTCGGCCAGTGAAAAGATAAGCACTTAACTTCCGAAACACTTGTTTTCTTAACTAGGCATAATCTTTACAAAGGTGAACAATGGCCGAATTTAGATTCGTCAATGTGAGTTGCCGGCCATTGCCTAACAAACAGCCAAATATTATTTAATGTCTGTTCGTAATTATTAAAACTTTTTCCAAAAATACCATTAAAATTACCTATTGTTAAACTGCATGAAACAAAAATATTTGTAAAAGATTTATTTTATAAACTTAGTGGTAGTCTTTAACATTTTAACAAGAAACACTGAAAACTAGGTAGGTACATCAGTATAAGAAGCCACGAAGGACTCGACTAAAATACAAAACAATAATTTAATTGCTTTACCAGTAGCTATTAATGACGAAGTACAGTATGACATGAATAAAATATTTGCTTCAAAAATAAATACTAAATTGTATAATTTTCCCTGTGTATGTTTCAGTTGTTCGACTAGATCAAGTGATTGTTATGGGTCTCTAACACAAATTTGTGTTGGTTTTAATTTTTGTCTATAGTTATTGCATATTTAAGATTATATATTGTATCAGTTAAATGTAAACTAAACAAAAGGAAAAATAAGAAATGGGTGTTACAATTGGGTGGCAACTTGATTATTCAAATCCAAGGTAATTTATGTTGCGGAAGAATGCAATAGCGATTCTTGCTCCCCTGATCATAGGCAAGTAGTGGAACACCGGGGTGGTTTTTAGTCGGTAAGAATCCGACAGACCAATTCACCTCCCCAAGGCGGAGGACATCCATGTAGGATCTTCCATCTCGTCAACAAAAAAAAAGAAGATAATTTAGGCATATTGTTGGTACTACACATACACCCGCACCGTAACGGAGGAAATAAAATAGGTACAACCGAGATTTGGATAAAATTAATTTAGTATACTATTTTCAATTTATTTGAGTAAAAACTTTTTTTATATTTAGCTTAGGCTTTTAACTTTAATTTTTTTCCTTATTTTATCATACGCGATCTCGTATGTTAATATTATTCCTTTGAAATCCTATATCACCTTAAGAAAACACAACTCTACAAGAGATTTGAGAAATACATTTTCAATAGATCCAATACCGAGTACTGCATTCGCGCTGTGCCTGAGCGTGGATCGAACTACCAATGAATGAATGAACAGATTATGTATGTGTATGCACACATTAATAAATCTTAAGACACAATAAACAAATTTAATAGAAAATTAACTATTGTTCGAGGTCAGGCCACATTCAGGCACAACTAGAGATTGGCAGAGGGTTTAAACAAAATGGGTGAAAATGGTTTTTGAAGTGAAAACTTCTTTAGCGGGCACTTTTTGAGATGGTAAAAAATGTTAAACTCGCGTCAGAATTCAGGGTCACGTGGACCGATCAAAAATGTATGGAAAATGTGTCCGAGGGTAATTTATTTAAAAAAAATATTTTTATGACGTGATCGAAAATTCTTAAGACGGAGGTGAGTTCCTATATTTACATGTACAGCGTCAGAGAGACATGGAGAGGGAGGGAGGAAGAGAGGGAGGGAGAGAGAAATGGAAGTAGGAAGGGAATCTAGGAAGGGAGAGTGGGAGAGTGGGATAGTGGGAGAGTAGGAGAGTGGAGAGTAGGAATATATATATATATATATACTTATATATTAAATAAATTAAATTTTCTTTTTCTTCTTAGAAAAAAATACGAGAATGGTTTAGATTTACAATTGGGCCCGGTAGATGGCGTTGCGATAGGGTTACAGGAAAAATATTTTTTACGTTCCGGCAGGACAACGTTTACCATAGCGCTTTTGACATGCATAACTGTCAGTCGTTTGACATTTGGCGCGATTGACAGAATGCAAATATCGTTTATAACCTTTAAAACAGATCCATCGGTCGGAACTATGTTTTTGGAATATTTTTTTTTTATTAATTATACCAATTCGAATTCAATATTCATAATTAAGACAAGACAACGTCTGTCGGGTCAGCTAGTATACTTATAAATTAAGTTAGTACGGCGGATACAAAAACAAAAATATTCGTAATATATAGAGGTTTAATAATACGTCATCAATTTACTAGCATGACTTAACTAAAGATAAACTTATTTCTTGCTTACCTCTTATCAGATTATACGTTTTCTTTTTTGTGCTACACGGGGTTTTGCGTAGAATGCAATTATCAAATTATTAACAATTTTCTACATATTGGTAACATTTAAAAAAACCACGTTATTTATTTAATAATGATTTAATTCACCCATGTAAGTGTTTGATGCGGAAGACAACTTGAACCCATTTTGTTGCCAGATTCCTATTCGATATCAACCTTTGATTTACTATAATCAAAGGTTATCAATCATATTTTACATTTATTCAATCAAATCATTATATATATACAAGTGATTAGGTACCTATCCAAAGTCTTAAGATTCTATCGCATAATGTTGTTGATTGCAAATAAATTAAATGATGTTGAGATTGAAGAGAGATAGATACAGTAAAAATCGAACTATATTTACTTGTCAGAACGCTTTTTGGATAAGAAACTATTTTTTTCCTATTTTCGGTAGGATATTATCAAAATTATTTAGTACGTTGGGTATTATGAGACAGTAGCAGCAATTTTAGTGCCATTTAAGTGGCCCAAAGAGTTCCGTTTAACTGAGACTAGGCGACTAGGCACTATTGGGCTATACCGCTATACCCAATGCACTCTACCATACTATACCTAATGCCAACCTGGATCCCTTGCAAGAAACCCGCTTGTGGCGAAACACCAAGAAATATTTTAATTCAAAGTTCAAAATATTAGGTCTTGTTTGTAAATGTAACTGTCAAATGAACTTTCAAAATACTCCCATTTTCAAACGATCAAACAAAATGGCGGGCATTGAGTTTCTCAACAAAATCACACGATTGCAATCTTGAAATCAGTTCTTTTTTCTAAACATCGAAACAGTAGTTTTAATAGAAACACGTATAAAATAACGGTTTGCGGCGTTCTACCTCGGTAGTTTAAAATCATGTACCTTAAGAGTTTGGTTTGATAATTAAACAATAACAAATGTGAAAATAAGCTCGTGGCTAAGTGGTAACCGAGTAGGTTAGCACATTACAAGGATAAGTAATACTAACCAGGTCAATCTTAGAATGGGTGACATTCTTAACACATCGAGACCCCTCCGTCCCTCGGAGAGCACGTTAAGTCGTCGGTCCCGGCTGCCATACGAACATCTGTGGCGTTCGTTACGGGTAGTTGGAGCCCTAAAAAGTCCAACAACCTGGTCTAACTTACAGAACTTCGATATCGCCTAGAACTTGGACTGTGGAGGTCTGATTGCAGTCGCTTCACGTAAAATATTGTTATAAGTTCAGCCGTACCGTAGTTAGACAAGAAAGCTGAACCCAAGGAAATGGCGCGGAGGATGATGAACAAATGTGAAAATAGTAAGTAATGAAAAACTTATATAACACTTTATTTCCTGGGGGAAACTACATGGCTTTTCAACAAATAGCTTCTTTATAAAATTGGTAATAAACTATGTTCCAGAATATAGAGTAATAGTTACTGATTAGATATGTGTTGCTACTGCCTAGTTCGTATAGTGATGTCGTGCAGATAAATTTCACTTCGAACGAGAAGGGAAGGTGAGTTACTTCCAAAAATGGTTGAATATGTGTTCAATTAATCGTGTTAATAAATAAATAACATTGTTAATCTATGAAAAACTCAACGGGTCTGTAGAATAGTAATTAATTTAAAAAAACTAATTAAGAAAATTAGTGACGTTCTGGATGGACCACTAACCCTAACAGTACCCTTGAGTAACATTAAGAAACTTGACTTGCTTGCAACTTTAAATCATAGCGTTTTGATTGGAGGTATATGTACAATAATTCACCATCAATACTTATAATGATAATTTATCATACCTTACCATCAGTATTTCGTAGAAATGATTATTTTGCACTTACCTTCCACTCACACGCATTACTCATACATAATATATTGTAAGTATGTACTTACTTTATGTATTACTAATAATCTACCTTACTACACATCTATCATAAAACAACTACTCATGAGGTCATTTAATATTAGACCGTATTGTGTATGTTTTAATAAGTTTTTAAAATACTATTAATAGCAGTTTTTACTCAATACCGTGTTGGGGGGCCTCATCTTTATCATATAACGTAAATACATATAAAAACCACCTGTTGTCTTTTTGGATATTCCCAACACCGTGCATGTAGCCTTCCGCATGCTGTGGTTTATAATACCAGGAAAATCCGATCTCATCAGTACCAAGGCTTACCAAGACGAATGAATACGCTTTTTTTTTCATTGTAGATACTGGCGATATATACTACAATGTAGAATGGTTTATTTAAAATTAATTTATGTTGTGTGTGGTTTGTTGATAGTTGAAATGCTAATTTTAATTAATTACATCATATTTTTAAGGGTTTTTCTCTTTACTTCTATCTTACACCAAAACTACAAATTATTCTTTTATCTATTATCGATTTTGTCCATCCAAAGGCTACCTGTAAGAGTTCGTTGTTAAGGATAAGGGCACCCATTGTACATATCCGCTTTGTGTATTTATTTAAGGCAACATGTAGTTGGTGTAAAAAAATTTTAAAGTTTTCTGCACCAAAGATTTATTACTTACTTCGAGATTCGCAGTCTTCAATTGTTATAAGAATATTATCGAAAGTGGAAAGTCCAAAAATGAAACCTTTGTACTTTCAACGAACGATATTACTACATCAAATCTTTAAGGAAAATCATATGTTCTTTAAAATAACTTCCCAGCATTTTATTTTCTAGGAGACTGTGGAGGTGTAGTAGACACGGTGTAAAGGGCTGTACAATGATTGTCTCCTAAAGCACACCTGGATTAAGGACAGGATCAAGAGGTCATCACTAAAACATCGATTAGTAGTTTTATTCTTAAACTTGGAGGGATATTTATGATATCTACCATAAATATAGCTCGAAGCTTCATTTGTGTTAGTGTTATTAATTAACCTATTAAGTTACTTCTTTTTACTTTAAAAGGAGTATATTTCGTATTGTTATAGCTAAAACTGTTTAAAATGTGTTTCTATACAATAATGTGCTGAAAACGATAAAGTGACGTCCTGTCTGTCTTGTTTGCTTGAGGTTTAGCAGTTATAACAGTCACACATATGTCGTAGGATAGACGAAGGGGGTCGTCAGAATTTTATACCTATAGGCTTTAATGCGTAGAAACCCCCACAGTAATGGCTTCTTTGGTCTACGTAGCATCTTTATCATCTATCTTGATTCTATAATTTATTTATCTATATAAGAACATAATATTGTTTAATTAAGAACAATTGTGACGGTACAATAACGTAAAGACGTACGAACACGAACATCACGAACAGGAACATCAAACACGAATATTTGGTTCGTACGTATGGACGCAAATCAGTAGAGCCAACAGGAACACAGTTTAACTCGAGGACGCAGACAACCGCCATGTATTCATAGTGACGATAATTCCGACGTTGGAAATGGAAGTTAATGAAGTTGCTGATTTGGCAGTAGCCGAAAGTATTTTGCTATTCGTAGTGAGAAAGCGAAATCAAAATACATTGATATTAGACTAAAAATCACAAGAAATGAGAGGACATTACAAATTTTTTTTGAAACTGTCAATCTGTCAAATCTGATTGGGCCAAGAATTGCCAAAAAAAGTTAAAATTCTCCGAACAACGTCCATACAGAACGTAACATTTTGATCGCCACGAACATTTTCAACGAACAGTGTCCGATGTTCGTTAGTGGTAAACAAAGTTGTTGCGTATCGTGAAACACAACAAATTTGTTCGTATGTGTGCGTACACGGCTTATCATTATACACTATTAAAATGAAATTTGGTCCTATTTCGAAGTGAACACTGGAGTCCTGCATATATTGCAAATAAGCGTTGATCGGTAAAATATAAAACATAATGACTATGAAATCAATCTGCCGGGTTTTGTTCAAGGGCCCTTTCATTTCTAATTACAAATTTAAAAATTCATCTTATCAAGATAACCTTGTTCTTTATGAATAATGATTTAAATAATAATAAGTTACGAAACTACTACGTCCTATTGCAAAAGTGATGTTTGACCTTTGTACACATCGCTAATTTAAGCTTTAAGTTCATTACAAACACACTTATGATATAAGAAACTAAGAATAACATAATCAGCTTCATGATTGGCACTAATGTCAAGTTGTTTTTTTTTTGTTCAGTCTCGTGTATAATAGTTACGGCCAGTAAAGAATGATGCGCCATGCCAAATGGGATGTACATTATAAATAATGTTATTAAGAGAATTAAGAAATTCTGATTTGTCTAATATTGTTTGATAAAACACCCTTTTTTCTGGAAACTGTAGATACCACGACACCGAGAGTATGACTAAACACACATTTTTTATTGGACTACCAATGTTTTTTATAAAAGGTTATATAAAAAAGTGTAGACTACAACAATTTAGCCGTAAGGATACTTAGAAGGTGCAAAGAACTGGTATTCCATTTTTTTTCGGGTGGAAACCCCCGGGTTATCACCGTGTTATTATACAGTGGAAGTTTCCGAAGTGGGCGAAGACCTAGAGGTATTAGCGTTCTAGTCGAACCCTACTGAAACCTTACGGCGGTCCGTCATAAGTGGATGTATTGCAAAGAATTTAGGTGTACCCTAAGATGGAGGCCCTTAGAACACCTGCAAACATTACTTAGTAACCTCTTGATCAAAAGGCGATGCAGGGTGCTTTGACCCCGCATTTATCGTTAACCTCTGGAAAGCGCTTAAAGAGGTCGGAGATCGCTTAGCGCTCTCCAGGATCTGGTGCCTCTTCTACGGGATGTTTGAGCACTTGTCCTCTCACTCATCACCTCTCCGAAGGAATTGGTATTTCTTATACAAACAAACATTCTTTGCTGTCGACAATAAAACTCAAGTCGGCATTTAATTTAAACAGGTTAAGACATATTGAACACTTGTATGTAGCTATGGAACGAAATGACCTGGTAATGTCAAAAGAGTTTGGTATTTAATTGTTATCTAAATAAAGATTATTTTGAATTATTTTTAAACCAACATATGGCCTACCTGATGATAGGCGGTGACCGTGGCCTATTGACATCTCTGTAAATATCTAATATTTAATAATATAATATTTAATAATATAACTATATATATATAACTAATATTTAATACCTTCTTTGAAGAACCCATTGTACTCCTTAGAGAGAAGCATGGCATGTAGAGAGTTTCACAATTTGAGTGTCTGCAATTGGAAGCTCTCTCTCAGCGATTTGAAAGGAACTTCCTAAGTTCCAATCACATCACAGTACGGCACCACTCTGGTTTTAATGTGTGAGGTTCCAACGCTTTCAAGCACTGTAGTGGTAAAACGTGGCCAGGTACAACACAATAAATAATAAGTTTAACATTGTGTTGTGTGTGGCTATTAAATTTGTTTCCATAGAAGCTCATACAAAATAAGTATGTTTAGTGAATTCTGTAACATAGTAATAAATAGGCCAAACCTGTTTGCCTGGCCACCTGTTCATTATGTTTCGTTAAATAGTAGGTAGTTATTCTTAATAAAATTTGTTTTATTGAAATAGGCACCATATTACTATGTAAGTCCAATGACCTCAAGGTGTGTCGTATCCGCCATTCTGTCTAGTTATCATCAGAAACTAGATTAATAATTATAAAACATACATTTATTTCAAACCTGATATATGTTTAGATTCTCGCCGTGTCGTGCCGATCGAATCCAAAAAGTAAACAGAAATAGCAGTTTAACTAGAGCGACAGAGGAACGAAAAGTATTCCATAGCTCCAGATAAAAGTGCATATCGTATTTGAAGCACCCCTTGTTTTCTTAATAAATATAAGTGTATTCTCCTATTAATAAAACGTACATTATTATCTTTTGGATATACACCAGGAGTGACAGTTTGGCTACGGCACGGCCACCGTTTTTAGAGACCCCCATTTAAAGAAGAGCATAATCTGATACCGTTTTCTCGAGAAGAGCGCTTAAGACAGGACATGACAGGGTCATTAGGAGGGTGACGGTCTGCTGTTTCCACTATCATCACGCCGTCCGTGAGAATTTAACTGATTAATTATTACTAAGCGATTTATATTGTGAATAACGTTTAGCCGGGCGGCGGTTTGTAGCAGACAATGCCACGAATCTACATACAAATCAAGACGCAGTAAATCTAGCCACTCCTGATTAGTTAGGTGTTTTTTATGAAGAGTCATATGCCATAGTCATTATTATAGCCATGTACATGTAAACTTATTGTGTCTTAAAACTAAACGCGAAAACTCACATACAATTATATTGCATCCAAGTGCTTGGCTTGGATTTTTAAAAACTAAATTATACCTTTCACTACTTCGAAATATGCTGTGATAGATATAAACAAAACACAGCCTCATGAACAGAATAAATGAAAGTGATCGAGATCGTGAATTTAAATGAGTAAACTAGTAGCTTATAAGGCTCAGTAGCAATAAAGCCTTTAAAGGTGAATTTTAAGAATACCTTTGAAGGTCTTCCCTATGTAAACTCACGTCTACCTTTGTCATGCTCATGCTGCAAGGGCATAGGCCACATTTAAGTGTGCCCGAATACGTTGCGGTATCTGTACTTGAACCAAAAGGTTTGGCTCTTGATGATGTGAAGATACCTGAGTAGTTATATCTACAGTCGCAAATAGGCGCTCACACGTATAAGCTGTAGTGCAGTCGCTTCCACTGAATGAACACAATTTATTGTTTTATACCTACCATTACCACGAATTCTCAATCAATCGTTGACTTGAAGTGTCGATGCCTTCAAGTCAGCATGTCAATGTTCATTCACACTGAGCAAGTTCAGATTTCGTCGAATCATGTTTTTAAGACATTTAGAGATGGTTATTTTAGCACGGCCCCTGTGTTGCCGCCTATAAACATCTGATACGAAATATTGTGAAAATAATTAAAATTGAAAATAACCCTCATGCATAAATCCTTCTCAAATATTCAAATACTTCAAAAATCTATAGACTGCAAATGCTACTTTTAGACTGATTGAAACTTAAAGCTATCTTTTTACATAAAAAAAAGTAATCCTGTTTAGCGGAGAATATTTATTATTTATTTCACGGATAAACAAAGAAAAGCATTGTATAAAGGCATATGTTGGACAGACAGAGGCATGTGCGTAAACCTGTAATATCAATAATGGTAATGACGTAGGTGTTCTCGGTCAAGTCCAGTTAGACCGGTTGTTATGTATGGGACATAAATGTGTAAAGAATTTCAAATATTGTCCAGGTAACGACAAAAATGCGCAGTGTCCTTATACGCACTTTGCGACATTATTTTCGTCAAATAGTCATATGTGATATGTTTGCCTCGTTACCTTACATCATTGCGGTGCCATAAAAAATATTTATAGATGGGTTGCGGTGCAAGACAGTAGCGTGTGAAGTATTACGGAAACTTGTTTCTGGTTCCGATGCGGTTTGACAATATTGGAACTGTTATCTTGTTGTTTGAGGCTTTGACCGCATATACCTCACTGTATCTTAGAATAAGTAAAGTTTTGGATAGAGCTAACGAGTCACTATATTGTACTATATTCTAGTGATTGCAGTCAGACACTCAGAGTCCACCAATGTCAAAACGTTAAACTGAAGCAATGTATTCTCAAGATAAAGAGTACATTGCAAGGTAGGCAACAGATTTACAGACCAGGATGCCTCATGCCTAATAGTAATCGCGATTGCTGGATCGATGTACAATTGTTCTGTCTTTCGATATCTAAGATTAGTGGAAACGATTCGAGTAGACGGGTCACCTGATGGTAAATGACTACCGCCGCCCATGGGTACCTGCAACTCAAGAGTCACAAGTGCGTTGCTGGCCTTTAAGGTGGGAGTAGGGGAAGAGGGGGGCAGAGGGGGGAAGGCAGGAAGGAGGAAGAGGGGAGAGGGAAGGGTTAGGGCTTCCGGTAACCTCACTCACTCGCCGAAAAGTAATGAAAGCATTGCTTCACTGTCGGTTTTCTGTGAGGCCGTGGTATCACTCCGGTCGAGCCGGCCCATAGGTGCCGAAGCATGGCTCTCCCACAAACAGCTATTTCTTGTATGTGTCCAGCTGAGGAAAATTAGTACTGTTTTAGAATTCTTATTAAGGTAATGATCGTGATCGCAATTGGGAGGGAGGAGCCGAGTAGGTTAGCACATTACAAGGTTAAGTAATACTAGCCATGTCAGTCTTATCAATTCTTAACTCGTTGAGCCCTCTGTACCTCAGAGAGCACGTTAAACCGTTGGTCCCGGTTGCCATATGAACATCTGTGGCATTCGTTACAGAGCACGTTAAACCGTTAGCCCGGGTGGCATACGAACATCTGTAGCATTCGTTACGGGTAGTTAGATCCCTAAAAAGTCCGACATTCTGGTCTAACTACAGAACTTCGATACTGTCTAGTACTTGGGTTGTATAGATCTGATGGCAATTGCTTCACGTAAAATATCGTTTCACCGTATCGTAGTAAGACTAAAAGCCGACTCCAACTTAGTTGGGAGAAGGCGCGGAGGATGATATGAAGGTAATGATCGTTCTGGAAGTAAGTTCGGTTTTGAAATCAATTTCCTTCTATAATAATAATCTTTTATTTTTTTTAGCATAATGAAGGTTTACAATTTTCAATTTCAAAATATAGGTCATAGAATGACTGATTACAATATAGTATGAAACGTTAGCTAGGTGCTTACATACTAATGTATTTAAACATTGTATCATAAGTGCCAGCGCCTTCCATTAGAATTTTCAAATTCTTGTGACGGCCAGATAAAAAGATATTATGCTCATTACATTTAAATTTTCATGTTATAACTGTGATTAACAAAAGTTAATAATTTACTATTTATTTTCTTTGTATTGTGAAATAGCCTCAATTGCTTAGAAGTAGAGCGATAGAAGTCACCACACGTTATCCGTTATCGGCAAACCTCTTGCTTGGCCCTCTGGCCGTAACACTGTTTACCACCTCAGTGGTATAAAAACATAACACAATATAAAACTCCAATGTTGCAATACTTGCGTAGACATGGTCTACATTTAAATATTTTAATATTAAACTAGCAAGTCTGATGCAAAACGCATTTACCATAATATATGTATGTAAACGGAGCGATGAACGTGATTAGTAAAACTTCAACGAAAAGTTTGAGTGAGTGTGAACATTTTTTCAAAAGGTAGACGTTGTGAGGAATGAGATTTTTTTCTATACCGGAAGCACGCGGTACCCAGAGATAAAAACAATCACCTCTAAACTTGTCTTATTTGAATTAGATGACACTTTAGTCTCGTAATCGCGAATGCAAAAGATACGGTAAGGCAAGGTGTGTTAACTGTAATTCAAATAATTATATTAAAAATTATTTGATGGGAATCGAGTCCTCGTAATCCTTACCAAAATATAATTTGATAAATTAAAAAAAATATATAAAAATTTATAATAGAGCTGTTTTATTTATAATTTTGTTGAGGGTTCGTTAAAACAATGAAATAAAATTCCGTAATTAAAAGTTAAAACCGGACAAGTGCGAGTCTGACCCGCGCACCGAGGGTTCCGTAAATAAAATAACTTGTGTGTAGACGGAAAAGGATTTTTAGAACGCTAGTACGTTCTAAAATACTCTTCCGTATATCGATGTACAACATAGTCATCTTTCCAATCGCAAAATATAAGTTTGTAATCACCATCAAAGATGTTTTATGTAATATAACAACAAATTAACGGTTTCGAGTTTCGAGTTTCGGATTTTTTCCTTTTATTTGTACTGTCAGAACTTGCTTCTCAAAAAATTTCATGATTCTAGGTCAATGGGAAGTACCCTATAGGTTATGATTTACCTGCGAACTTGTTTCTGGTTCCTGAGGAAAATGGTGAGTGGTGGAGACAGACAGACGGAAAACAAAGTGATCCTATAAGGGTTCCTTTTTTTACTATTGAGGAACGGATCCCTAAAAAGACAAATTTTATTATGACGTTATTTTATTTGTTATATTTTTCAGCCAAATCAGCGCTTCAGACAATCGCAAATAATTTACCACCATCATCATCGCAGTCATTTGAGTGATAGGATGTCCACCCCTGATCAATGAGCTGTGAGACTTATTAGCTAGTTGATCGTAGTACCGAAATTCTGTGTATTAACATTCACACAATAGGCAGTCTTTAAAGACATTACATATATACCAAACGATGAGTTATTAAATTGCCTACTAAATATTGAAAGTAAGATTATATTAACGTTCATATATCTATATATCTTATGTATCGTACAATATTCGTAGTTTTAATTCAGCAACCAACTGTGTGATTTGATTTTTACTTTAAAAATAAATAGTAAAAATAAAAGTAAAAGTAAATAATTATAGTTTAAAAACTAAAAAACACGCTTTTATAGAAAATTCAACAAAAAAAAAAATAATCGAATTATTGCATTGTCATCGGTCTTTGACATGTGTGCAAAATTTGAATGAAATCTGGCCGTTTAAAGTGGGTCAAAATCGCGCCCAAAGGAGTCGGTTACAAACATTTGTATGTTTGTAACCTAATATAAAGCGTGTAAAATAATAAAAGTGGTAAAATGTCTTGTATTCGTGTACCCAGCTTAGAGTCTTATAGGTTATTATTATATAGGTTCTTCCATAAACAGTTCATTGCAGAGGTGGGATGTGGGATATTCCTACAAATATTCTTATACTGTTGGTAATGAGTAATTTCTAAATCAATTTTTCATTTTAGGTATGTTATAAAGCAGTCAGTAACGTTAATTAAAGTATTGGCAGAGAATACATACATAATAGTACTAGGTATTGTATGAAACGAACATGTTTAATTAAATCAATATTTATCAATAACCATTTAAAAGCAGACCACACTTGTACATTTTCATATTTAGTATATTATTTTTAAAAGCTTATTATTTAATTAGTAATTAATCCTATAGGGCACGGTGATTGGGGGTTGCTCCTGAAGGCCCTGACCCAAGAAAGAGGTGGTGACCCGTGGCGGCCTTCTATTGGCAGTTTCGTTGGACACTGCTATCGAATTCTGTAGTCTGCCATTCTGCCACAGTACCTGAGGCGGCCAGTGGTAGACTATTTGGAGGAGTGTAGTGTCATGTACGAGGACCGAGATGGAAATCTGAGACGTTGGTAACTCTTATGGATCATGAGGTACGACTGGGCCTTTCGTGGTAACTTCCTCCACGGGCTGGGCGTTACCTGTTACACCGAGGACACTCTCGTCATAGCCCAGGGGCCGAACGTCGAACTTTCAAAAGGCTTGGCCACCAGGTGGTCGAGCGCATCGAGGCGCTGGGCATACGGGTGGGCCTGAATAAGACGAATGCCACGTTATTTCACGGGCCGGGAGTCGTCCGGTTAAAAGGCACTGTGCACTGACACCGGTGCACCGTAGCGGTGTGGGTGGAGGCTTTGACCGTCCAGAATAGGGCGCTCCTCTGGCGCCCTCAGAGCGCGAGATTTGGAGCCGGAAATGCTCGCCGAAATCTATCGGCGGACAGCTGAGTTTCGGGAGGGAATTGGCAGTCAACCCCCACCCGACGTGGTAGCCGCGTGGCGTGAAGTCACCCGCAGAGCCACTTTGATTGCCACATATGAGGTGATTTTTTCAGACTTTAATGACGTTAAAATCAATTGCAATTAACGTTATTTTAAAAAACGTATCGACAGCTACAAATACCTTTTAAGTGAAATAATAGAACCTAATTAAATTTTATTAAAATAAATGTAAGTTATACTTCCTTTAGGAATTATGGGTTCACAATTATTAGGTACATACCAGTTGATCCGACAGACGTTGATACTGGCATAAAAAAATCTATAATTTGTTTTATTATCATGATAAAAACACTTCTCTTATTTTCTTAAAAACCTTTTTTATATTAATTAAATATATAAATGAAAGAATTCCCCTTCCTCCCGGACCTCTGTCAAGAGCAGTAGTGTATATAGTCACAGTCAATTTATTATTCAAAAAATATAAAATTAAAATTAAACAAATCAGTGTAATAAAATAGGACCGCATAAAAACCGAAGAGATCTAGAATCTACGTACATCTCGTGAGGACGAACTTACACAAACACGCACTCGTTATTGTTCAAGAGGGACAGCACATCGGTCAGATACCAAAAACGCTACCCTACTGCTACCGTAAAGAAATAAGACAGCAATATATCTGTCAACTACGAATAAAGAGTACGCTTGCTTGGGCGCAGAGGTCTACTTAAACTGGACGGAAAGCAATAATCTTCGTATTCGTCGATTCCAGCAAATTTACTTTGACCTGCTCAGGAGTTCACATCTACGTAAATAGGCCATCTCTGTTAAGCACTGTGCGCCTAGTACTTGTTCCCCGATACAGTGAATACAAAGCTAAAATATGCCGCTTAAACGCACACCCCCCGCCTCAGCCGCTCCATCGCCGTCGCCGTCTGCAGGGGTCGTTGAAAACTTACGAAGTGCTGCCTTAGTTTTTACTCCTGCACCCAAAGACTCACCCCTGCAACATTGCGAGTCGGAACCCGATCTACACTCTTTCGCGGTAAATATTACTGAGCGTAAAAAAAGAAAATATGACGAAGAAAACACTGATGTTATAACCCTTATTAAGGAAATGTTTACGTCTTTTTCTAAAGAACAAGATATGCGTTTTCAAGAGCTCAAGACGAGCATGGATGTTATGTCCCATAAATATGACGAATTTTTGTCGAAAATTAGTTCTCTCGAAAAAGAGAGAAAAGCGGACAAAATACTTATTAAGGAGTTGGAGGAAAAACTTGAAATTATTGAACGGAAATCCCGAAGAACCGGTATCGAGATTCGTAATATTCCAAAACAAGATAAAGAGAACAAAGAAACTCTTTGTAGCGAAATTAAAAAATTGGGAAACGCAATAAACCTTAACATCGACTACTCTAACATCAAAGACATCTACCGCTTGAGATCAAAAGATGCCTCAAACCCAGTAGTCGTGGATCTTACTTCGGTACTGCTCAAGGACCAGATACTCAAGGCCGTGAAGAATTTTAATAAATATAAAGCCAAAGGAGAAAAATTAAATGCTAACCATTTGGACCATATATCAGTCAAAACCTCTTTATGTAACGGAAACATTAACTCAAAGAACACAAAAGCTGTATTTTTTGGCGAGACAATTTAAAAATAGTCATGGTTATAATTTCTGCTGGACTGCAAATGGGATTGTCTACCTTAAAAAAGATGAAAACTCGTCTCTCATTCGCATTAATTATGAAAGCAACATAGTTAAATTAAGAAATACATTGTGACTATTTTATGCCTATTTTTATGTGATTATGTACTTAAACTATAAGCTATCTTTTTATCTTTTGCATGTTTTTAGGTCCCACAATAATTTAAAATATTGTAGCACTTTATACATACACACTTATTACACTTTCAATACATCATACTTCCACAATTATCCTAAATTAATCGACTACACACATGCACATTCTCTACTACACAATATTTCAAAACCAGGCAGACTAACACATTTCATCAATTATGTAATTGCTAAAACACTTTTTACACGTACTGTACTTTGTATATACTACAAAACTCTCCTAACATTATTTTTGAAACCAGTCTACATTAGTTGTCGAAATCAATTATTACATCTACATTCAATAACATAATTGATTTAACAAAGAATTTAGACCAAGAAAGTGTATCGCACTCACAAACTGTAGATATCGAAGAGTGTCATAAATTAATACCATCAACATCCGAGCAATTTCTGATCCTCGCACAGAACATACGCAGCGTCACGTGTAACATGCCAGGCTTTGAAGTCTCACTGGCGAGGTTGAGGCTGAAATGTGACTTAATTATTTTAACGGAATGTTGGCTTGCCCACACGTCAATAATACCAAACTTAACTGGATACTGTCACGTGGGTACAAAAATCAATCCTATACAAAATGATGGCGTGATTATTTACTACAATGAACATCTTAATGTAACCATAACAGAGCCAAACGTGAAAGAGTGCAATTGCCTAGTTACTGAAATTGAAAATCGCATTGCTATAATCGCCATATATCGCTTTCCATCCCATAAAAATATTGACGAATTTCTATCGTCCCTAAATAAAATTCTGCAGTCACTATTAGGTTTCGAACATGTCTTTGTAATAGGGGACATAAACATTGATATAAATCCTAGCAAAATTAACTTAAATGGAGAACGTTACTTAACCTTAACTGCTACTCATGGTCTCTTACCTACCCACACCTTAGTTACCCAAACTTATCCTTAGTTACCTGATGCGCCAGCGACTCCTGCCTGGATCATATACTAGCAAAAACAAAACACCCTATCACTACGGTCGTACTACAAACAACCTTGACAGATCACTACCCGGTCGTACTTAATATGATCCTTAAAAAAGCGCGCCAATTTGCAATAACATCTGTAACAAAATTTAATGATTACGGTTTGAGTCAAGATCTAGCCAAAATTGATTTCGATTCCATATATAACCTATCTAACCCAAACTTATCCTTAGATTATTTAATATAAAATGTCTTCAAACTGCAATTATAAACAACACCAAACAGGTTTTACTTTCCCAACGCCACAAAATTATTAAACCATGGATGACACCAGGCTTGCTGCGATGTATCAGAAACAGAGATAAACTACATAAAAAATCTAGTCTTTTACCGGGCAATGACATTTTAAAACGAACATACACTCGATACAGAAATTTCTGCAATGCGATACTAAAAAAGGTTAAACGAACGTATGAAAAAAATCTACTACAAAATGCTAAACAAGACAATAAGAAATTATGAAGAGCAATAAAAGACATCACTAACACATCACAAAAACACTCACATTCTAAAGAACTGCTAATGTACTGCAAAGCAACAGCAACTTCGCCTGAAGAATCGCTAAATAAAGTCAATAGTTATTTTATTAATGTAGGAAGTTCACTAGCAAATAATATCTATCAGAAACAATTGTACACATCCAATACAAATATCCAAAACTATCATACAAACACCAATGTTTGTAATTCTTTTGTTCTATTTGACACGTCGGAATCAGAAGCAGAACGCCTAATACTTGACCTAAAAACGGATTGCGCTAGCGGCTGGGATCATATTAGTAACAAAATTCTCAAATCACACAAGAATATTTTTGTATCTCCACTTACAAAAATATTTAATGACTGCCTTCAATCAGGCGTTTTCCCCGACTCTCTAAAGAAAGCAGTAGTTTGTCCAATCTTTAAAAGGGGCGACAGAGATCGTGTCGAGAACTACCGGCCAATTTCCATCTTGCCATCTATATCGAAAATACTAGAACGTATTATAAATGTGAGGCTTGTTAACTATTTAGAAAATAATAGTTTGCTATCAATTAATCAGTACGGATTTCGAAGAAATAAATCAACTGAGCTAGCCGTCAATAAACTCATAGATCATATAACTTCAAACTTGGATAATGGGAAAAAATGCCTCACTATTTTCTTGGATTTAGCCAAGGCTTTGACACGATTTCTATTTCCATTTTACTGGACAAACTCGAGAGACTAGGTGTTAGAGGAATGCAACTAAAATTATTTAAAAGTTACCTAACTGGGCGATTGCAATGTGTTCGAGTAGGAAATCATGGAAGTACTGACCTATAGGTATCGCACGGGGTTCCACAAGGCAGCATACTTGGCCCTACGTTATTCCTCGTGTATATAAATGAACTCACAAGCTTAAGACTCTCTAAAGGCGAAATCATATCTTTTGCGGATGATACTGCACTCTTCTTTTCCGCCAACACTTGGGATGAGGTTTTTGTTGCTGCACAGACGGGTTTTAGTGCTGTTAGGAACTGGCTTGATAGAAACATTCTTACCCTTAACGTAGATAAGACGAAATATATCTGTTTCAGCATAAAAGGTGTCAAAGAAAATATTGATTGTCATAAAATCATATCACATGAATGTCAATTCGGCCGTAACTGCTCATGCCCCTTACTAGAACGTGTACATACAATAAAATATTTGGGCATTACCATTGACAGCAATCTCAACTTTAAAGAGCATATAAAACTATTGTGTGGTACGGTAAGAAAGTTAATATATATATTTAAAAATCTCAGGCATATTGCTGACCCCGAGTTGCTGAAACAGATATACTATTCATTCTGTCAATCGCTCTTGACGTACTGCATCTCTACCTGGGGTGGCGCCTTACAAACAATGATGAAACCGATCGAGATCGCGCAGCGTGCGATATTAAAGGTTTGTGCCTTTAAGCCTATATTTTTCCCTACTGCGATGATATACCAGATTACCGGAGTTCTGACTGTTCGGCAACTATTTATACTGAGTGCTTGTCTCCTACAACATAAAAAGCAGATCTTTGACCCACACCTTTTAGAGAAACGAAGAAAATATATTGTTTGTCCACGGTTAACTACTTGTAAAACGAAATTTGCCCAACGTTTTATTAATTTCATTGCCCCTTTTATCTATAATAAAATTAATAAAGCTTTAAATATATATCCTTTGACAAAAGTGCAAGCAAAGAAACATGTATGTGAATACTTACTAAATCTGAACTATGAAGAAACTGAACTTCTACTACATATAGATCAGTAAATAAAAGTAGACAGAAATGCCTTACATCGTCATAAATAAGTTACGCCTACACACCCAAACACACATCCACTCACAACACACACTCGTACAAGTACACGCACAAGCACACCCGTACACGCACAAATACACACACACCCACGAACAGGCTACTTTATACACCCTCTCACGCTCATACACGTAAACTATCACTTTACACACAAGAGAGGACACTTGCATGCACACTTCTTTTTTTTACTTCTTTAAATTAAAAATAAGTATTTAGTTTTAAATACAAACCAACAAGTCATATTACCTTAATGTTTAATGGCTATGATAGCTAGACAATATTATATCCGAGAGGATTGGCGCTGATAGCCGAAATACAGGCTCTGCCTAGTTCGGTTACAGATGCTAAACTCATTTGTAAATTGTCACTACATTCAACCGCCGAATACAGAATAATAGTGATGTATTATAGAACTATATAACTATTATAGTAAGAATCATTGTATAAAATGCAATGTGAGAAATGAGAAACTTAAAAAAAAAAAAAAAAATTAGTCACATCAGTCCAGCTGTTTTCAAGTGATGAAGGTATGCAAAATTAGGAGTATCACTATTATTATATGTATAATACGTCAATCGTATGGGGAAGTGTAGGTGGTATGAAGAAAGAAGAGAAGAGTTCAATAAAGTGATAAACAAACGCATTTGTATGGTATACGATACAAAGGTATTAGTTATGCACATAACTACACTTCCCCAAACGATTGACGTATCATACATAAATTATTTATTTAATACCTGTTTTAAAATAAAAACAAATTAATTGTCTAAAACCGGACTCAACTCGAGTTAAAATATGAATAGTCTATAATAGTTTAATTATAGTGTTAAATGAAACAGAATTGTGTAAACATCCTGCATACGAAAAAAAACAATGATAAGTTATTTTGGTTATACTAAAAAAAAGACTAGTTGGGGCTCTGAGGCGAAGAGCTTCATCGCGGATATTGGCCGTCGGATTAGGGATAGATATGGTGACTCCCGTTCCGGGTCTTTCCTTGTGCAAAGGTTGTCCATTGCCATTCAGTGAGGCAACGCTGCCAGCATCATGGGCACTTTTGCGCCGGGAGTGATGCGGGACGGGTTACTTTGACTATTTTAATTTAATTTGAATGTGTATATTTTTGAATTAACATAATTATCTAAAACTAGAGCGGATTTTATTACTAAAATGACTAGTGGACTTTATTTACTTGGAACTTTCATTAGGTACACATTTTGAGACCTTATTGTGTGTTAATATAATATTTAGGTTGCATTGTTTTATACTATTTCCATGTTTTACATCTGCAGAGTAATGACTTTGGAGATATAAAACATTTAAAACAATTGTCTAATTGTTTGTTCGCAACTGGCAAAGATATCGCGTAACACACACAATAAATGGACACCCCCAACCCCTTCTTCTTTGAAGTCAGCAATTAACCTTATTATCACTCGAGTAAGAAGTAAGTTTCTCGGATTCTGCGTTTGGTGCATTTTTGTTCATAAAGTGTAGCACAGATGTTTATGCCTACTTCTTTGGGTTTAAAGGTACACTAACCACAGGTACGACCAACAAACACATCTCACTACGCCTCTCTCAAGCGATCAAGTCGATTTTTTTTTAAATTTACGATGTGTAAAAGCATGCAACGATACATAACACAACATTTTCTTTAAAAGGTAGCTCCTAAATTCGGATACTACAGATATTCAGGGTTTTGCATATCTTTTCACGCATATACATGTCTTAATATTCTTTGCTGCTTACAGAATATTGCCAATATGAAACATGAGCCATATTATACTTTTTCTTTCCTATTGGGGACAGTACTGGAAAATCTCCAGTACTAAACTCATTAGAGATGGACCGTGCAGTACTGTAAAGAGTCGATTTTTTTAGAGTTATAGAGTTTTCTACTTATGAAGGTTTTCGACTTAGGTGAATTTTGTAAGGAAATTTTCGACTTGTAGAAGTTTAGATTAATTCAAACTAATTTTGAGTTAGAGGGGTGAAATAGATAAAAAGCTAGTAGTAGAGATTATTAAAATATATGTTATGAAATTAACAGTTATGTAACATAATTATGTACTTTAATATAAATATTTCGGATGGTTTCTAACGGCATTAGCACGGGCATTAGATATCACAGGTGTAAAGACCAGAAAAATCGTTTACTTTATAAAATTCCGTAAAGTAGGTATTTAATGCGGTTCTTGCCTCTTCGTTAAAACGTATAACAATAATAAGTACCCAAAATGACACATCTGATACATGTAGCAAGTAAACAAACACGTGTTAACGTCAACCATAAATTCCTTTATAATTTCATAGAATTTGTATAACTATTTGTTGAACCTTACATTGTTTTCTAAGAAACGTATACAAATTCTTAAAGTCGGTAATTTACTTAACTTTTCTTCGATATATAATAAAGGTAATAAGTTTTAAATTATCGAGTTGTAGAGGTTGTAAAAGAGGGTTTAGATTTCGAGCAATGGAAGTTTTGGGGCTTGAAGGCAAGGGAATAAAAGTCTGAAGTCTTTTGAGTTGTGGAAGTTTTAGACTTAAAATGAATCAAAACTAAAAAAAAATGTACCGCAAATCGAAATATATCAAAAACAGGACACAAATAAATAGGACTATATCTGGGTGCAAGGATATAACGACCAACCTTGCGATTCCAGAGATAGTCCCATTTTTCATGTTAGCGCCATACAAATGTTACTTTAAAAAATTAAAATTATTTTATTTGTACACGTAATTGCCTCATACGACATTTTGTGGTTTAGCAAAGGATCCTTTTTATTAAATACAAGTCTCTATGGTTATTTGCAGCCCAATATGTGACGCGGCGTTCTAGACAAGAACATGAAACTGTGTGTTGCTTATGTAACAGCGCGCCAATTGCTTTTTTATGTGCACTTCGAGAGCCCCGTAGGAATGGTGCAAGGCGTCCGTGCGTTTCTTTACTTTACCTTTGAAATATGTATTTTATAAACAACGTGTAAGGGTCACTATGACTATAGCGTGCCCGAATTTACCAAGAAGAATTAGCTCTTTGGGCACCATGCGCGTTAGGTGAGAAGTTCGTTTCGTTGCAACGTCGACCGTCTTGCAAAAGTTGACTCAAACTTATCGATGATATTTTGCTCATCACGTGCATAGCTCCGTATATATTATGGTAAATAATCTGCGCATCAGACCTGTCACATTAGTATTGAAATATTCAAGTGTAGACCGTGTCTACTCAATTGCATATCTACTTGAGTTTTATTTTGTGTCTATGTGTGTCACCGTAATAAGATTGTGAATATCGTTAGTTTATAAACAATCTCACCATATTATAAACTGACGAAATATTATGAACTGTACCCACCATTTACAATTTGGCGTATTAATAACTAGCAGCGGCCCGCGGTTTCACCCACGTAAGTTCCGATCCCGTAGAAATATCGGGATAAAAAGTAGCCTATGCGTTAATCCAGGTCTCCAGCTATCTACATACCAAGTTTCATCGCAATCGGTTCAGTGGTTTTGGCGTGAAAGAGTAACAAACATCCATCCATCCATCCAAGCTTTCACATTTATATATTAGTGGCATAATTGGAAATCAGACCAGACGGACTGCACAACTTTTGGCTTAAATGGTTCCGAAGCTCGCATAGTCGTTTGATATTTCAATTCCAAGCAGCTTTAGATTCAGGGTTATTACCCCATTTTATGACCACTGGCATTACTACTATCCGTACTTACTATTATCCGTGTATAAGCTTCTAACATCTATTCTGAGACTCAAAATTACTGCATATTTCAATAAAAATTCGATTTCTCAGAATTTATGTAGAAGCAGGACCCGTGGCACTAAAGAGCTCCTTATCATGGATATGGCCATGAGCCAATAGGTGCGTCGTAGCCGTAAGAGTCTGTCGACATGTTGGATAAACTATAAGAACGCCTACGTCTCGGTTCCACGTACGAGTTGTATAAAATTGATACAACTCTTTGCACTTTTTTGAAGTCATGTCAATGGAGAACGATACTTTGCTATCCAAGATAGCGGCAGATTGTGGCAAGGGATGTATCAATAAGGATTGAGCGGGATATATTTCAAGGTGATAGTCTAAGTCCCTTGTGGTTCTGCCTGGCTTTGAACCTTCTCAGTACTCTGTTAGAGGGTTCAGGGCTAGGCACAAAGCCGATCTAGTTATATCTCACCTTCTATATATGGATAATTTGAAACTACTAGCCCCCACTAATTTGTAATTGACAGCGTTACTGAAGGTAACTGAAAACTTTAGTAACTCTATCGGGATGGAATTTGGTGTGGACAAGTGTGCAGTCAGGCTTGTAAAGAAAGGTGTGATAGTGGAATCTGAAGGAGTCGAACTTTCCGATTCAACAAAGCTCAGATCTCTGTCGGCCACCGAAACCTACACGTATCTAGGTATATCACAGTCATTGGGAATAGCTCAATCTAATATGAAACAACCGTTTTTTTGGCTGCCTGAAAAAAAGCACTAAACAGTATTTTATCAGGGAGTAACAAAATTCATGCCTGTAACGGTTGGGTCATACCGGTTTTGATGTATTCCTTCGGTATACTTAGATGGACTCAGACCGAATTAGATGCCCTTGACAGGAGAATCCGTACACTGCTGACTGCATTCCGAATGCACCACCCACGTTCTTTAGTAATGAGGTTTTATATACCGTGAAAGTTTGGGGGACGTGGACTCTTAAACATTAAGACTATACACAATCGCGAGATATACAACCTTAGAGAATATTTTCTTTATACTGATGTGGAAGTGCATTGCAATGTGGTCGCAGTGGACAACGGACTCACTCCGCTCGCTCTGGATAAAGAGAACTGACGCAAGCCTGTAATGATGACTTAGTACTAATGATCGCACGGAGGTACGATAGGGCAAAGAGATCAATGGTCGTTTTTATAGAGCCCTAAATGAGCCTGATATAGACTTAAAAGCATTTATATCTTGGCTACGGTTTGGTGATCTTTCGGAGAAACCGAAGGTTTTGTCTTTGCAATTGTGGACGAAGTTGTTATAACGAATAACTTTCGAAAATATGTCCTGCAAGATGGCACGGTGGACATCTATCGGGCCTGCCACCGTCCTGGTGAATCTATCAGGCATATTATTTCTTGTTGTTCTCGTCTTGCCAACGGTGAATATTTAGACAGACACAACCAAGTGGCCAGGATGCATCAACAACTTGCCCTTAAATACAATCTTGTGCATTCAGAGGTGCCATATTACAGATATGTGCCCGACCCAGTTCTCGAAAATGGTCGTGCCACATTGTATTGGGATCGATCTATCATCACTGGCAGAACTATTGTTGCCAATAAACCTATCATAGTTTTATAGATAGATCAGAGCGCCGCGCAATGATTGTCGATATCGCTGTTCCTCATGACGAGAACCTCGTGAAAGTTGAAAAACAAAAACAAATGAAATATTTGGATTTGTCTCGCGAATTTGAATTTCGATTCGGCGATCATTGTTCCGATTGTCATATCTGCTCATGGATTGATAGCCAAGAACCCCTCGATCTACACTTAAGAGGCTCGCGTTAGACGACTGGATCAATGGACTGATGCAAAAGTTCTCAAAAGACAGGAAGCTCCTCACTATACGGACGGTCCGTATAGTGAGGAGCTTCCTGTCTTTGTAACCCTAACCACCGGTATCTTAGTCTCTGTACCCTATGTCGGTGGTCTACTATTTTTGATATTTAAAAATGTAATTTAAGCTTTAAGTTGAATAAAGTGGAATAATACTAAAATAAAATACCATATTTTCGTTAATTTCTCACACAATTGACAAACAAAGCAGGTGTTAAAGCGAAATACATAGTATGTACTTAGTCTACATTGTGAGAGAAATTATTTGTAGTATTTCTCGATAAATAAATAAATCTATCAATGGCAAATTTTGAACTGATCTCTAACCGACACGTGACGACGTAAACGTGAATTGTCCCAAGCCGTCATGGTAGATCAGGTTAGGTCATTTTAATATTTATTTTGTTACTACACGTGACATACTTATTATTCTAAAAAAATAAATGACATATCTGATATCAAATTATTAATTGTGAATTTTCTTTAGTAAACAACACCTATGTTTGGTTTCTAAATAAATAGATACAGAACGAGCTACAGCCAAAACCCATCAGGGACGCATTTATAATTTTATGGGTGATTAAACCGGACAGATAATGGAATCCTGCATATTTGTTCACAATTTGACGATTTAGCATTGATATATTAAAAACTATCGAGAAATAAAACGTAAAATTGTAAACTTGTTAAAAAATAGCTTACGTCTATCATTGACGTATTAAAATTTGAATTGTAGTCATATCTACCTATATATATTAAAATCGATGTATGTTTATGTTCTCTATGCGTTTCGAAACCATTAATCAGATTGTGATGAAACTTTGGTAAGGTGTTCTGGGGACGTCCGCGAGGGTTCCTCCTAGATTTTTTGTGCTAGGAATTCCCTAGCACAAAAAATCTAAAAAAAAAATGCCGGATGCAGCTAGTAAATTATAAAAAGTAACAAACATGGTTTTAGGTTACTTTTGTGTGTGCCAATAAAAACATTAAGTATAGTTATTATTGATTCTAGTTTATTGTATTTGTATTCTACAGTGGGAGAGCCATGCTTCGGCACGTATGGGACGGCTGGACTGGAGTGATACCACGGCCTCACAGAAAACTCACAGTGAAGCAATGTTTGTATTGTTTTTCGCCGAGTGAGTTAGGTTACCGGAGGCCCTAACCCTTCTCTCTCTCCTTTCCCTCCCTGTCTCCCTCTTCCCCCTCTCCCTCCCTTTCTCCCTCTTCCCCTCTTCCCCGTTCCCCTACTCCCACCTTAAAGTCCGGCAACGCACTTGTGACTCTTGAGCTGCAAGTGCCTATCTTTACTTACCATCAGGTGATCCGTCTGCTCGTTTGCCCCCAATCACAAAAAACAAAAAATGTATTATAGGGTATTCCGTTTTGTTGATATAGAAGATTAATACGAGGTTTTAGCTTCCGCAGTTTTAGGTGTTCTTTAATCATGTGTATCCGCGCTCTATCATTCATAATTCATTAATCACTTTACCTAGGTATATAATGTAGATCCCGAACAAATGATTATATCTATTCATCCTAATCGCTAGTTATAAACTGTATACTTAATAATAATGTTTAGGGAAATACCGGTACACGTCGCGAGCAATGTAACTAACAGTTAGGTACATAGGTATGTTCTGTAATTTACGTATATTATTTCTAATATTTAAAATCATAAAAAGGGTAAGTATAGTTTACCTTTACTCTTTAGACGATGTACAAATAAAAAAACCGGTCAAGTGCGAGTCTGACTCACGCATCGTGGGTTCCGTAAACAAACAAACTTGTATGTAGATAGCACGTCCATCGCAGGATAATTCCTGCGATGGACGTGCTATTTACACATTGCCCATTTTTCCAAAAGACAAACTTAACTTTGCAATTCTAAAAACACTTTCCCATACATTGATTTACGACAAAGTCAACTTTCCAACCGCAAAATATAAGTTTGTAATCACAATTTTTCTTTTGAGGAACGGCTCCTAAAAATGTTGCATGTTGCCTAACCATATCACGACAAATACGTAGTTCATTGAGGAAAGTCACTTAAGGTGGACCATTTATTTTTCGTGTGGTAATCACAACCATATAGGTACACTTAGTTTAAGTTCAGATCATCATCATCAAAATCATCAAATTGTAGGCACTGTAAACTTGCCTATATAGGTATAATTTACTAGGCACTAGGTGCAGGCTTAGCACGAATAGGGAGTATGCAAGTGACTCCAAAATAGCATAAATATTTTTATTGCTGTCTTTATTGCTATAAAAATATACATTTTGTGATTCCAAAAATGTTTTTTCTTTAGTTACCGCGAAAATATCTTTCTAGATGATGTAAAAAAACTAAAGTTTGAGCTTTTAATATTATTATTAAGAAGGTATACATTTTTTGTGTCTTATCGTGTTTTTACCAAGTATTAAAAAGTTGATATTTTAAATCTGCCTCGCAAATTTCTAAAAGGCAACGTCATTAGATGGAACGAAACGTGTAGTCAAATGACGCGCCTTGCACCACTTTTTCTATTGATCTGGTTTGTATAGTGGGTTTATAACTTTTATTTTCATAAATCAGTAAATAATTAAACACGTCGTGGTCTTTGGCGTCACAGAAAAAGCGTGCCGAAATGGCGGCGTTTAAATCACACGAAAGTGTGTAACAGTGGCGTAACAATAGAGTGGCAGAGTGGGCAAAATGCCACGGGCCCCAGGCCCGAGGGGGCCCCGAGATTAATGTGGTAACTACTGATGATCGCCGAAAACGATCAATCGATGTGTGTGTTGGCATCCTAAGGGAGGGCCCCATCCGATGAATTAGCCACGGGCCTCAGATGGTATAGTTACGCCACTGGTACCTAATTGATATTTTGTATGTGTTATATTTTTTCAGGTAATGTAATGACATACAGAATCGTTTAAAAGAATAAAAAAAATACATGCATTCATAAAGGTAGTTGGCAATTTTTCGTTGCTTGAGAAAGGAATAAGTAATGCAACACAGAAAAATAATATAAAACGTATTTATACAAGCATTCGCTTGAATCAAAAGTAAATAGTCAGAAAATATTCCGTTTTGAAAATTTAACTCTCTAACTAGGTATATCCACAGAGTGCAGCGGGTGTTACGGTTAAATTATATTAATTTATTTTTAAACAATTACATAGTTAACTTACTACAGAGCTACGGTGTGGTATTGATTTTATTGGTTTGTAATTATCAAGTAATTTCAACATTTAATTGTGTTTTTTGATAGCCAAAATTACTCCGTGGATAGTCTTGGCTTTCTTATTTGGTCCAAAATTCTCTGCTTGTGTCGGTTCGCAAATCAAAAAGATACCTACGGAAGTGAATATGTCACTAAAAATCCATTTGATTTGCAGGAGGTCGTGGGTTCGATTCCCACCCAGGACAAATATAAATATAATTGTGTGATGAGCATGATCATAATTGTTCTGTCTGACTGTAATTTAACTATAACTAGCGACCCGCCCCGGCTTCGCACGGGTGCAATGATGATAATGATACTAAATACTACAGAATGTCTTTATATACAACGTTCACAACTTTTTTGTCATTAGACAATACAAACATGTTTTCTTCAGAGGTTACTCTTGAAAGAGCCACATATAATTGGCCATGTGAAAAACACTCAACGCTCAAATCTAAGCCTGCGACATTGAAAGTTTGACCCTGCGATTTATTAATTGCATTTTAAATCTGTAATATCTTCGAAAATATTCATTGAAATTACATGCTGTAAAGGGCCATTTTGATCTATATTAACTACACAATGTATTTAAGGTACTTAATTGGAAAAGGATTAATGCTGTATTGCTTAAAATCGCTTCGTATATAAGCCATTATTTCTCGTAAATAGTAAAGGATAAAAAATGGTTATTGTGGGTTATCGCAGACTTTTTTGTAGACTTTTTTAAGGTGTACAATACTGTGGTACATTATTTTGATCTATCTCGTAGGGTTCAGCCAGCGTTTGCAATGTAAACGCAAAAAAAATGTGTTTATTTACGACATTACATTAGAAACCTCTAAAGTTATCAGTGTTTCTCTCCTATATTATGCATGTATTATACATATAAACCTTCTTCTTGAATCACTTTATCTATTAAAAAAAACTGCATCAAATTCCGTTGCGTAGTTTTAAAAATCGAAGCATACATAGGGACAGACGGACAGCAGGAAGCGACTTTGTTTTATACTATGTAGTGATATGTATGTAATTAGAAATATTGATGTATGTTTATCAGTCAGTAAGTATAGCACAGGCTCTGTCTAGTTTGGAATCAGACGGCCGTGTGTGAAATGTGTCAAGTTATTATTATTTTTGCACTCACACTTGAATGTTTTCCTGACAACCTGGGAAGCGTAAGTGATGGGCATAGCGAACGTTTCCATCAAGATATAAAGTCGTTTGAACAGAGATACCGAGGTTTTTGGGATAATATTAAGCTGGGCGATCATTGCTGGTCTATTTTAAAAGAATCTGACACAGAAAAGTATAAAAGAACAAGTATGTACTTTGAGACATTGTTTAATAACTTAATAACTTGTCACATCTTACACACGGCCATGCGGCGGCATAATCCCAAACCAGGCAGAACCTGTATGTACTAAGGTAATCAGACTGCTGATAAACATAGTTATATATTTCTAAATACATACATATTTTAGATAAATTACACCCAGACACAGAACAAGTGATCATACTCATTACAGAATTATTAGTACTGGCTGGTAATCGAACCTTTGACCGAATTTGTGTAATCTAAAATTATATTTAATATTTTATTATATTTTTGCTAGGTTTAGGTTAGGTTAGAATTGCGACAGCAACGAACCGATGCGAACGATGCCAGAACCGAATTCTACCTATTTTTTTAAAGCGTGTATTTTTTTTAATTAGTACTTGCCTATAAATGATCTGTCCCATTTTGTAAAATCACAAATTTGTCAAACGAAGAAGGTAAATTAAAATTTTTAGAAAGTTTTTTGATTTATGTGGAAGACACAACTATTTAGTGTGGTTATATTGCCGTACTTTTTTACTTGTGCTGTGCAATGTGCAACCCAAAGCCGATTCGTTTGTTTCGACTGTTCTGTGTTTGAGTTTCAATAACTTACTTAAATGTATTAAATTTTATGTTAAACTAACCTATATAATAATTATCAACTTAAAGGGTTATGAGATCTATAGGTTTTTAGAAAGAGCTTATCCTCTGCCACTTCCATTTTTACCTCTCGAAGACGTTCCTCACATTCTTCCAAATAAAGGAATGCTGGTCCCACTCTCGCTTTAGGCCTTGGATAAAAAATGTCTCTGCCTAAATAAAAGATGAAAATGATCTATGTCGATTAAAAGTAATCGATATGGTTTTATTTTATTTTATGTTGGAAGATCGAAGCGGAATCTAGTACAGGAAATCACATTATAATCATGAGACATTTACGACAGATAATAATAATATATATTTATCTATACCTAACTGGTTATTAAAGATATCAATTCTCAGTAACTGGTTATAAATGGAAATACAAGAAGTAATGGAGTAAAATACAGATACATATGTAAACAAGGCGGTTAGGTTGCGGTTGTTATTAATGTCTTTAATTTATGAAATATAGTTAGTCATGCTTTATTTTGCGTTTTACGTAAAATCCCAAAGTAAAGCGAAGGTAGTCTCGAAATACGTACCTACTTCCCTACTCTCTCTATCTCTCTCTCTCTTTATTCCGGATTACTTTCGTATTCGAAACATAGCCTATTATCGATAAACTTTATGTTGTTTGATGGTATGTTCGCTTGCATAAAGTTAGCGATTTGGGTATATGTTTCTAACAGTTACCTACAATTAAAGTACTTACGAAGGCGATATTTAATAGTTTAGTGACACTACTGCTAACGATAACCTAGCAAGGTACATGAAATTTAAATAATGATTATTATGAGCAATTAACTATGCCATGTACGGTGTACGTGTTGAATTGCAGTTATATGAATACGGTGATTAAGCACATACACCTCTTAGTGTTTATATTCGATTATGATATTCTTATCTATATTTTAACCGATTTCTAATTGATATTGATAACAGTAGATAGTTTTATAAGATTTAGCTATAGTTGGAGATGGTTAAAATAATCGGAAAATTTTAGTCTGAAAAATTCTAACTTTTAAGCTTTGGCGTTCCACGATAATAGATACAATTATGTTGACGGGAATCAGCATATCGGCTTTCTGCTGATGCAGCAGCAGCGCCAGCACAACCAGCTGTACTTGGAAGATGTGATGGCGCGAGGGTGTCAACGCAGGTTGCGTCCCACACCAAAGGCCTACCCATCTTCCATGGCAGTAACGACATACCATCTGGTCTCTTCCCATCGTCTCATACCAGACCATTAGGTTCACGTACGGCTGGCACGCCGGCGGTGACAAGAGCACGACGGATTATGTCATTAAGATTGGCATGTCGAGATATACCGCCTGCACTTCTGCTACAAGAAAGGCCATGATGTCCGAGACTGTCGACAGCTTCTCCACAGTGACAAAGATGCGGAGAAACACAAGGAGCTCCTAAACGAAGGCAAGTGGCAAGGCGGAATGTGTTATCGTCCAACAAGGTGCCTATGTTGAGCGATGGAAGTGCCTGAATCCATAGGCCTGATTCCCATTCTCCCACAGCCAACAAACAAGCGTGCTCTGCAACATTGGATGCGGTGTTAATTAAAAAAATCCTTCTTAAGGTGCATAACGGCGCGTCCCATTGCCTCTGAGAGAATGGATTAACAGGTAAAAGAGTATTGGGACAAGCTATCTGCCAAGCATTTATGGCATCGGTCTTGCAGGACACTTCAGAATTAACCAGTGTGTTTGTTAGAATTTTCCTGGTTAACTCTTCTGTGCCGTGGACCGAAGACAAAAATGCTGGAAGGCTGACATCTGAAATTTTGCGAACGCCAAGACCACCCAAACGAACCGGTAAGGATGCTTTTAGCCAGCCTCGGTCGTTCAAAGCAACATTTAAAATTTTGCTAAGGGTGTTTTGAATAATTTTGTCAATTTTTTCTAAAAGTGTTAAACGTTTCCAAAGTTGCGATGATCGAAGGACATGAGTAAATTTTGGTACGAAAAGACAAAAACGGAGTATAGTAAAAGCCGAATGGACATTAATTTTAAGTAAACGATCCGAAAAATCACCAAAATTTTTAATTTTGTCTTCTATGAAAGATTGAAAACCATCTTCCAAGACCCAAGAAGGCGGAGAGATGTTTTTTCTAAAACTTTAATGTTAGGTGCCAATGAATTGAATTTTTGTACAGTCGAGTGTCTGTCTGTCTTGTCACAAATAAAAATTTCGCATTTGCCAGAGTTTAGTTCTAAGCCTATGGATTAAAATTTATTTTTTATGAAAGTCAAATCTTGTAAAACTGTCTCTACTTCCCCTCCTAGGGTTTCGTCATCAAGGTACCAAATGTTGAATTTTGACTTTATCTCCTTAATAATGGGGTGTATCGCTAAACTGAAGATAACTGGTCCCAGAAGGTTACCCTGCTGACATCCAACGGCCGATTTCGAAAGATTCTCCTTGTATACTAATTTTGTAGGATATCTATAACATTGCCAAAGAAATTTATAAATTTTGGGGGTTTCCAATTTTGCTTGGGTCAACAGAGTGTCCCTATTAACAGAATTGAAGGCATTTCTCAGGTCAACCTTCAAGATTACCTCCCCTTCGTTACTGTCAAGGTACGTGGAAAGGGCATGTATGGCAGCCTCACAACCACCTTTTGAACCAAAACCAAGTTGCACTGGCTGGAATTTTGCTGCAAGTTCAGCGCTGTAATATTTGCAGCAAATTTTGGCCACTATACGCCGCCAGGTACACCCTACGGCAATCGGACGAATGCCACCATCGTTCTTACGCAGAGCACATAAGTTGGCTCCATATAAGACGTCAATGATGCCATCATCCACATTGCCGGAGAGCATAAGATTTACTGAAGCCGTCAGCTCCTTCAAGAGAGCATCACCAGCCTCCCCGGCGCTTGAACTCACTAAATCTTTAAGATGTTGCGGTGTCGAGCCATCGAGGCCGCCGGCAGATCCACTCTGAAAGGAACAGACGGCTGTAAACAAAAATAGAAAAACAGTCAAATATAAAAAAATAGAAAAACAGTCTAAAATAATACAAAACACATTAAAGTCAACATTGACAGGCGCCTGCGTAGTCCTGTAGGCTTTCCTTAGCAAAGGATGATGTGAGGGCGATTAAATAAAAACGGGGATAATATGCGCCTAGAATTGCTTCATGAACCACTATACTTTGAGCCTTCGCGTTCATCAACACTGGTGTTATTCTTGCCACCATTTTCAGCACTCTACGAATTCTAGTAATGGTTTCTGTCCATGTAACCACAGCTTGAGCAACTTCTTTCTGAATTGTATTATATCAATAACACAGACTGAAACTTCTATTTCAGAGTGTTTTAGAAAACATCGTAGGGTTTAGTAGATTTTTATAATAATATTATTTTTGACAAAGAAACCTATAGTTGCGGTGACATTTTGCTATACTTTTATGGAAATGTATTCAATTATATTGTGTTGTATTGTATTATATTGTTTTAATATTTGTTATGTTGTAGTTCAATTCAAATACGACGTTAAAACATAAAAGAAAAAATTTGAAAAAATAAACAAAAACAACAAATAATAATAAACATCTAAAACATTTTCCTAATTCCTCTACAATGCATTAAAGCAACTGACAATGCATTTTTAAGATCAGACATAAGAGATATGTGTAACCGGCGATCCGAATACTACACATATATGGAATATGTACAAACCAATGTCACTTTTCGTTGTAATTTTATAACTCGAGAACGGGCTCACCTATCCAAACCAAATGTTTAGGCTTTGTTCGGACTATTTAGTAGATGGTTTATGTGAAGTTTGCACAAAAAAGAAAACTTAACGAGGGACTTACGCGGGTGAAACCGCGGGGCGCAGCTAGTAACTTTATGAAGTTTAATGTAAAACTTCTGTATTTTGTTTGGTTCCTTATCAAAATCTGTCTCACCTGAAGTAATGATAGAATACCAAGCAATGTCCTAATTTCCTATTGTTAAATTTAATATTTAATAGCCTCATGAAATTAAGGACCTATCAAATAAGACTTTAAAGTCGTTTTATTATTTGTTGTAATAGTAAAACCAAATATTATAAGTTAATGATTTAACGATAACAATGTATGACGTCAAAGGTTGCTATTGCATCATGTACAAGTTTCTATAGAACATACCGTTTTGATGTTTAGTAACAGAAATTTATTTCACTTGACAGTCAACTACCATTATATAAAACGTTTTGAATGTGTGGTTCTAAGAAAACCAACAGACGAAACAATCGGTAAAGCGTGGGGCGAAATTAAGCGCGAAGCTGAAGACCGATCGCGGTAGAGGTTTACTGTGGACACTCTCTGTCCCCATCCAGGCGACTTAGGACATTAAGTTAAGTGAAAGTACTGACTTATATAGAATGATGATATGAACGAAAATTAAAAAACGTATAGTTTGATTAATTTATTTTGCCTATTATAAAGGGGCCTATAAAACAAGCGATAAAAATCTGCTTTACATCTACGAGAAATAAAATTTCTAGTCAAAAACAGAAAATTTGTACCGACACAAGGTTTTAGAACGTGAAAGCTATGATATACATCAAACAAAAGAAAATTGGCAGCTATAGGGACTGGCGACAGAATTTAAAAATTTGGAAAAATAACTGTACACATGTGACATATTTGCATAGCCACATGTCGGTGACGCGAACCCATAAGTTTTGCCCCTACCACAAATCGCACAACGCGGCTAAAGATGTTTTCATTTCAATAAACAAATTCATTTATTAATAAGAATTACAACAAAGTTTGTTTTTGTTTGGGATCAATTACGACTTTTTTTTATTCGTATTTATGTATTGAACCTTGGAATGGTGGAACTTTTATTAATTGCGTCTATGACTCTCCTAAATATCTTAGATTACGATGTTACATAGTGCGATACCTATTTAAAAAATAATTATCATGAAGATGATTTTGGCGCGCAGTATTAGATATACCTACGTATACAAATGATTAAATTATAATCCGGTTCGGACTTCATTCAAAAGCCCGAACGTAAAGTAAATTTTAGTATAGACACAATTATTCTGTCGGGTCACGGGTACGAGTCACCAACTTGTTTGGTAAGAGTTATGTTACTATTTTGTGACTTTAAAATTAATAAATTTTTAGGACTCCGTTCCTCGGAACCCGAAAAAAGGAACCCGTATAGGATCGCTTTGTTGTCCGTCTTTCTGTCTGTCTGTCAAGAACTTTTTCTCAGGAACCCGTACACGCCTCAAGTTGAAATTAATAACAAATACATAAGTCTACAGTCCCTTGAAGCTGTAAAAGAATCAAGCTTCTAAGTCAACGCAATCAAAGGATATGGTCATTTAAGCCATAGATTTGACTAAATTTGAACATTTTGCAGGTTAATCAAAACCTATAGGGTATTTCCCATTCCCCTAGAATCATGGAATTTGGTAAGAAGCAAGTTCTCCCAGCACAAATAAAAGAAAAATCCGAAAGTCGTTAATTTGTTGTTTTATCTGTCTGTCTGTCTATGTCTGTCAAGATCCTTTTTCTGTGAAACCCGTGAAGGTATCAAGTTGAAATAAACAATAAATACTTATATCAGCGGTCCCTTGAAGCTGTAAAAAAATCAAGCTTCTAAGTAGACGAAATAAAAAGATACGACCATAAAATCTAAGATTTTAACAAATTTGAACATTTCACAGGTAAATCAAAACCCATTAGTACTTCCCATTGACCTAGAATCATGAAATTTGGTAAGAAGCAAGGTCTGACAGCACAAGTGAAGGAAAAAGTCTGAAATATCACAAAAACTATTGTTTTTGTGATTACAAACGTACATTTTGCGGTTGGATTGTTGACTTTGTCGTACAACGCAACCGCAAAGTTAAGTTTGTCTTTCTAAAAAGACTGGCAAGTCTTAAAGAATTGATTCCCGAGATGGACGTATTAACTTCATACAAGTTTGCTTGCTTACGGAACCCTTGGTGTGCGAGTGACACTCGCACTTGTCCGGTTTTTTAATAAAAAAAGTTGTATGCTTTTATAATTTTTTTATTATGTGATTCACAACTCTTTAAGATTTGTTAGTAATCATATGTTTGTCAAAAAGTCCTGTTCCCCGCCACCAGGCTAGCGGCAATCGGTTTTCTTCCTAGCAGCTTTGAAAACTCAGTGTATAGGCACAGAATACATAACAGTACCAGTACAGACCTTTTCGCAATACCATTTAAATAAATAGCGACTCTTGTTTTGACACAATAAGATGCAATTCAGATCGCACATCGGTAATTACCAACAGGTTATATTAACCTAAAACTTGCCTCTCTTTCTATCCCATAACTCTTATCTGTTCTGATGACGTTAAGGTTGTCTCCTGTGAGAAGAATTAATCTAAATATTTAATAACCAGTTATGTGCCAATTACTTTACTTTCTTGAACAAATGAAATTTTAAATAAACCTAGACTAGGTACTTAGTAGTATTACTTAGGTTTACTTAGTAGTACCTACGTAGATGAAACTTACATTAAAGAAAACTATTTTATTTCACAGTCTCTGCGTAGATACTTTAATCTCTAAGAAGATAGGCATTTGGTATACATTAGTGTGTACCTTGGAATGAAACTATCTCTTTTGGGTGTTTAGCTAGGTAGATATGCGAATCAAATCGCGGCACTCTAATTCTTTTTTCAAAATAAAAGTATCCTAAGTTACTCCTTATAACACCAGCTATCTGCCAGTGAAAGTCCCTTGGAAATCGGTCTACCCGTTCCGGAGATTAGCCGGAACAAACAGACAGACAGACAAAAATGTGAAAAATATTTTTGTGGTATAAGTACCGTGTAAACATTCAGATGCATTTAGTAAAAAAACTGTCATTAAGACATTACAAACGGACACTTCAAATTTATTTATTTATAGAAGATGTGTATCCGTTGTTGTGGTCCTAATAAATAAATATACTTATCAAAGCTAAACTTGACCTTGTAAACAGAACTTGTAAGTATCTAACTATACTGATTATAATAATTAATAATATAATCTAACTACATAAATACGGGAAACGTAATTCGTATGCGACGAACGGACGAAGCGACGTAGCGCTTGAGCGGCAGCCCCCTGAATATCGCACGACTCGTCAGCGCTCCTAGGTACCTGTAGCTTCATACCTACTGAGGTGAGTGGGCCTGGCCTGGTATAGGGTTGCAATTTGAACCTAAAGAAACGATTCCGCTTCTGTTGTTCAAATTAACCGCAACATATTCTAGAAAAACACCACGCCTTGCCGATCCTGTACCAGCTTATGGTTCGTCTATGGCGCGTATCTTTCACATAGACTATAGGAAATTTGATACAATAAATTTAATTAAAATAGGTTCGATAGAGGTGGATAGTGAAGTTTTCGAACCAATAAATTTATAAAGTAAGTTACACACACGTTGTACACAAACAAGAGTTCACTTAAAGTAAAAGCACCTAATTCCAAAAGGTTTTAAAATTTGCACCTTATTCCGAGCTATTAAGAAAAAAATGTGCAAGTTTTTTTTAACTGCAGGATACCTTATTCTATGTAATATAATTATCATTTATCTATTCGTGTTTACATGAGCAAAACAGTGCTTTATATATGTGTACTTTTAAAAATAATTGGTATTGCGCTGACAGCTGACTCGAATGCTAAATTGTGTTTTATTTTACTTGTTATTTTTGTGGTGTGTATGTTTTTGTATAGATTGAAATATTACATTTTAAACCAAATAGCTATTGTATAAATTAAGGTGAAAATACGTTTTTAAAATACCACGGTCTCCTAACTGCCACGCTACCTGACATTGTTCCAAGATTTTAGATTTTTACACCGGAATTAGATGATTCGGACTTTTTCATATTTTACATTATTTACATAACATATTAATTCAGTTTTCTATTGTCAAACTTTTATTATATTTCAAGAGTAGGTAATATAAAAAATACGTCTGATAAAAAGCCTATTCTAAAGAAAGGTTATTATTATACCTCATTTATTATACTTTTCTTAATTTTTTATGTCCTTTTAAGGCGTGGTAAAATACTACGGAATTAGGTGCAAATAAAAACCCTTAAGTAAAATTACGCATTGTGTGTTTCGGTAGTTTCTTAAAGCGGTATATTATTACTTTGTGGGTTCACATTTATTTAGTACCATTATGTCGTTTGTATGAAAATGTAATAATCATTACTTAGAATAAATTATTGTAGTAAATGATAATACTAGCGGTTCAACGATGTTTTAAATAAGCATCAAGGTACATGGGTACGTAAGTCGAAGGTTGGTAAATTAAATGGGTAACACATGTAAATGAAATTAAATTGTCCATTTTAATATTAACTGTAGCATTTATGTCCTCGTTTTATAAGGAATTTGTTCATACATCCTAATGTTTGCCTTTCGCTACTACCACATACAGCAAAAATATATTTCAGCATAATCTAGTAAATATAAGTCGAATTACTAGTCGTAGTAACAAGTATTAATATTGAATTGCACATTGTACATCTTCCCAACATTGACCACTAAGCCGTGGATCACCAGGTAAGATCATCAGCCTGGTTAGAGGCACCACCCTTTGCATCTACGGGAACATCACTTTATTTCCCATTTATCTGCATCGGATCTCAGCAATGAAAATACTCTTGATTGTCAGTTTGGTATTAATTTGCAAATTTTCTTTGGCTGCCAAATAATAAACCGCATTGATTCTGAAAAAAGAGTAACTGTTTTTTTTGTTTATAATAACTTGACACTTTTCACACACGGCCGTCTGATCCCAAATTACACAGAGAATGTGTTACGGTAACCAGGCTGCTGAGATACATACTTATATATTTCTAAATAAATACATATTATAGATAAATTACACCCAGACATAGAACAAATGATCATGCTCATCACACAATTATTTGTCCTGGGTGGGAATCAAACCCACCACCTCTGGCTTAGCAGTCAGGATCACTAACCACTAAAACAACAAGCTAGTCTATCTGAGTAGATTGCACAAAATGTCAGACAGTAGATATGCAATATGATATAATATTTTGGAAACAATTGCAGCTATAACTTAAATTGTAATTTGAAAATGTGTGACACTTCATTGTAACGTCTGAATACCGTAATATATAATATATTTTAAAGGGCAACTCCCTCATTAGGAATTAGGTACTCCTATGCCGCGGAGGACTTTTACAAACATACCAACAACGTACACAAAGAACACCCAGACTCGGGTGGGAGTTCACAAACTAACCACTAGGCCAACAGGCCAGTCAAAAATTAAATTATAGACTATTAGTATTGTCATCCAAACTACAATTAATACATCATTATATCAGATGGAAGCATAAAGCGGCGGCAAAAGCAATTGCTTAGTGTGAGTACATTTATTGTTTCTCAGAGTTAATATCCTCACAATTTATACATTTTTGCATTCGCTGGAACCAGTGTAAATAGCAGATGTTGGACCAGTCTTCCTTAGAGACCTCTTCAATGGCTTCGTGGAACGGATTCACCGCCGACCAGGGCTCGTAAAACGTGTGCCTCCAAGTTTGTCTTTAATTTTAGGAAACAAAAAGAAGTTGCAAAGTGCGATGCCTGGGCTGCGGCGGATGCATCATCTGTTCTACATTTGAAGCCTTGAAATACGCTTCCGTTACCATAGCGGAATGTGAGGACGATATGCCTTTGTGGATGCTTTTCGCGAACTTTTTTTAAGACTCTGCAAGCAAATGTTGACGTAGCAATCTGCGGTCACTGTCCTTTGATCTTCAAGTGACACTGTTGTGTAATGTCCTGATTTGCCAAAAAAGAAGCAACCTTTTTCTTACCAATGCTTCCAGTTGTCTTAACTTTTGTCGGCAATTTTAAGTTGTTTACCTTTATTTACGTGCCTAAACATTCCAAACACCAAAATATTACAACAAGAAACGTTTAATTATTGGATTTAGTCATGGTGAATTTAACGTATTAAACTAATCGCTTAAAAAACAGGATATATGCCTGCACACGAAATTGGCAGGTAATAGATGACACATTATGTTTTGTTTTTTATTAAATACTAGCTGTGCCCCGCGCGGCTTCGCTCGCATGTACTGTACATATTTCTATATTTTTGCGGGGAACCTTAATTCTTTTTCCAAAATAAAAGTAGCCTAAGTTACTTAAGCTATCTGCCATTGAAAGTTCGGAGATTAGCCGGAACAGATAGACAGACAGACAAAATTTTTAAAAGAATGATTTTTTGGTATAAGTATCGTGTAAACATCAGATGTATATAAGTAAAAAAGTGTGATTATGACATTACAAACAGACAGTACAATTTTGTTTATCTGTATTTATTATCAAAGCAAAAGTTCAGCATCTAAGAAGTGTTAAGTTATAAGTTTAATTGTTGGTATTTTGTAATTATAAATGTATGGTGAATGTTTTTTTAACAAGTTATTTATATATTTGAGAAATTTTATATAGCAGTAGTACTTAACATATTTTGGGGTTAGACTGCTACACTTTTTAAAACGTTCGTGAAAAAAAATTGTATTGGTTTTTCGTATATAAAAACCACTTTCTATAAAAAGTCGTAGAACATTTGTTGTTACTTATGTAAAAACCTGTCGAATAATATTTTTTCCGACACCAAAATGTCACTTTTGATCGAATGTCCACTAAATTGCGAAATCGGACCACTGTGCGTCGTGGCAACCTATAAAATGTTTGTTGGGTGGTGACCACAAATGAGTTTTAATAATTTTTTCTCAAATATATAAATAACTTGTTAAAAAACATTCACCATACATTTATAATTACAAAATATCAATAATTAAACTTATAACTTAACACTTCTTGGATGCTGAACTTCTGCTGTGATAATAAATACAGATAAACAAAATTGTAGTGTCTGTTTGTAATGTCATAATCACACTTTTTTACTTATATACATCTGATGCTTACACGATTTTATACGAATCAGTGTCGAAATAGAGTCGCGAAGTGGTCGCATTAATCACTAAATAGTCATGTGGTGGTCGCGTAGATGTCGTGAAAGCCCAAATAAAAGCCTTCTCATCGAGTAATGGTGTTTACTATAACCGCTCCACGGCATTTTATCGAATTACATATGTGCTATCGCGACTTTTGTGAGGGATTTTGATTGACTGTGACGATCAATTTTATTTTGTAATAAATTATTTTCATTGTCAGTATCCATTTTGTATATTTATGTATAGCTATTTGCATCTTCAAAACTAAAGTGTCCTGTACATTATTCTGTTCGGAAATTAATTTTATCGAGTAATATGAGCAAGTTTTATCTATAAAGGAACGCGCCTTATAAATTCTTTAAATTAAGCAATATTTTCACAAATATTTTTAACGAACGTGCTAACAGTTACCTTTTTACGACTTAGAGTTCAAGTCACGACCACAATACAACATCTAAACAACTTATTCATTCTGTGCACTTAGTATATGTCAGCCATTAACGTAATTAGGGTTCATTTAGAGATTTCTTGTAAAAATTCCATTGCCCAGCTTTTTTTATTCATTTTAACGTCATACAGTTATTTTTAAGAATCATAAAAGAATGTCTGGTTACTAAATTTTTATACACTAATACGACATCCAGTCACTGTAAAGTTATATAAAAGTGATCAAATTGACTGAAAATCGTTTAATAGTGCATTTTGTCACTCTTACACGACCATCGCGTAAAAGTAGTTCCCGCGACTCTAATACGATTAATAACGGTGTAAAAGTTGTATAGGCGTTACTAAGACGACAGCACTAGTTATACTGCTAAAAGTTGTATAAAGTCATATACGACAGGTTGTATAGAAGTCGAATAAGATGTCTAATACGACTAAAAAAGTTGTATAAAGTTATGAGACACAAACCGTATTACAAAATTAAATTACTTAATTACGACGTTTATAGCACTTTGAGTAGCGTTAGTTTCACTTATGCGACTAAAATGTTTGATGGGCAGTTCACCAGGCAACAGAGACGAAAATCTGATAGTAGTTCAACACGTGATAGAAAGAGTTCTCATAGGTGTAGACAGAAACAGAGTAAATTCAAAATATTTAACTCAGTATTTAAGCCCAGTTATGGTTGTACATGTACTTCTTCTAGTACGTAGGTAACTGTAATTGTACATTTGAACAATTACATATAATGCATACAATATTTACCTAATTTGTTTGGGCGGGGTTGGGTTTGTTCCAAAAGGCCTTGATCGCCTGGGACAGATCCAGCCCTGGCATGGCCTCCTGTCCGGAGGACGTGCACGGCGAATGGCCATGGGAGCGAGCGCAGGTCGTGTAGATCCCCATGTCAAGTCTGGAGAGTTTTCCTTCCCGCGGTTGCCGCCTGTTTTTGATCTGGTTCCCTATGAAACAGAAGTAACTGAAACATCCAGTCGCACTCCCATATCCCACCTTACCCATCCTATTTTCCTTCCGCAAACCCTCTGCGGGTAGTATGTGGTTGATACCTGCGGACTCATCATCAACTAAGACTGACGGTGAGGGGGGGGGAGGGGCAACCACCCGCATGTTTGTGCCGTATGCGGGGACCCGTATGGGGGGAAGAAGGTGTCCTGGTAGTTGAGCTGAAAGGCAACACACTGCTTTGGCCCGGATTTCTCCTGACACGGGAGGCTGGAGGCTAGCCACCTTCAGTCAATCGGCTGCGACGACCCGTCAGAGGGCCGCCAGGCGAGAGCTCTTTCCTTGTGGGGGCAGACGACGGGCGGGACGACTGTGTCTTCCTGCCCAGCTCGGCCTGTTTTCCACTAGGGTAGGAGCTCTATATCTCTTCGTTACTTCTGGCGACGTCCCCACTTGAGGGCTCCAAGGAGGGTGGAAGGACGAAGAGACGAATCTTAAACACAACACGCATGGATACTAAAGAAATTAAAAATTCTCCTTCCAGGAAACAATCCAAGGCTGCGCCCCGGGTGAATAACCCAGGTGGTGCGCCAAGCAAACTACCAGCAGCTTCTCGGGTGAATAACCCGAACGCAGCGTCAGCCTCCACAACGGCAGCTTCTCGGGTGGATAACCCGAATGCAGCGCCGCTATTCAAACTGGCAGCTTCTCGGGTGGTAAACCCGAATGCAGCATCGCCTTCCAATCCGGCAGCTTCTCGGGCAAACAACCCGAATGCAGCGCCATCCGAAATACCGGCAGTTCCTCAGGTGACCAACCAGAGTGAAATGCCAGGGTCGACCATGGACCTCTCATCTCTAAAGGCAGCAATGCCCATGCCCATAGGATCCAATCAGGATGAACCCTGCTGGAACCTTGTGGGCGTGAAGAAGAAGAGGGTTCCCAAAAAACAGATCCCGTCCAACCAGAACCATAAGGCCAGAAGGGCGAAAACCCGGGCGGAAGCAAAGCGAAAGCGGCGTCTGGCAGTAGGTGGTAGTAAGCAGCTTGAAGCTGCTGAAGGGACCGCAAGGCCCCACGATGTTCACGTCAGTGATGCGCCAACCCATGGCAAAGGCAGTAGCCTAGCCGAGGGAAGAGCTCCTACGGGGACGCCACCGGCTGTCACGAAGCCTGCTGCCGCGAATGCATCCCCACGGCAGGATCGACCTGGACGGGCTAAACAAGCTGGGAACGCTAACCAAGCGGGTAAAGCTACAGGCCAAATCAAACCCACCAAAAGGAATCGTCCAGACGATTCCTTTACTCCACCAGCCAGCGGTAAGCGCCAAAAACCCCAGCTCACCACCAAAGGCTCCACTAGTTACTCCGACGCCTTAAAGTCAAACGACTACTGCGTCGCCGTAATGTTGGAGCCGTACCACGACCTGACCAAAGAGCAGGCTGAAGCCGTGGAGGGTCGGCTGCAGGATGTGCTGGACGACGAGATCTTCGCGCCCGGTACATCCGGTGGCCAATTCGTTGCGCCACAGTTCAGGGGGAAGGCCTTCCACAGTGAGGGCGTCCTCAAGATGTGGTGCAATGACGACTATGCCCTTCGATGGCTTCACCAAGCCGTGGCCAAGGTGCAAACACCGCGCGACGGAACCAGACTGATCGTCAAACGACAGTCTGAGATTCCGAAGCGCATCAAGGCGGGACTCCTGGTGCCACAGGTAGGTCCCGAGGACACGTTGGACCGCATCCGTATGCGGCTGACGTGTCACAACAGACAATACAACGTGTCCAACTGGGCACTCTACCATGCCGAGCCCCAGGAAGAGAAGAAAAGTCTGTTCCTGGTACTCGGTATACCCGAAGAGGACGCGTCGAAACTCAGGGCTAGCGAGCGTAGAGTTTACTATAAATTCGGTAATCTCTACGTTCGCTTCCTTGACGACCGCCCTCAACCGCAGCCGAACCTTGAGGCTAAGCCCCAGGAGGTCTCCGGAGACCTAGGCAGCGGCGCGAAAGGCGAAGGCCAACCTGGCCCCAGCAAGGGGTCAAGCGTCCGGACCAGCCCACCGAGGGAGAACTCGCCAGTAGAGAGTCTCTCTAAGGAGGGTGAGAGCGATCTGGATGAGGATGTACTGGACAGCGAAGATGGCGCTGCCAGCTCCCCTCATCCATAACCTCGTTGCTCTTCAGACCAACCTCCAGCATAGCCAGACTGCAACGGCTAACCTGCGCAGAATGCTGGAGGTCAACACCAAGACCGTAGCCCTAATCCAGGAGCCGTGGATTAGGAAGGGCAGGATCTGCGGCTTAAGCAACATCGGAGGTAAATTACTTCTTGACACTACTATTGATAACCCGCGTACATGTATTTTCGCACCGAAACATGCGAACACAACCTTAATGACCGAGTTCTGTTCTAGAGACCTAACTACCATCAGGCTCAGGGAACCTTCCTCAGGCCTACCCGACGTGGTGATGGCGTCGGCCTACTTGCCGGGCGACGCAGACATCCCCACCCCTGAACTGGCCGCGCTAGTAAGTAATTGCGAGCGGGAGGGACGGGAACTTATCATCGCAGCTGACACCAATGCCCATCACGTGCTGTGGGGCAGCCAGATCAACAACAAACGAGGTGAGGAATTTGTTTCTTTCTTACTTACCACTAAGTTAAACGTAATCAATAACGGCTCAGAACCAACATTCGTTACATCGAGAGCCCAAACAATTATAGATCTAACACTAGCCAGTGAGTACGCGTCATCATATATTTCGGATTGGCATGTTTCGGATGAGGCGTCGTGCTCGGATCACCGTTGGATCAAATTTGACTTAAAGATGACTCTCACACCGCCCGAACCCCGACGAAATCCTCGCAAGATGGATGTACGTAAGTATGAGCAAGTAACCGCGGATTGTTTGAAAAATATCGATCTGCCAAATGCTCACGGGACCACAGCGGATATTGATAACCATGTAGACAACCTTACTACTACGTTGATCACTTGCTTCGAACAAACATGCCCACTTTCGACCCCCAGAACGGGACCACGCAGTAAACACTACTGGTGGGGACCGGAACTGGAGAAACTACGCCGCAAGGTTAGGAAGTTGTTTAATAAAGCAAAGAACTCTCGACTTGACCAACATTGGGAAGCATTTAAGCAGGCCCGACATCACTACAAGAAGCGGATCAGAACCAGGAAAACTGAATGCTGGAGAAGCTTCTGTACTAACATTGATAACAACAATCAGGCTAACAGAGTCAAGAACATTATGAGCTGTGAAAGAGGACACAGCCTTGGCTTCTTGAAAAAACCTGATGGGACGTATACAAAAACAGATTCAGAGACCTCAGAACTGTTAATGACAACCCACTTCCCAGGATGCCGAATATCAAATGAGAAGGACACATGGGAAGACAGTGGAGAAAATACACCAGGTGATTCAGACTGGACCACCGCCCGAAAAATCGTGAATCATGAAAAATTAAATTCGGCGATCAACAGCTTCCTTCCATACAAAGCGGCAGGACTGGACGGTATTTTCCCAGGCCTGCTAAGATGGTGCGATGGGTCCTTAATAGACCACCTCCAGATCATCTACGTAAGCTGCGTGGCCCACCGCTACATCCCCTTGAAATGGAGAGAAGTCAGAGTAATCTTCATCCCTAAACCCGGCAAAGGAGATTACACACAACCGAAATCATTTAGACCCATCAGTCTCACATCATTCTTACTTAAAGTGCTGGAGAGACTAATAGACAGGGAATTAAGGAGCACTGCACTAGTCAGCTACCCCTTGAACCCCAACCAACACGCTTATTCGATGGGCAAATCAACAGAATCTGCCTTACATCGAGTCGTTTCATATATAGAGGGCAATCTAAACAGCAAAATATCAACCCTAGGAGCCTTCATCGACATCGAAGGTGCCTTTGACAAAACCAGCTTCACCAGCATAAGCCAGGCTCTGTCAAGACATGGGGTCGATTCCACAATTGCGGGATGGATCGACAGCATGCTCAGATACAGAGCTATACAATTTACTGTGAATAACACATCAAGAGGGGTGGTGGCCAGAGGATGTCCGCAAGGTGGAGTCCTCTCACCTCTCCTATGGAACATTGTGGTCGATGAGCTCATTACCCAGCTCAATGACCGCAAATTCTTCACAGTGGGCTATGCGGACGACCTGACCATCCTCATCAGCGGCCGCTTTGAGAGTGTGGTATGCGACCAAATGAGGTCTGCATTGAAGGTCGTAGAGCAGTGGTGTGAAAAACACAACCTAACAGTGAACCCGACAAAGACGGAGTTAATCATGTTCACAAATAAACGTAGTTTAGGAGAACTGAGACTACCTAAACTATTTGACACCAGTCTAGCCCTTACCAAGGAGGTCAAGTATCTAGGAGTGATACTGGACAGTAAACTCCTATGGAACAGGCACCTGGACGCAAAAATAAATAAGGCCTGCATTATATTCTGCCAATGCAAGCGACTCCTCGGCAGAAGCTGGGGATTATCACCGAAAATCACACTATGGCTGTACAAAACGGTTATACGACCAATCATCACATACGGTGCTATTGCCTGGTGGCACAGAACGGAACTAAGCACTGTCAGAAACAAACTGCAGCAATTCCAGAGACTAGCATGTACTGCCGTCACTAATTGCATGCGCACAACTCCCACAACCGCCCTAGAGGTGGCTCTTGATCTAGCCCCACTAGACCTGTATATACAACAGGAGGCAGCTGTGGCAGCCATCAGACTTAAACTCTTAGGTCTCTGGCATAACCGAGAGGGTCCCCATATCAAACTATGGAATCAATTAGTGGAATACCAACCACTAATCGCTGCCCCATGCGACAGGATCCCGAAACAACACATTTTCGAGAGGAAGTATCAAATACAACTATTTGAAAACGACCGAGATCAATCTGGCATACATGAAGTGCGAATCTATACGGACGGTTCCAAGATGGGGTCAGGGACAGGAGCCGGAATTTTCTCACAAGACCTAAATATAAAAATATCACTGGCGCTTGGTCAACACAGCTCCATATTTCAATGCGAGTGTGTTGCAATAACTTACGCCGCGACCGCGGTCATGTCAAAAGGCATAAAGGAGTACAACATCCGAATATTGTCAGACAGTATGGCCGTTTTAAGGGCCCTGGAGGGCAACACCATGAACTCCGGTCTCATTTATGAATGCCACCAGACGCTAGAGCGTTTAGCCTCTGCGAACGGGGTAATTCTGCAATGGATCAAAGGGCATAGTAATTCATTCGGGAACGACGCCGCCGATGAGCTGGCAAGAAAGGGATCTGTAACTTCAGTGGCAGGCCCAACAACACTACTGCCACTTCCCTTCAATCAACTTCGCTCATGGGTAAGGCAACGGACTCGTGAGGCGCATAACGGTCGCTGGGCCAACACACCGGGCTGCAGGCAGTCTAAACTGGTGCTGACGGAGGTCTCACCACGTTTAACTTGCAGACTGCTCAGTCTTGACCGACTCGACATCAGAATAGTTGTAGGAACAATTACGGGCCACTTAGCCCTAAACCGGCACCTATTCACCATCAGTGCGACAGACAGTCCTCTATGCAGAGGATGTCTCAACGCGGAGGAAACGGCCGCCCACGTTATCCTGGAGTGCGAAGGAGTGGCCACACAACGGGCAAGTATTCTCGCGGGTGCGAGATCGCTCCTAGAAGCCTGTGAACGCCCCAGGAGGCTTTTGTGCTTCTGGAAGGAGCTAGGCTGGCTCAACTAGTCAGCCAATCTGAACGCATAATGGACCGTCTGTGAGTCTAAATGCGGAAACAGAGCCCTACACCAATACCAATACCAATACCTAATTTGTTTTAAGTAACACTGGTAATACGTCAATTCCTTCTGTATACAAAAGAACCTTGTCATACAGTCCGGCATAGGACAGATAAACCCAGGGCCCTCTTTAGTTGCTTTAAATAAATAGTACCTGGGAGACCGTGCTTTGCTCGGTAGCGTTTTGTAAATTCGTATTTTTTTTTCTGTAAAATTGCATTTTTACAGGAAATACAACTATGCAGTTGAACTTAAAATGCAAAACTCTATCTGTATACAAAATTTCATCAAAAAATTTCAAAATCGTTGGAGCTGTTTCCTAGATTCAGATTATGTATATAAATACATATATACAAGAATTGCTCGTTTAAAGGTATTAGATTCGATTCTATTCTAATATCGAATGAGGTATTAAATAATCTTGCAATAATATTTTTAATGCCTGGAGCATCATAGGAAAATCAGAATCGATAGGAGTTAGAAAAAGATAATATGTTATAGACAAAACATGGTTAACCTAAAATTTTATTAGTAGTCGAGTTCAATTAGGCCTCATAAATGAAAAAATGACGAAACTCGGCTATAGTAGCTTTCAGCTTTGATTTGTCTTTGAAATGAAAAGACGATTGGGAACTTTGAAACAAGCAAGCCGAGGAGAGAAATGATAGATTTTTACAATACTTAAATACGCGTAAAGTTGTATATGCACATATTGCTCATACATTATTTCGGCAGAAATATATTAATTTTTAACAATATTTTGATATAATATTCTACGTGGACACATGATACTAAGATAGACATAAGAGAAACAGCTGTTACTCGTGATCTCCACTATAGGTACCTCTCTCTCCTCCATAGGTCCTTTTACCTTTACCTGTATCTGAAATACCTACTTTTCAAGGTTGTCCACTAGACAAACGGACGACAAAGACAAACTGTTGTATTTTTGTGTAATTTATATAATGTTAAATTATTATTCTCAAGATTCAATATGGATATTACTTGCAAAGAATTCTGATTTCCTAGATCCGCATATAGTGGGAGAGCCATGCTTAGACACGTATGGGGCCGGCTCGACCGAAGTGATACCATGGCCTTACAGAAAACCGGCAGTGAAGCAATGATTGCATTGCTTTTCGTCGCGTGAGTGAGGTTACCGGAGACCCTAACCCTTCCCCCCCCCTCTTCCCGCTCTTCCTCCCCTCTCCTCCCCTCTTCCCACCTTAAAGGCCCGGCAACGCACTTGTGACTCTTGAGTTGCAGGTGCCCACGGGCGGTGGTAGTCATTTACCATCAGGTGACCCGTCTACTCGTTTGCCACCTATAATAAAAAAAAGGCAGTCATGGTACTGCCGACAGAAGTGAAAACTTAAACGAAACGGTGAACTTAAAGCGTAACATTAACAGGTTGGTGACATTAATTAATAAGGAGCTGATAGAAGTCAATGTTTAGATTAGCGCCCTCTAGTGGATGTATATATGTATTATTAGCGTGACGGTCACGAGTTCAGCAAACAGCAAAAGTGCACAAAAGTGGCTAAAGAAGTTTACATTTAAAAAAAAAGTGACGCACGACTGGAGTTTACAATTCACTGGAGTCTCTCTCTCTCTCCCTGCCTCCCTCCCTCCCTTTTTTACTTCAAAAATCCAGATTCCAGATAGTGATCCCAATGTATAAAAAACACTAAGTGACTGATTTTGCCGAAATTATTCAAGAAAAAAGTTGTAAAGTATTTTTACATTTCACAAATTAAACGTTATTTTATCAACTTGTATTTTTAGAGATGATGTAATGAAGAGATAGATGTTCGTATTCTTTTAGGAATACCTTATACCCTATAATTATAAGCGATTTATAGTTTGCGACATGTCAATATTTTCTTAATGTAGTTTTGTCACAGATTATAAATATACTACTTAGTAGTAGTAGTCCATAAAGTTACCAGACTTATTGACTGAAAATTGTTCAATCTGAAAGTTAATAGCAATAAAACGACATTAAGCGATTATTTAATAATCAAGGTGTGAATTGCATGAAAAACAAGTGACGCACGACAACATAGGTTATTTCCTCTATGAATATTATTCTGAATTATCTCTCTATTAAAATTTGTTTTAATCGTGCATTTATTGTAAACTGCACTTTAGGAACGTATCTATACTAATAATATAAAGCTGAAGAGTTTGTTTGTTTGGTTAAACGCGTTAATCGGAAATTTGCCAATTTACTGAAATCATAAAAACGTATTCTGAATTGGCCCAAAATGTTTGATATTTCTGCCTCATAAATATCATAATTCAATTGAGGAGTCCTTGCTTTCAAAGACGGAAAATGTTTCAGTTGATCTATCATAAGTTGCAATTTACTTTTGAATGCGTTTATTGTGCTAATCATCTCAATAATAGTTTTCCCTTCACCTCGAAGCACCAAGTTAATGGTGGTTAAATGCATTGTAATGTCTTTCAAAATCAGTTAGCCATTTTCCGTTTTTCAGCATCTGAGTGTCACCACCTCTTTCGTCCAGAAAAGTTGTTATTTCGGGCAATCATTCTTGAAACCTTTCTAGAAATTTTCTGCGATTCTCTGCGACGAAACAAAAACAAAATTGAAGAAAACGTCATTTATATTCGTTCGGGTCGGGTCTTTCTTTTCAGAGCAATCATAGTCAAAAACTCTTCCTTAGCCGACTTGTCATTGAATACCATTCGAATAAAAATACACAGCTGGGCAGTGTCATATCGGTGGATTCATCAAACTGTAAAGAAAAGTATGTACATTTCATGATATCATATTTTAGTTTATCTGCCATATCCTGACTCATACTTCAACACGCCTTGCGACAGTCGGACGAGATAATTGAAGTTCTCTAAGGCAGACATAATCTCTGTTTTATTTTTAATATCTCCAGATAAAGTCTCACCCGCTTCAATAAATGCTTCCTTAACAACCGATCCATGTTCAAATGGTTTCTTGTGTTTCGCCAATATATGAGATATTTTAAATGACGCGATCGTTGCAGCTTTTGATTGTTTGACTGGTCTTGAACATGGTTTGTTCTTTTTTCAAACAAGTTATCAAGTCACGTACTTTTGGTTTTCAATTCACTCTGTGATGGTAAATCCTTTTCATAGCTTTTATGAACTGTTTTATGATGCCTCTCTAAGTTTCCATGCTTAGGTATAGCAAGTGACGCACGACAAATGAGACAAATGCACTTATCCTTTACCATACAAAGAAAAATTCGTTTTACTTTTCTTCGCCTCACTCATTTTGTACTATTTGTTAATAAACTTTGTAACGACGTATCGCCTTCAAGTTACAACTCAGACTCACTCCTATTCCTGCATGCGCAACATTTATATCGGCGCGAACGAAGTCTCGAATGTTCCCGCCACACACGCCAAAACGCGCCACGAAATCAAAAACGCGGTTTCTCTTTGACAAGTACCGCCCGTTCCTTTAATAAAGCCGCCTTTTAGCGCTGGTAGGGGGTTATTACGATAAAAGAAAGTGATGAGGGGGTTATTCTGGTCTAATTGTGGATCGAATAAATTTTAGTTGTTTATTCATTACATTTTGTTTTAGTTACCTACTAAAACAAAATCTGTGAATAGTTCTTTATCGGATATTTGTTTTCTTGATCGACTCAAAAAGCACTCGCGATCGATATGTCGATCGCGATCGACCGTTCGAGCACCCCTGCTATAGGCTATATAACATCACGCTACAACCGATAGGTGTGGAGCATCAATGAAAAATTTTGCAACAACGCGGACGTACTTGCGCGGGTCAGCTAGTCGTCCATAAAAATTACTATTCTAATAAAACTTCAAAGCAGTTTATCTTCACGAACTTTTTTTTCATAAGGATTAGATGACAGCATTCGCAAACGTGACAAAATGTTAGAAATGCCAATTATCGAATTAATATCTTGATAAGAAAAACGACAAAAAAATTATAATGTTCCAACGAAAATTGTTAGCACGCTTATTAATAATTTGCATATATTTAACTCAATACCTCCTTAAAACAAAATTTCAAAGATCGGTCAGATGACCGCAATTTCGGTGAACGATACGTAAAAAAATACATAAAGCCGAACATATATAGAACCTCCTCCTTTTTTAAAGTCGGTAAAAAAGATGTTGGCAGTTAAACACATAATGATACAACTTTTTGAGGTAGGCAAACCTTAAAAACTTATAGCCTGTATTTTTTAACACCCCACGCAAAAGACGGTATGTGTCTGTGGTATCGTAGCTCCCAAACGGATGAATAAATTTGAGTGCCGTTTTATTTGTTTGAAAGGTGACTTGATTGAGAGTGTTCTTAGATATAATTAAAAAAAATCTGTTTAGCTGTTCGAAGATTATCAGCTCTTTTGTAAACGTTGAAGGGATTTTTGAGTCAGGGGTATTTTAAATTTATGATTATTTTAATAAAGAATTTAGTTTTTTTGATATGTTTATGCTTGAGATTAGTCAAGGGTGGAAGAGTTTGTAGCGTGGGAGAACCATGCTTTGGCACGTATGGGTCGGCTCGACCGGAGTGGTACCACGGCCTCACAGAAAACCAGCAGTAAAGCAACTAAGCCCTAACCCTTCCCTTTCCCCTCCTGGGCCCCTATTCCCCCTTTCCTCTATTCCCACCTTAAAGGCCGGCAACGCACTTGTGACTCTTGAGTTGCAGGCGTCATGGGCGGCGGTAGTCATTTACCATCAGGTGAACCATCTGCTCGTTTGCCCCCTATACTATAAGAAAATTAAACGTGGTTAATAACCGCGTTATTAATAATGTGGCTTTGTCTCTATTCTCTTATTTGTATGTTGTGAAGGTGAGATGGGATGGCCCTGTTCTCAATATAATTTGTAAACATGACAGTGTGTAAATAAAACCTTCGTGGATTTAAAACACTACTTCCTATTATTGGCTGATTCTTAATTCTTATATTATGAAATAGGTAATGACAGGCAGAATTTTTTTTTTGTGTAAAGGGCAAATGAGGAGACGGGTGACCTGATGGTAAATTACTACCGTCGCCCATGGGCACCTGCAACTCAAGAGTCACAAGTGCGTTGCCGGCCTTTAAGGTGGGAGTAGGAGGAGAGGCTGGAAGAACGGGGAAGAGCGGGAAGAGGGGAGAGGGATGGGTTAGGGCCTCCGGTAACGTCACTCACTCTGCGAAAAGCAATGCAAAAAAGTGAAGCAATGCTTCACTGCCGGTTTTCTGTGAGGCCGTGTTATCGGCCCGGTCGAACCGGCCCATTCCATGGATATTTTAAGTAACGAGCTAAATTGTTTTTTTTGCTACCAAGTTCTTACTTGGTAGACAGCTACTCATGTATATTGGATACTTACAATGGTTTCCGTAGCATATTATAATTGGGTGATGGGATTTTCTTTCGAGGGTAGATAGAATTTACAGAAAACTGTGCTTAGATAGCATATCTACTCGCATTTTTCAATGCGGTGGTCAATTTTTCGTCCGTTGAGCGGTTTCACTTATTTTGTACCTTACTTGGTTTCATCTCTTGCAGGTACTCTTAAGCGATAAAAAGAAATATTTTTCTACTAAGCGTTAAAATGTGTCTCTTGAATTTCAACTTAAATTGAATCTACTTGATGGCACTACCGTCTCATAATACCATAATAAACATTTGCTGATATATATTTGCTCAGATAAAGCACAAAGGTCATTCATCTTCATTGCTCGACAAAAAGTGGTTCTATATTTGCTTACTATTAAGACGGAATGACAAGTTGAAGAGGGATGAAGATGTAACCAAAGTCATGGTGACTGGGATTGTGCGTTTTTATTTAATAATTCTAACATTTCACGTCAATGTTTTTGGAGGGTACTTGAAGAATCAAATATAAATATTTAAGACTAGCTTTGCCCTGCTTTGCTTTAAAAACTCATAGTGGGAGAGCCATGCTTCGGCAGGTATGGGCCGGCTCGACCGGAGTGATACCGCGGCCTCATAGAAAGCTTGCATTGCTTTTCGACGAGTGAGTGAGTTTACCGGAGGCCCTAACCCTTCCCTCTCCCTCTCTCCTTTCCTCGCCCCTTATTCCCCCCTTCCCCTACTCCCACCTTAAAGGCCGGTAACGCACTTGTGACTTTTGAGTTGCAGGTGTTCATGGGCGGCGGTAGTCATTTACAATCAGGTGACCCGTCTGCTCATTTGCCCGCTAAAATATAAAAAAAAAGTTGACTCGGGAACAGTACGTTTTTTTTTGGATGAACGGTAGCCTATTATAGAAGTACCCCTGGCCACGTAGGTATATGCAAAATTTCGAGATGATCGGTTAGTAATTAAGGCGTAAAAGCGTAACAACCAAGAAACATACTCAGTTTCGCATTTATGACATTATTATTGAAAATATTAATAAAAAAATTAATAAATATAAGTTATTTGCGATTACGATTATTTTATTTTCTCTAATGAAATAATTAGAAACACACTAAACGGATTTCTGTTGAACTCTTACGCAAGTTGGAAATCTCTCAACACTTTGACGCAGTAAATCTCTGGCCACAAAACTTTTCACAATATACTCTATACAACTTTCTTCAACATTCCCTTTCAAGATAACGCAATATGAACGAATGCCAGTTTTGAAATAGCCATTAACAAGTATTGTTTGATCAGTTTGAAGTTCCAGCAGATGCACAACGGCGCATTTCGTGTCCTGCAAAAGTTCAATCGTGCTAAGATGGCAGGAATACTAGTGGTGATAGAATCTAGTGTCTTGTGTGACCAAAACACAAAAGCCTAGACTTACCATTCTCCGAAAGCCAGAGGGCGAGCTCGCTCAGCAGCTGTAGAATTCTGATGCAGAGCACCTTGTTGCGATTCTTTGGCAAGAAATTTTTCAAACTTTTAGGGATGGCTTACGCACGTCAGAACTAACTGTTGCAGAAAGGCACTAGAATTTTCCTAATCAATACTTTTGCGAACGGCGACGGCCGGCGGCGAAGGACGATTAAAGCGATACCTGCTCGTTTAAAATTTGTGTTTCAAAATTTCAAATGAACTTTGCTTAAAAGGGCCAAATTGTGAAAAAAAAAAACGATTTGATCGTAAAAACACAAAACGGAACCTGGAATTTGCATTTAACTGATTAAAATTTTTGTGATATTTAGGTATCTACTAATTTAGAAAGGAAGATCCTTCTCTTAGATGCATGACTTCATTTTTTGATAAAACTGTGTGAATCTAGAAGAACCTGATCCGGTCCCAGTTAATTAAGTTGTTTTGTTATGTTGTGTTATTTATTGAATTCTTTCAAAACAATAATCCTATTAAACAACAAATTATATTTTATATTTTTCCTCCTAATTTACTCGTTTGAAGTTGTAAAGGAAATATAATAATAATAACTTGAGACTCCTCCCACACGGCTGTCTGATTCCAAACTAAGCACAGCCTGTACTATGTTAACCAGACCGCTGATTAACATACCTATAAATTAATAAATACATACATATTATAACTAATTGCACCCTAACACAACAAATGATCGCGCTTATCACACTATTATTTGTCCTGGGTGGGAATCGAACCCACAACCACAAGACCAACAGGCCTACTGTTGCTAGGTTGTTGAGGTCGAGCGAGGTTGTATAAAATTCAGAGATACCATACTGGAATATATGATAATGATCGTAGACAAATAAACATTTATTTAAAGTCAATTTGCTTTTAACATGTGATGATGTAATGTCATTAGTTCCTTAAGACTTTGGACTTGTCAATAATAGTGTTTTTATAAGTAGTGTAACAGCATTATGAACATTTAGAACAGTGAGCATTTGCTTTATTTTTTTAAACAAAATTTGTCTAAATTGTCAGAAAGATTGCCTATTCCTCAAAAATCTAACCATTTCTGATGATCATCATTTATGACAAAATCGCCTAAATTATAAGGTAAGCCAAAAAATCTCTATTGAAGAATATCTATAACATCGTAGAAAGCTGTGTTATAAGGTAATACTGCTCAGTTACTACCCAAGTTCCTGATGATGCCTCGTGTAGAAACAACTATAAGAGACTTTTTGTTGAGGTGGTTCGCTTTGCCTTCTAAGTCTATCAAAATTTATTGACCTTATCCTAGCTGTTGACAACTGATAGTGGGTTTCTGTGCTTAAAAAGGATTAAAAAAAGAACTTAACGTACTTCAATTTATTGTTCTACGAAATAATGAGTTACTGAAAAATAATACCAAATACATTTTAAATATAAAATAGTAAATAATGAAAACTTAATATTTTTTAAACAATATCGCTACAAAGCGCAAACACAATTCTATTTGGAAAAACAGTTTTCTTAAATTTTCTAATTTTCCGCGTAATTTTCTTAATTTTTTTCTTTCATAAGAACCTTTTCCTGACAATAAAAAACACAAAATAAAAGAATTAGCGAAATTGGTCCAGCCGGTCACGCGTGATGCCGTGACCAAGAGAAATAGGGATTGATATTTATATATATATATATAGATTAACCAGATATTATCATTCGTCAATAAAGGTAGGTAGTTGCACGTTTTTAAAACTGTACAAAATAATGTAGCTAAATGTATATTATCTGTAGAGATCACAAACGTGACGGTGAATTGACGCAATTATCTGAACGTGGTGTGTAGAGGTATTGAAACATGTCTCAATAATATTTACCTTCGGTGGAAAATTACTATAATGACGTAACCTGTAATTACATTGACATCGATGTTATTATTTTTTTTATTCCAGGTATAAATAGTAGATTATTAGCTCTTCTTAAAACAAGTCTAACAATCTTCTAAACGAGGTCTCTGTATGTTAAAGATTTTATTGAAATAATAATAATATAATAACTTCACACATCTCACACACGGCCGCCTGATCTCAAACTAGGCAGAGCCTGTACTATGGTAACCAGACTGCTGATAAATATACGAGGCAGAGGTCGTGGGTTCATTTGTTCTGTGTCTGGACACAGAACAAATGAACCCACGACCTCTGGCTCAGCAGTCAGGATCACTAACCACTAGACCAACAGGCCAGTCTAAAGGCCAGAGAAATGAAAATATATTGTACCTAGCAGCGCCCCGCGGTTTCACCCGCGTAAGTCCCGATCCTGTGAGAATATCGGGCTAAAAAGTAGCCTATGCGTTAATCCAGGTCTCCAGCTATCTACATATCAAGTTTCATCGCAATCGGTTCAGTGGTTTTTGCGTGAAAGAGTAACAAACATCCATCCATCCATCCAAACTTTCACATTTATAATATTAGTGGGATAATATTATTAATTGAACAACAAAGTAGGTATACAGATTGAAAATATCATGGAACATAGGAGGCCACATTTACTCGTACAGAATGCGTACTACCGTTTTACCAACGCAATTCTGTACATTTTTAAAATCGAGACGAACCACGAAATTATATAATAGGAGGAGACTGGCCATTGAAAGGACAGTGCGAGTACCACTATGTGAAACAGGTGACCTTCACACTACACGATATCTGAATTGAGGGCGACTAGTTTCGGAGATTACGTGGAATATTACTAAGCACGATATGTCAGCAGCTAAGGTGCACTAAAAATAAATAGTAATGTTTTGCCTGTCAGGTTACCACATGCGAGTAACGTGTTTAACTTTTTGGATTTTTAACATTTGTTATTTATTTTAACGTTGCTGGTATTTCTTTTATTCAATACTAGCAACCCGCCCCGTTTCGCACGGGTACAAATTATATACCAAAACCTTCCTCATGAATCATTTTGTCTATTAGTGAAAACCGCATGAAAATCCGTTGAGTAGTTTTTCAGTTTATTGCGAACAGACAGACAGACAGACGCGGCGGGGGACTTTGTTTTATAATATGTAGTGATGATACCCATACCTACTGATTCGTCCCTATCTCACCAGGCCCTGTGACGATAAGGTTTATGATAGAGCACGCTCACTTACAATTTATAAACACCATCTCAGCTGTGACGTTTCAAATTTATTGCTTGAATTGCATCTTAGTCAAAATACTGTATTTGTATTTCGAATGAAATCACATAAGAACTATGTATTCAAACTTGGCACCCAAAATGAATATGATTCCTAACATTTAAAGATTTTTGGAGTCTAAAGAGATTTTAAGACTTACTAGAAATATGAAAAAAAAAATAATACCTTTCGTGAATGATACATATACACTGTCATCTGTATCCCTGTAAGGGTTTTTTTTATGGTAAAGGGGGCAAACGAGCAGACGTGTCACCTGATGGTAAGTGACTACCGCCGCCCATGGGCACCTGTAAGGTAGGAGTAGGGGAAAGGTGGAAGAGGGAGAGGAGAGGGGGGGGGGGGGAAGAAAGAGTTAGGGCCTCTGATAAATCACTCACTCGGCGAAAAGCATTGCAAACATTACTTTATTGCCCGTTTTCTGTGAAGCCGTGGTAAGGGCGCACTACGCCTAGTTTTAGGTTGTCTGGGTAACTGAATGAAACGATGCATCTATTAATGTAATGAGTGATTAAGGGAGCTATTTCTTTGTTAATATGTTTTATATCAATTGTTCTAAATCCATCTAGACCTGGGCTTTAATTAATGGTCAGTTTGTTGATAATTTTATGTTTCCTTATTATTTATTTTTTGCATTCGCATCGTCACCTCCAATCCTGTTTCGGTATTGTCTGTTAGCTCAATTAATATTTTTTTTTCGACACGAATTTATATTTATATGTGTTTTTTTAAACTCCATTGCAAACATATTCGCTGCATCATTATCACATAAAGAAAAATATTTTTGAATTGTTTCATCGACCGAGTTAACGACTTTGCCACAAAACACATTTAACTTATTTTTTAAGTTTTGTGTTATAAAAACACAATGTTTTTATTTTACACAAAACTTTAAAAAATCATTTAAGTACAACAAAAACTAATAACATAAATATGTTGTTATTAAACAGCTTACATAGTTTTTAACTAAATACTTTAAGACAAAACGATAATCGTCTTGATCTCTATTTATAAGATATTTTGTGGGTCTACGAATGTCTACAAAGTGCTACGAAATCCCAATCCTGGATATCATAATTTAATATAATACTAGTACCTACGTTGTTCATCGAGGAGATTATATTTTTTAAATTAGAAATAGTGAAGTTCTAAGATGCAAATCCTTTCCAGTTATAACGTAGCGTTTACTTCATTTCAAAAAGGTCGAAACCATTTTACACGTAACCCAACTGATATATAAATATGAGCATATATAAATATTCCTTGATATCACTTTATGATATATTGTGCAATATTGTTGCCAAGACACCTTTATTATAAATAAAAACTATGTAATGCATGCTTTAGTGAAACATGTCATTATATTACAGTATGTACAGAATGTTAGCATGTAGGTAAATATAACGTATTCTTGGCATACAATTAAAACTGAAGCAACCAGTAATAAAATGAAAAGTATTTACTGTTATTATATAAAAAATATCCTACCATAAAACTGATAAAGGGGTATTGGTATTGGTATTGGTGTAGGGCTCTGTTTCCGCATTTAGACTCACAGACGGTCCATTATGCGTTCAGATTGGCTGACTAGTTGAGCCAGCCTAGCTCCTTCCAGAAGCACAAAAGCCTCCTGGGGCGTTCACAGGCTTCTAGGAGCGATCTCGCACCCGCGAGAATACTTGCCCGTTGTGTGGCCACTCCCTCGCACTCCAGGATAACGTGGGCGGCCGTTTCCTCCGCGTTGAGACATCCTCTGCATAGAGGACTGTCTGTCGCACTGATGGTGAATAGGTGCCGGTTTAGGGCTAAGTGGCCCGTAATTGTTCCTACAACTATTCTGATGTCGAGTCGGTCAAGACTGAGCAGTCTGCAAGTTAAACGTGGTGAGACCTCCGTCAGCACCAGTTTAGACTGCCTGCAGCCCGGTGTGTTGGCCCAGCGACCGTTATGCGCCTCACGAGTCCGTTGCCTTACCCATGAGCGAAGTTGATTGAAGGGAAGTGGCAGTAGTGTTGTTGGGCCTGCCACTGAAGTTACAGATCCCTTTCTTGCCAGCTCATCGGCGGCGTCGTTCCCGAATGAATTACTATGCCCTTTGATCCATTGCAGAATTACCCCGTTCGCAGAGGCTAAACGCTCTAGCGTCTGGTGGCATTCATAAATGAGACCGGAGTTCATGGTGTTGCCCTCCAGGGCCCTTAAAACGGCCATACTGTCTGACAATATTCGGATGTTGTACTCCTTTATGCCTTTTGACATGACCGCGGTCGCGGCGTAAGTTATTGCAACACACTCGCATTGAAATATGGAGCTGTGTTGACCAAGCGCCAGTGATATTTTTATATTTAGGTCTTGTGAGAAAATTCCGGCTCCTGTCCCTGACCCCATCTTGGAACCGTCCGTATAGATTCGCACTTCATGTATGCCAGATTGATCTCGGTCGTTTTCAAATAGTTGTATTTGATACTTCCTCTCGAAAATGTGTTGTTTCGGGATCCTGTCGCATGGGGCAGCGATTAGTGGTTGGTATTCCACTAATTGATTCCATAGTTTGATATGGGGACCCTCTCGGTTATACCAGAGACCTAAGAGTTTAAGTCTGATGGCTGCCACAGCTGCCTCCTGTTGTATATACAGGTCTAGTGGGGCTAGATCAAGAGCCACCTCTAGGGCGGTTGTGGGAGTTGTGCGCATGCAATTAGTGACGGCAGTACATGCTAGTCTCTGGAATTGCTGCAGTTTGTTTCTGACAGTGCTTAGTTCCGTTCTGTGCCACCAGGCAATAGCACCGTATGTGATGATTGGTCGTATAACCGTTTTGTACAGCCATAGTGTGATTTTCGGTGATAATCCCCAGCTTCTGCCGAGGAGTCGCTTGCATTGGCAGAATATAATGCAGGCCTTATTTATTTTTGCGTCCAGGTGCCTGTTCCATAGGAGTTTACTGTCCAGTATCACTCCTAGATACTTGACCTCCTTGGTAAGGGCTAGACTGGTGTCAAATAGTTTAGGTAGTCTCAGTTCTCCTAAACTACGTTTATTTGTGAACATGATTAACTCCGTCTTTGTCGGGTTCACTGTTAGGTTGTGTTTTTCACACCACTGCTCTACGACCTTCAATGCAGACCTCATTTGGTCGCATACCACACTCTCAAAGCGGCCGCTGATGAGGATGGTCAGGTCGTCCGCATAGCCCACTGTGAAGAATTTGCGGTCATTGAGCTGGGTAATGAGCTCATCGACCACAATGTTCCATAGGAGAGGTGAGAGGACTCCACCTTGCGGACATCCTCTGGCCACCACCCCTCTTGATGTGTTATTCACAGTAAATTGTATAGCTCTGTATCTGAGCATGCTGTCGATCCATCCCGCAATTGTGGAATCGACCCCATGTCTTGACAGAGCCTGGCTTATGCTGGTGAAGCTGGTTTTGTCAAAGGCACCTTCGATGTCGATGAAGGCTCCTAGGGTTGATATTTTGCTGTTTAGATTGCCCTCTATATATGAAACGACTCGATGTAAGGCAGATTCTGTTGATTTGCCCATCGAATAAGCGTGTTGGTTGGGGTTCAAGGGGTAGCTGACTAGTGCAGTGCTCCTTAATTCCCTGTCTATTAGTCTCTCCAGCACTTTAAGTAAGAATGATGTGAGACTGATGGGTCTAAATGATTTCGGTTGTGTGTAATCTCCTTTGCCGGGTTTAGGGATGAAGATTACTCTGACTTCTCTCCATTTCAAGGGGATGTAGCGGTGGGCCACGCAGCTTACGTAGATGATCTGGAGGTGGTCTATTAAGGACCCATCGCACCATCTTAGCAGGCCTGGGAAAATACCGTCCAGTCCTGCCGCTTTGTATGGAAGGAAGCTGTTGATCGCCGAATTTAATTTTTCATGATTCACGATTTTTCGGGCGGTGGTCCAGTCTGAATCACCTGGTGTATTTTCTCCACCGTCTTCCCATGTGTCCTTCTCATTTGATATTCGGCATCCTGGGAAGTGGGTTGTCATTAACAGTTCTGAGGTCTCTGAATCTGTTTTTGTATACGTCCCATCAGGTTTTTTCAAGAAGCCAAGGCTGTGTCCTCTTTCACAGCTCATAATGTTCTTGACTCTGTTAGCCTGATTGTTGTTATCAATGTTAGTACAGAAGCTTCTCCAGCATTCAGTTTTCCTGGTTCTGATCCGCTTCTTGTAGTGATGTCGGGCCTGCTTAAATGCTTCCCAATGTTGGTCAAGTCGAGAGTTCTTTGCTTTATTAAACAACTTCCTAACCTTGCGGCGTAGTTTCTCCAGTTCCGGTCCCCACCAGTAGTGTTTACTGTGTGGTCCCGTTCTGGGGGTCGAAAGTGGGCATGTTTGTTCGAAGCAAGTGATCAACGTAGTAGTAAGGTTGTCTACATGGTTATCAATATCCGCTGTGGTCCCGTGAGCATTTGGCAGATCGATATTTTTCAAACAATCCGCGGTTACTTGCTCATACTTACGTACATCCATCTTGCGAGGATTTCGTCGGGGTTCGGGCGGTGTGAGAGTCATCTTTAAGTCAAATTTGATCCAACGGTGATCCGAGCACGACGCCTCATCCGAAACATGCCAATCCGAAATATATGATGACGCGTACTCACTGGCTAGTGTTAGATCTATAATTGTTTGGGCTCTCGATGTAACGAATGTTGGTTCTGAGCCGTTATTGATTACGTTTAACTTAGTGGTAAGTAAGAAAGAAACAAATTCCTCACCTCGTTTGTTGTTGATCTGGCTGCCCCACAGCACGTGATGGGCATTGGTGTCAGCTGCGATGATAAGTTCCCGTCCCTCCCGCTCGCAATTACTTACTAGCGCGGCCAGTTCAGGGGTGGGGATGTCTGCGTCGCCCGGCAAGTAGGCCGACGCCATCACCACGTCGGGTAGGCCTGAGGAAGGTTCCCTGAGCCTGATGGTAGTTAGGTCTCTAGAACAGAACTCGGTCATTAAGGTTGTGTTCGCATGTTTCGGTGCGAAAATACATGTACGCGGGTTATCAATAGTAGTGTCAAGAAGTAATTTACCTCCGATGTTGCTTAAGCCGCAGATCCTGCCCTTCCTAATCCACGGCTCCTGGATTAGGGCTACGGTCTTGGTGTTGACCTCCAGCATTCTGCGCAGGTTAGCCGTTGCAGTCTGGCTATGCTGGAGGTTGGTCTGAAGAGCAACGAGGTTATGGATGAGGGGAGCTGGCAGCGCCATCTTCGCTGTCCAGTACATCCTCATCCAGATCGCTCTCACCCTCCTTAGAGAGACTCTCTACTGGCGAGTTCTCCCTCGGTGGGCTGGTCCGGACGCTTGACCCCTTGCTGGGGCCAGGTTGGCCTTCGCCTTTCGCGCCGCTGCCTAGGTCTCCGGAGACCTCCTGGGGCTTAGCCTCAAGGTTCGGCTGCGGTTGAGGGCGGTCGTCAAGGAAGCGAACGTAGAGATTACCGAATTTATAGTAAACTCTACGCTCGCTAGCCCTGAGTTTCGACGCGTCCTCTTCGGGTATACCGAGTACCAGGAACAGACTTTTCTTCTCTTCCTGGGGCTCGGCATGGTAGAGTGCCCAGTTGGACACGTTATATTGTCTGTTATGACACGTCAGCCGCATACGGATGCGGTCCAACGTGTCCTCGGGACCTACCTGTGGCACCAGGAGTCCCGCCTTGATGCGCTTCGGAATCTCAGACTGTCGTTTGACGATCAGTCTGGTTCCGTCGCGCGGTGTTTGCACCTTGGCCACGGCTTGGTGAAGCCATCGAAGGGCATAGTCATCATTGCACCACATCTTGAGGACGCCCTCACTGTGGAAGGCCTTCCCCCTGAACTGTGGCGCAACGAATTGGCCACCGGATGTACCGGGCGCGAAGATCTCGTCGTCCAGCACATCCTGCAGCCGACCCTCCACGGCTTCAGCCTGCTCTTTGGTCAGGTCGTGGTACGGCTCCAACATTACGGCGACGCAGTAGTCGTTTGACTTTAAGGCGTCGGAGTAACTAGTGGAGCCTTTGGTGGTGAGCTGGGGTTTTTGGCGCTTACCGCTGGCTGGTGGAGTAAAGGAATCGTCTGGACGATTCCTTTTGGTGGGTTTGATTTGGCCTGTAGCTTTACCCGCTTGGTTAGCGTTCCCAGCTTGTTTAGCCCGTCCAGGTCGATCCTGCCGTGGGGATGCATTCGCGGCAGCAGGCTTCGTGACAGCCGGTGGCGTCCCCGTAGGAGCTCTTCCCTCGGCTAGGCTACTGCCTTTGCCATGGGTTGGCGCATCACTGACGTGAACATCGTGGGGCCTTGCGGTCCCTTCAGCAGCTTCAAGCTGCTTACTACCACCTACTGCCAGACGCCGCTTTCGCTTTGCTTCCGCCCGGGTTTTCGCCCTTCTGGCCTTATGGTTCTGGTTGGACGGGATCTGTTTTTTGGGAACCCTCTTCTTCTTCACGCCCACAAGGTTCCAGCAGGGTTCATCCTGATTGGATCCTATGGGCATGGGCATTGCTGCCTTTAGAGATGAGAGGTCCATGGTCGACCCTGGCATTTCACTCTGGTTGGTCACCTGAGGAACTGCCGGTATTTCGGATGGCGCTGCATTCGGGTTGTTTGCCCGAGAAGCTGCCGGATTGGAAGGCGATGCTGCATTCGGGTTTACCACCCGAGAAGCTGCCAGTTTGAATAGCGGCGCTGCATTCGGGTTATCCACCCGAGAAGCTGCCGTTGTGGAGGCTGACGCTGCGTTCGGGTTATTCACCCGAGAAGCTGCTGGTAGTTTGCTTGGCGCACCACCTGGGTTATTCACCCGGGGCGCAGCCTTGGATTGTTTCCTGGAAGGAGAATTTTTAATTTCTTTAGTATCCATGCGTGTTGTGTTTAAGATTCGTCTCTTCGTCCTTCCACCCTCCTTGGAGCCCTCAAGTGGGGACGTCGCGGCAAAAGGCACGCGGGCGCCAGAAGTAACGAAGAGATATAGAGCTCCTACCCTAGTGGAAAACAGGCCGAGCTGGGCAGGAAGACACAGTCGTCCCGCCCGTCGTCTGCCCCCACAAGGAAAGAGCTCTCGCCTGGCGGCCCTCTGACGGGTCGTCGCAGCCGATTGACTGAAGGTGGCTAGCCTCCAGCCTCCCGTGTCAGGAGAAATCCGGGCCAAAGCAGTGTGTTGCCTTTCAGCTCAACTACCAGGACACCTTCTTCCCCCCATACGGGTCCCCGCATACGGCACAAACATGCGGGTGGTTGCCCCTCCCCCCCCCTCACCGTCAGTCTTAGTTGATGATGAGTCCGCAGGTATCAACCACATACTACCCGCAGAGGGTTTGCGGAAGGAAAATAGGATGGGTAAGGTGGGATATGGGAGTGCGACTGGATGTTTCAGTTACTTCTGTTTCATAGGGAACCAGATCAAAAACAGGCGGCAACCGCGGGAAGGAAAACTCTCCAGACTTGACATGGGGATCTACACGACCTGCGCTCGCTCCCATGGCCATTCGCCGTGCACGTCCTCCGGACAGGAGGCCATGCCAGGGCTGGATCTGTCCCAGGCGATCAGGGCCTTTTGGAACAAACCCAACCCCGCCCTTTTTAGGAACGAAGGGGTATTTAGGAACAAAATAATTCCACGTGCCAATAAATAATAATCGTTTATTTTCTCACCGTAACCGAAATACATACAATGACACAAAAAATAGGCAGTCATGCGACTGCCGACAGAAGTGAAAACTTAAACGAAACGATGAACTTAAAACGTCACATTAACAGGTTGGTGACATTAATTAATAAAGAGCTGACAGAACTCAATGTTTACATTAGCGCCCTCTAGTGGATGTATATATGTATTATTAGCGTGACCGTCACGAGTTCAGCAATCAGCAAAAGTGCACAAACGTGGCTAAAGAAGTTTACACTTAAAAAAAAAAGTGTGTGTCAGCACTGACGCACGACTGGAGTTTACAATTCACTGGAGTCTCTCTCTCCCTCCCTCCCTCCCTCTCCATGTCTCTCTGACGCCGTACATACGAATTTTTGATGGGGACAGGAGGACAGGACAGAGGACATTCGGACATCAGGGTCACGTTTCCTGACGCGAGTTTAACATTTCCGACAACATCGCAAAAAGTGCTCAACGCCGCTAAAGAAGTCGGACTCACGCATATAGGGTTCCGCACAATCGTACAAGATTTAATACTAGGTAGAGTAGGGGAGCCCACTTTAATTTTGAATTTATTTTTATTATTTTTTATTATAGCGGCAACAGAAATACACATTCTGTGAAAAATTTCAACTGTCTACCTATTACGGATTACGAGATACAGCCCGTTGACAGACAGACGGACAGAGGGCCGGACAGCGGAGGCTAAGTAATAGGGTCCCGTTGGTTACCCTTCTGGTACTGAACCCTAAATAGACTTAAGCTTATGTGTATCCAAAATATGTTGATTCAGACTGTGGATCGCTAATGCCTGAGGTACGCTGGTATCATTACCTCACCAGGTCCCCTCGGACTCGGACCTTTTTAATACTTTGACAGAAACCTACAAAAGCTAAAATCTAATGAATATAACCAGTGAAAATATTCACATAAAAAATTATTATTCAAAAGAGAACAATGTATTAAGAAAATTTATCTAAGGTGTCCAAATATATCAGAGCGCACGCGCACACGTTTACGTGTAGATGGGAGGAAGCAAGGAATGTAAAATTTTATTGTAGGATCATCGAGAGGTTTTCAGTTTCTTCTTCTTTCTTGCGGTGATGCTACATTGGTATGTATTTAGTTTGAATATCGACAAAACTTTGTTATTTTATTGTACAAATCGGGCCCTACGAAGATAAAGAACCTACGACTGAATGTGATGGTTTGGTATGATATGATGGGACGGTGGTTGTGGCGAGTACCTATAGTTATATATCTTTGGTGATACACTATGAAAAACCAGAATACTCGGAGAACTTCACACGAACAAATAAAGTGATGACAACCTGCCTAGGACCGGACCTAAAGTCATTACATACATATAGACATGAAAATATCCCTAATTTATAAAATAATAAAATTGAATAATTTATGGCCCTCGTCATATATATAATAATAATAACAACTTCACACATCTCACACACGGTCGTCTGATCCCAAACTAGGCAGAGCCTGTACTATGGGAACCAGACTGCTGATAAACATACTTATATATTTCTAAATACATACGTATTATAGATAAAAATAAAATATCATGATGCGGATCCGTAATGGATAATAAAATTATAAGCAATGATTTTCAATTTCACTATAAAAAGTAGTAATCACTACATATTATAAAACAAAGTCTCCCGCCGCGTCTGTGTGTTCGCGATAAACTAAAAAACTACTGAATGGATTTTCATACGGTTTTCACCAATAGACATAGTGATTCATGAGGAAGGTTTAGGTGTATAAATTGTTAAGGTTTTGTGAAAAATGGTTGAAATATGTTGATGATTGTTGAAGATGTCTCTGCTACCAGTGCGAAGCCGGGGCGGGTTGCTAGTATAATATTAAAGAACTCAACACTGTTTTTTATTTGCTTTTCCTTTTGAAACTACACAAGTGTTGAAGAGTCGTTTTTGTAGTCATGTATGATGCTTTTGCGTCACAGATGTATGCTAAGTTCGTGTAAATATACCTAGTTGTGTTTATTTACTTAAACATAGCTAAAACCCAAACGGTTACTGATGGTTGCCATGAGTACACACGTAGGTATTACTCACTAAATAACACAAATTGATTTATCAAACAATTTTATATAAACTCAATTTTGAGCGTCTTTACAGATTTAATGCAAAACTCGATCTAATGTGAAACTTTGGACGGTGTTGTTAGACATACCTATACAAGTACAAAAACTCTCTGATATATTTACATTACATTGTCACGTTAGTGTGAATATGCAATTCACTGAGATATCGTCACTGTTTATATAATGTTGATACGTCAATAATTTCTTAATCACACACACAATTCTCAATCACACGATATGAAGGACTCTAGAAAAAAAAGTTACTAAATAAATCATAAAGGTACATATTATTTGTTACGATCTACGTCAAAAAATCTACAAAACCTACCTACATATACGTTGACGTAGGTAGGTTTTGTAGATTTTTTATTCTTAATCAAAAGTTACTAGATGTATTATGTATGTCCGAACTCGTTTAACTGTTAGTAGATAATGGACAAGATCATGAGAATGGGTCTTTACTGTGCATATCTATATATTAATACGTGAAGCGAAAACTTTGGATCCCTTTTACGAAAATTGGGCGGACGGAGGAGTATGAAATTTCGCACACTTATAGTTTAAACAGAGAAGAAGTGACGAATGCTAAAATTTTTGAACAATATTTGCTACAAAGTTAAAAAAATGCAAAAACGGGTACATACAGCTATGAGTGTCCAGTATATATTTTGACCTGTCATGGTACAAAAGTCTATGCAATGGCAGGTCAGGTAATATTGGCCAATTAAATAAACCATGGTCGAAATTCGACCACCACGCGATCTCTAGTTACATTTAAAATATTCAAAAATATCTGAGTAAGTACTATTATTGTACGGTTTGTCATCCTCTTGCATAGGTATATTTGGATATATACCTATTATGAATTATGTAATTCAAGTTATTTTATTTGAACTACAACTATAAACTATCTTTCACACTAAGGTGAAAGACAACAACAGCTGGCCATTTACAATCTATATTAATAATTCGGTCAAGAGGTACGGTAGACTCGATTGAAACCTTACCTGAATTTTAAAACATAAAAAAATTAATAATCTCGAGTCGACAACTTACATATATCCGCAAAATTCGGATTGTTGAGTATTTTGTTAAATTCTAATGGTGCAAATGGCGGTCGCCATATTGGCCACTCGGATGCCATCTTGGATTCGTTAAGGCAGATTCACACGTATTAGTGAAGTTAGAGTTCCGTCCGGTCGGGCACAGTATCATATTTCCTATGAACGCATCCATGTCAATTAGTGTCAGTTATGAATTTTAAAGTATTTAAAGAATATATCAATACGATCTCGGATTACGTTTAGTAATTGTACTTAGTATTTGTACTTTAAAAATAAAAGTGTGTGTACGCGATGCAGCTGTCGGCATTTCGGCAACCCACTGTGCCATACTGCGTATAAGGTCCGCCGGCGGACAAGCGGTCGGTCGAGTGACATAGGCCTGGCAGTAGCTATACCTAGCGCAGCCAGGTGTCGCGATTTTCAGAGGTCTGGTGACACATCTTGATATATCCTTGATCGGGTCGCCAAATGTCCCGATTTTTTACTAACGTCCTTAGTCTGTACTTTAATCGATAATTTCGAGAGGTAAAACGGATTCATCTGTATGCTGTTACTACATAAAATATATAGTTTTTGGTATTACATGTAAAAAGCATTAAAAGTCCTTCACGACTCAGTATTCGTACATATTGTTTCGATTACTTTAATAGCGCTTCCATTACTTTAATTACTATAACGATTATAATTTAATGGATAGTTAATACAAATAACTAGACCACGAAAAAAAAGAAAATTAATCTAAGGAATCGACCTTAACAATTGTATCACTTTTACGTTTGGAATATTTCAACTACCTTTCTATCCGATGCCAAACATTAAATATAATCATGTATCGGCAAACCACGCAAAAGCATTTTCAAATCCTGAGTAAATTATAGAGGAAAGTCCTTTAGAATTGACTTAGGGTTTTTCAAAAACTACTAGTAACAGATTCAGACAGGTTACAGACTAATAACACTGGCATAAACCCTTCTAACTTACCTTAATGTGTTTATGAATATGTTCAGGGTTTTAATGGAGTGGATGAGGTTCACTCGGTCACAAGTCCAACTCTAAGTCATTACCTACACGACGTATTTGATACACCACGTTTTAAAGGAAGTGCTTAGGATTGTTGATAAATATGTACAATGCTCTTCAATATTGGTCTTACTGTCAAACATTTGGTTTTTGCTACTCACGTGGTAAAAACCAAAGCTAAAAATCTTATAAGACGTAGCTATAAACTTCACAACAACCGCTTTTGGAAAATATCAAACAGAGCAAAATCATTTCGGATAGGACCTGGGGTTCTATTTAACTATTCTGAAATAAGCGAAAGGCAAAAACCAAATTTCTTTTCAACCCTCAAAAATCTTAATGTTAATTGTTATTGAAAATAGTAGGAAGCCCGTACACATCAAGTCACCATAATAAACACAAAACGTGTTAACATGGCTGATAAAGTTTAAATAAGTGTCTAGCAAATATGATTCTATCCGAGTCATCGATCTTTCAAAGGGAATGAATGTTATCTTCTTGAAATACCTACGTATTTTGTTTAGTTAAGTGGCTCTTTGGTCAGAAATGTTGGCAATTTGAGTCGAAATCTTCTGAGCAAGGAAAAGAAATGCTCTTTAAAGATACACTTACACACGATAAATGAGCTTATATCTGGGTTTATAAATGGGGTTCTCTCTCTCTCACACACACACAAAGAAAAAGAAGAACCTAAAAGCAATTTAAACATTTTGGACCTGCATGTTGGTCTAGTGGTTAGTGATCCTGACTGCCGAGCCAGTGGTCGTGGGTTCGATTCCCACTCAGGACAAATCATTATGTGATGAGCACGATCATTTGTTCTGTGTCTGGGTGTAATTTAAACATTTATCTATAATATGTATGTATTTAGTAATACATATATAAGTATGTTTATCAGGAGTCTGGTTACCATAGCACAGGCTCTCTCTAGTTTGGATCAGACGGCCGTGTGTGCGATGTGTCTAGGCCTACCATCACTTAAATTGCCGACGCCGGACAAAAATTTAAAAAAATTCGGACACAGGTAAAATCGAGATTCTTTCCCTTACACCTTAAAAAAAAGCCGATTCCATTTCAATTTTTGGCTTGTTAACAATACACCTAACAATTATAATTGTCCCCTGGCACAGAGTGTTCGGGTTTTACCCGGACATTTTTTGAAAACCCCGCCCAGACGCTCCCCGGACGCCCTCTAAACTAGGACAAATCCGGGGAAACCCGGACGGATGGCAGCCCTAGATGTGTCACAAGTTAAGTTAGTTACATTTTGTTTCTTGTTCTTAAGATGTATATCCGGCAATGAACATAGGTTATTTACACACTAACCTTGTGGATATAGTACACGGAACTACTAATAAATGTTTTTTAAATTTTATGTATAGCCTACTAATTAATGCTAATGTAATTGAAATGTAAACTTGGGACTTTTATTGATTTAGTTTAACGCCTTATATATGTATATATGTTTAGAGAGTAAGAGAAACCAAGCGCTAATTCCATTGATCATGAGGGTCAGGACCACTACTACCCTTCCTCCGGCTTATGTTGTCAAATACTAATCCATTAATATATGTCCATGGTATGGTTCTGTTCCACGTATGTGCCATCCATTGACGATCTTTACTGGAAAAGACCAAACTTAGTCCAATATATATTTAAATATGATCGTGGTTATAGTTACAACGAATGGTTTCGGATTAAATATGATGCTTTGAAAATATCCCCGTTTGTAATGGCGGCACCCGTCCACCGGTTAAATGTATAAATATTATCTATTTAAATATTTATTTAATTTTATTATGTACCGGTATTTGTAAAGTTTATTTTTTATTTTTATTTATTTATTTAAGGTTCACCAACAATTACTTACACATAAAAACACTTATGCAATAATAAGAATACAGTGTAGCAATTATTTAAAGGTAAACACCACTTGTTTATATTATTTTATTTATTTATTTATTTAATACTTCCTGCATTTTATATTGCACGGGGCGGACTTAATGTCACATGGCATTATCTACCAGTCAACCTTTGGGTGATTCAGTGAGGGACATGGCAGGTGCTTAGGGAGAAAAGAAAAAAAAATCATAATTGAAAATAAGCTGATAATACACTCTGTTATATACACGAGACAATTTACAATAATATATAATAATAATAGATAACCGAATACAAAAATATACATATACATCCTTGCAGATAAATATAAACATGTATATATACACATATAAAAATAAATATATACATACATAAATAAATAACTACATACATACAAACTACACCTATGGTTATGAGGATATTTCTGCTAATTGTTTTCTGTAAAATTCCCGGACCTTAGCTTTAAACGCGCCACGGTTTGTTGACATCCTAATTTCAGGTGGGAGCGCATTCCACAGTAAAATAGACTGGACAGCAAAGAAAGAATGAACTAGAGAAGAAGAGTGATTAGGGCATAGAAGTAAAAGATTATTAGTGGTGCGAAGATCTGTCATGGTTAGAACACAGCAGTTGAAGCTGTGAAGAAAGGTAAGTGGGAGCAGTAGGATTATTGAGAAGAGAATAAAGAGTTGTCAATGCACGAAGGCTACGTCGCTAACGTATAGGTAGCCATGACAGTAGAGTTTGATAAGTAGACACATGGTCATACTTACGGAGATTAAAGATGAACCGAATGCAATTATTGAGAAGTCGGTCAAGTTTGTTAAGCAGATCTGCATTCAGGTCGAGATAGCATACATCACCCTAATCGATAATTGGAAAGATCAAGACCTGTACAAGCAATCATTTAGTGCTGGTTGGAAGAAAATTCTTAAGTCGATACAGTGATCGCAGGGTCCCTGTGTAGCTGTGTGGAAAGGGAGTCGAAATAAAGTTGGTTAAAATGGGGATATATTTTGCACTTTTTTACCTTATAATATATTTTCATGATTTACCTTTACATTATAGGTCTCCTGTTGTTTAAAAAACCAACCCGTAGTCTGGCCAACGCCCGAGCCAATATGCAGTATAAATTACAGATCATAGGCATATTTCAGAAAAACATTCATTAATAAATGTTACTGAACATAGTTGTTTTCAAGACTATGTGAGAAATGTGGAAAAAAAAAGCAAAAAGCCATCCGAAACAGACAAAACAGAAACGTCTCGGAAAAACAGTCATGTGGTGTGGAAAAAATAAATAAAACCAAAGTTACATGGAAAATCCTATTTATTGGAAAATTACCCACTCCACAGGCTGAATATAATTTTAGGAGATCATGTCTCACTCTTTCCTTACACCAAGAAGACTTTGGGATTTCTGTTCCCAAATTGATAGTTTGAGTATGGAAAATAAACTTTTAAACAACTTATCAAACATTAAGTTCTTGTATAAAGACCAAAAATACAATACAATTTCTTTTAATTAATATTATTTTAAACCATCAACGCGCATAAACTTTATATATTTATTAGTAAAATTACTAAATTTCTTATTTGAGATTTAGTGTTTCAAACTTCAAACTGAATTTCATTATTTAGGTAATTGGCCAGTAAATGAATATTTGTTTATTCCTAGACACCTAACATTTGTCGATTCGACAAGTAAGCAAGAGAAAATTCACTGTCTCTTTTCGGTCTTTCATCGCAACAATGCTCACTCAGTATTCACCAGACTCTTAAGCGGCAATAGGGTCCGGCGTGTAAGTATATTATTTTTCGAGGTATTAAGATAATGCTCGTAGTTTCGACGAATGGTTAGGATTTATAGGGGTATTAGATGAATATTCAAAAATTTACACTTTAGTTTGTTACTGACGTGATGACAGAATTTACTACTACAAACTAAATTTATGAACTGATACTTACATTTTCGACTGCCTATTGCGTAAACTATCTTACTAATATGTTTTTTGATCATTACATCCATAGACTAAAATAATCAAGCTGATTTAAATACGTGTCATGCCATGACTACGTGCAAGTATTTGACAGTATTTTTTTACATGTGCTTCCCTCGCGTTAAGTTGTTTTTCTATGCTTCGGGAGCACCAGATAGGTAGTTATTTTCTTTATGAAAGGTACCCCATTTCCTCTGACATTATGTACCTATGCTAAATTGTACCCATGCAAAATTTCATAATGCTCGTTTCAGTAGTTAAGGCGCAAAAGCGTAACTGACAAACAATATCATATTCGCATTTATAATATTAAGTTAGCACATTGCCTTTGAATTCATAAAATAAAACTCAACAGTGCTTTTAAGAAGCAATTAGACCCATATTCTTGTAGTTATATGCGGCCGGTAAAGGTTTGTAACATAGGGTAAGGTCTATGTTATTGAGTTCTATCGTCACTTTTGTCAATAACACGTCATTAAAGCCTTCATAACGCTGCACCTTTAAACTCTCAGTCCTCCTGGCCTCATGATTCTAGTTTAACCAGTTATTAGTCTTTCCGCTGAATAACGGTTAGCTAAATGACCTTTTTCACTGTTCAAAGAAATAAAGCTATCATACGGTTTAACCTGTTGTTGTTATGGGATCATTGGTTTCACTGAATTCTTATAACAACTATTAAAGAATTAAATGACAGCCAGAAGCGACAGCTTATTGTTTAATATAATAATAATAGTATAATAACTTGAGACACCTTACACACGGCCGACTGATCCCAAACTAGGCAGAGCCTACTAGACAGAGAATACTATGAGAGTGGCCGGAGTTTGTTTGCCCGATTTCTTCTCGCAAAGTTATAGATCGACATAATATATCACGGATAGCGATCTTACCTATTTCCAACACAGTATTATTTATTTTTTACCCCCGACGCAAAAAGAGGGGTGTTATAAGTTTGACGTCGATGTCTGTGTGTGTGTGTCTGTCTGTCTGTGGCATCGTAGCTCTCAAACGGATAAACCGATTTCAATACGGTTTTATTCATTTGAAAGCCAGTTTCTTTGCGGTGGTTCTTAGCTATGTTTGGTTAATATCGGTCCAGCAGTGTAAGAGTATCAGCTCTTTTGCAAAATGATGTAAGGCATTTTGTAATCGTTGAAGGGATTTTCGAGTCGGGGGTGTTTTAAATTTTAAATTTATGATTATAAATACTATTTGTTTTACCTTTCACAAAGCAACCTATTGTTAATGTGTTGATCTATAATTTTAAAATTCTATTTAAAAAAAAGACGAGTTCAAACAACTTTATGAAATAAAGATATTTGACTTTGACTTTATAGTTGAGATATTAGTACCTACTTTTATAGCAAATGTGAGCTGCTAATGTTGACATACCTACGTAATGTATTGACGGCGGGATGTTATACGTTGTTCATTCCACTTTTGCCTTAAATTTGATGGATGATTGATATAAATTAGCATCTCCACGGATTCCATCAGGATGTACAAAGTAAACTTAGCTATATTTTTAGAGACAAACTTCCATTCTAGGTTCTCATTACCATCCTCGTGTCGCGTAGACTTTACAAAATATATTAAAGTGCTATTAACGGTTATATATGTACATAGTAGATCTAGTGTCAGAACTATCTACTCTTTAACATATTAAGTTACATTTCACTCTACCTAACAAATAACAATTTCTCTAGATTTTGATGATAGCATCTTCGTCATCATTCTGAGATGTCCTACGGCTGAAAGTTGTAGTAAAATTCGAAGATCCAGATTTACCTAATATGTTAGTAAGTTCCAAATTGGTCAGCGTATTAAAGTATTAGGAGCGCATAGCGATTGAGTAACAAAGGTACCCTCTCCCGTCTACTTGGTACAGTTAGGTAGTTAAGGACGCAGGTCCAGTAATAAGTTCTAATATTACTATGGCGTAATGGTACCATTTGCGAGGAACGCTAATATTAGCATAATAACATTATTTGTAAATGATTGGTCTATTGGGAAATCCAAAGGTACCTACATAAAAGTTGCCATTTACATAGGTATAAATGTCCTTGGACATCATGATTGTACGTTTTTACCGGTTAATAGGTGTTTGGAATATATTTTAAATAAAATATTATTGATACTTAAGCACATTAATATGAAGTTACTAAAACCGGATGTAGAAACTTATGGTTTAAGCGAACGATGTCTACATATAAATTTTAGTTATTGTTTTACTGGATCACTTATTATCTACTGGGTCCTTTGAATTAAGAGTGCCTACCCTAAAATTTGTACCTATAATAATAATAAGGGGCTTTCATTAAGCGCTTCCTATTTTATTCGTTTGAAAGGCTTATCGATGCCATTATGTATGGAATAAAACATCGTGCAAATATCCGCCGCGCCTTTGTTGGGTGGCGAGCATCCGAAATGTCCAATTTTTCATGACTCTGGCACATAAATCAGGCTGAATTTGACCGATGGCTTGGGTTATGTTGGCTTTGAGGGCCGCTGTGGTTTGTGGCTTATTCCCATAGAAAAAGTCAAATCGCACGAACTCGGTGGCCAGTTCACATCACCTCCACGTGAGATGACCTTGCCTTCAAATCGCTAGTGAAGAATGTACAATGTGGCATGAGCTGTGTGGCACATACCGCCGTTTTTGTTGAAACCATGTCTTTGGTGCCCATATCATCCAATTTTATTCAGACCACAAGAGCAACCTCTTGTTTCAATCATCGACCTTATAGCGCTCGCCGTTAACGGTGATGGCCTGGCCAACGTCGTCCTCAAAGAAATAAGGACCGATGACGCCGCCAGCCCAAAATTCACACCAAACACTGACTTTTTTGGGATGCATTGGATCTCATGTGGATGGATGTGTATCGTCGCATATTCGACAATTTTGTTTATTGACGTGCCCATTCATCCAGAAATGGGCCTCATCGCGGAAGGTGATTTTTTGATGAAACATAGGGTCAGTTTCCAACTGCTCCAGGTCCCATTCAGCGAACACACATAGTTGTCTATGGTCGTTTAGCTTCAGCTCCTGGGTCAGTTGAATTTTGTACGAGCACAACTTAAAGAATTTTGCGTAATTCTTTAAGTTGTGGTCTGCCAAAGACTCAGTTCTTGTGAGCGACGCAAAATCTACTGCTTTGGATTCTCCTGCACACTCTTACGGACAGCGGCGATATTTTCGGCAGATCTTCCGTTACATCATCGTACGGGTGTTGGTTAATTGTTTACTGAACTTATCTGAATTTTATCATTTGCACCGTGTTGTTAAACGCTATTACCATCGATGGTGATTTTACAAAACAGACTGAATAAATGACAACCATATTGTTGAAGCTACATATTATGTAGCTTCAACAATATGGCCGTTATCAATTGTAAAAATTCACAAGTCCCTATTGGAAGACCCTTTGTTATCTAATTAACTTTAAATGAGCAATGCTTTTATTTGGTTATTATTAAATAGAGGCGTTTTACAACAAGTAGGTGTCTGTAAAATAATAAAAATTGTGAACACTTCTGGCAAGAATTTGGTAGTATACCAATCGGCATTAATGCTACTTTGGTTCCAAAAGGGTATGTACACTAAATAAAGTTTAAAGTTTTTAAACTTTAGGTTGTTGTGATTTTAGGGAGAAATTTTGTAATGGACTGTGTGATGCTAAATTTTGCAAAGGTTATGTATTTAGTTTTTTCTAAGTTAATTGGAAGAAGGCGTCTGTTGAACCACTCCATAACCACTGTAATCCCACGTTCAGCAAAACATTTAGTGTCACACCAATCTTCACCAGATATTTTGGCGCAGTGTCATCAGTATACACTATCACCTCATAGTTGGATAGCTTTAACTGACATAAGCCATTCACATAGATTTGCAAGAGAGCAGGCCTCAAAATACTACCCTGCGGCACACCGTACGAAAGCGTTATTTCCACGGTAGTATATCCACCTGTTTTTCCACCCTCCGTACGTAAAATGACTAAGGCTATTCCCCTCACTCCTACTTTTGATACAAGAGTAGGCCGTTACTTCACTGTAGGTAACAGAGTCTGTGTCAAACACCTTCGACAAATCTGGGAATACATTTGCGTTTATTATTATCATTGTTTTAAACTTATTATAGCGTCATGCGTAGACATTGCAGCATGAAATACAAATAGTTTGTTTTATATTGTGGTGTTGTAAAAAGTTTACTAAAATATTATTCAGGACTCTTTTTTTTGCAGAATTTTAGAAAGCATGGAAATTACCAAAATTGCTTTTGTATACAGGCGTAAAAACTGCTTTTAAAAGATGTAGTGTGACAGTGAGCAGAAACGAGAAACGCCCAATTTTTGTTTTTTAATTCTTTTTGCTACATTATTCTTTTTCTTGTAAAATTTAAGTGTTCATGCGTGTAATTGTGTGCCAATAATAAATTAATCTCTTTCTTTTCTCAGAGCTGAGGGGAAAACGAAAACCTATTGACAGATGGCAGATATAGGTGATTAGTGGCACTAGAATGGCACGTGAGGCTTTTAGTATTCTGGCGGAAACTGCATCCCACCCAATACCATACTTATCCAGTTGATTAGTGTTATTGTTTCCGATGCTGCTCTGACGCAATTTTTTTTTGTCATGTTGCCTATTTGAGTAAAACGTATTGTAGGTATAAGGGGGTAATCCTGCTTTAGCAAACAATCAGACAAAAAATGACATCATAGATAATTTTGGTACTCGATAATAGGGTTTCAAAACCGTTAAAATTCTTGTAAATACTGCGTATGTTCATATGTATTAAGTTTAACGACGGTTGTTATCTTTGCCAAAATTTGAGCTACTTATCAGGTGGATGGATAAATGAGGATGAAATATTAAACGCTAAAACGTCTAAGTTAAATTAAATCATGATTAGTCATTTTAATTTTTATTGAACTCTACGACTCTGTGGGGAGGTGACGGAATTTATATGACCTAATTTAGGGCGCTATTTAAAAAATATACCTATTAAATGCATCTTGTGACCATGTCAAATGAAAGAGCTTGTTGACACAACAGATTACGAACTAATTATACGCTCCACTCATATCACTCTAAGAGCCACTTACCTGCTGGGGTTAACGCACACCATATTAATTTAAACTAAAGATCGACTGGCGGTCGAATTTCGAACGTTTTGATTGTCTTGTTTTATTTCAATGACCAGTATAACTACTCGTAGTACTGTCATTGTATAGACTTTTGTACCACGAAAAATCAAAATATTTACTGGACCCCTATATATAGCTTTATGTAGCCCATTTTGCATCATTTTTAATTTTTTTGCATTTTTTTTAATCTTAGCTTTCTGCACTTCTACATAATAAACTTCAAATTTCACATTCATGTCTGTGCGGCAGTGGCGTAACAATAGGGTGGCAGAGCGGGCAAAATGCCACAGGCACATCGCCCTAGGCGGCCCCCGGCCCCGACCTAAAGGCCGTAAGCACACGAGGCACCAAGAGTAAACTTGTGCCCCATCCGATGAATTAGCCACGGGCCTCAGATGGTATAGTTACGCCACTACTGTGCAGATTGCTTAAAAAATGCGTATAAAGAATTCTCTTCACGTATTGATCTATAGATAAATATCTATAAAGAATGTTCGCATCTTAAAGTAGAAGTAGGTAACGAATAAGAAAAGTCCAAAAACTACTCGAATAGATTAGTTACAGTCGCAACTGGATCTTTAGTACCTAAGTTTCGAAAGCAAGTAGGTATATTTGTTTATACATATATTAAATAGCCCGTATATGTATAAAAGCAATATTTAGGTGTGGGTGTAGTGGATTTGGATTGGTAGTACCTGTATTATTTTATAGTAATAGGTATTAGTATAAAAATTGTATATATCGTTTCTTCCTAATTATTGAGCAAAATGACATGCAATATTAAGATAAGAAGACGAAAATAACTTTTACCAAGACTTTCTGTCTTACTCTTACTTTCAAGCTTACTAAGTGTAGTAATTTTTTAAGTTTTATTTGGTTAAGCATTTATCGGATTTTACCGAATAATGTGGTTTGCCAAAATCTTTAGTAAGAGTGAAAAAAATCCTTCCTCCTTTATACCAGCAAAACTTGCATTCGTTTTCTTTATCAATAATAATAATATAATTCACGTGCCCGATAAAAAGTTTTTGCTTATTAGATGTTCATGCTATGTCCGGTACTCGCCGTCAGACCTTTCCCGAGTTATTCTGACTATTGTTGAAATTTTTAGCGGCAGAAATAAATCTTTAGCGTTTACCGTTGTTATAATTCTGCTATAATCGTTTTATTCTCTAAAAAATATATAAATAAATTATTTTGACATTTTTTAAAGCTTCTAAGATAATTTTGTTTTCATATTTTAGGGACACTTGACTAACCTGTCATGTCATATCAGTCACTTGCGCCACAATAAACATGGATCAAGTTCTCTTTAATTTTTAATTATAACTAAAATGGATTTCGATTATTCTTTTCACGATGACCATTGCTTGTTTTTGGTCCCTGTACCCTAGCATTTCTTTGGATGTGTACCCGTTACACAAGATGACTTGCCCCTGAACATGGATTTACCGATTTAGCACAAAATACAAGGCCGAGAAACGTATTTTATTTACATATACGACACTAACATACAAAATCTAGATGCGATAAAACAGTAAGTATGGTAATACTAGTAGTAACTGCATTGTCAGCCGAAGGACTATGGGTTGATGATGTCACATTATGTCGGTAATCTGGTACTTAAGGTGGGCAAGGTACGACAATGTTACTTCTCTATCTCAGTTTTTAGGTAGCATTTTATCAACATATGAAGGTGATGATAATGACAGCTGAAAATAAACCTTTCTTTACAACTGACTGGATACATAAGTTATTGGTTTCTACATGCCGGTTGACTGGCCTGTTGGTCAAGTGGTTAGAGGTCCTGCCTGCTGAGCCCAGAGGTCGTAGGTTCGATTCCCACCCAGGACTAATAATTGTGTCTACAGACTAATGTAATGAGCGTGATCATTTGTTGTGTATCTGGTTGTAGTTTATCTATAATAATTAATATGTATGTATTTGGAAATACTACAGAACGCGTGGTAGTCGAATTTCAACCATGGTTTTTTCTTTAGCCAGTATAACTTGAGCTGTCATTGTATAGACTTACTTACCATGACAGGTAATCACATATACTGACCGCGTGTAATTTCATTCAGCCGTTTTCACCTGATTTTTAAAGTTGTAAGACAAAGATTTTTAAAGTTGTTTAAAAATTTTAGCTTTCTGCACTTCTTCTATTTATAAACTGTAAATATTCCAAAATTCACGTTACTACGTTCGCAAAATTTTCTTGAAAAGGGGTACAAAGAATTCACGTATTAATACAATGATGATATAAGTATTTTTATCAGCAGTCTGGTTACCATAATACAGGCTCTGCCGCCTAGTTTGGGATCAGACGGCCGTGTGTAAGGTATGTCAAGTTATTATTATTATAGCTTCAGCTACTAAATAGTCATATTTTTATTGCAATATTAAAGTGTCCATGCCTTGGCTAAAGTCCCAGACCAAGCTGTTGGTGTCCTTTAAGTCCAAATTTTACTGATTACGCAGTTTTATCACCTTTTTTACATTTAACTCACGCTGGTAAGGTGTCTGTGTATTTTTGAGGTTTATTTCTTATTCTTTTTTTTAAGAATTTTACTAACTTTTTTGTTAATACTTGCCTTGAATTACGGATCATACTTGTTGTGCATGTGCTCGATTCACTGACCACATCTTTTTTTTTTGTTTTGTTATAATGTGTTGTAATTTAATTATTATATCTTGTTGACACTATATCAGTATTTAATGTCAACAAGGTATAAAAGTTGATAAGGATTATATGTAATCCCTATAATCTATTATAGAGAAGCTTTATCTAAATTCGTTAATTTGTTACTTGTCTTTGACGAGGTCGTTATTAGATTTTAGGTCAGATGATTCAGAAATTTGAGGTCTTATCTTAATTAAATTGATTAAAAATTAAAAACAAAAAAATCTATTGTAAAATCCTTTATTAACATAATAAATAAAGTTGCAAAAGAGTGTATTCGCAGTAATTACTTGAGCAGGTCTGTTGTTTCTTGCGGACGAGCCCGCCTGCGATCTAAGCAACTGGCACTCCACATTGCACAACACTTAAAGCATCATAACACCAGAACATGATACCAAACATTTGAACATGGTACAAAATAATACTTAAATGTAACGGCGATGACTCGGCGCGGTCGTAGACTGTGCATATTTGCTATTTACTTAATGGTCTATGTTGTAAAACTACTATTTATTACCTTGAACATTTACACACAGACGTACTTTATTTATATTATAATCTACGGTAAAATGCTCGTTTCCTTGCTGCGAAAACTTCTAAAAACTGAATGCGCCTTAGTTTGCACAGTCTCGTACCGAAACGGAACAAAATGTAAACACTTTTAAAGTATAAAAAATGCATTGTGCATAGCCACAATTTACATATAATTTGTCCATATTCAAGGTCCAACGTCGATTCATAAACAATATTTTGTAAAGTTACATGTGGAAGTAGTGATGGAATACTTGAGCACAGGGCGTAGGGGAAACATAAACGCTGTTAGTAAAACCACACTGGATACCTAAAAATAGTATGGAAACATAATTACAGTTTATTTAGCATCTAACGATAAAAATATATTTACAAAAATCCGTTAACCTTCAATACACCTAGTTACACATGATACCATAACTATGTTAACTTTAAAATAATATTAAAGTATATACATAATACAAAAATGCCCATCTCACTTTCGCCTATCATGAATGTGCCATCACATGCACTGTCAAAACCAACGTGATCGAACGCGGTCACCGTTTATTGCATTAACAAATCTTTGCTTCAGTTTATAAAGGTAAAACATAGTATCGCCAAAACGCGACTAGATTTCACATCAACCGAGACTAATTTTCAACAGTTTATAGAATATTTTCAATAACTATACTTTGTACTTAAAAAAATTACAAGGCAATTAGACGATCCAAGCAAGATCAAAAATAGTGACTTTGTGCAGTAACAAACTTTATAGAAAGAAGTAATAAGGTTTATCATCTAGGTTCATCGTAGAAATATAGTCTGAAACATTGTCGAGGCAACAATCGTTCCGGCGCAGGTAAGCGAGTTCTGCCAGCACGTACACTGACACAGTTTCTCACTAAACATTAGAATGGGGTCACATTGGATGGACACTAACGCGGAAGGTTCGAGATGGTCTTTGAAACGTTATAATACAGTTGCGTGCACTGGGCGAGGGTACCGGGCACTATGACACAGGGCGCCTGCGCACAAACGCATCGGCACCGGACGACGCGTACGAGTTGGGCACTTCGGAGTCCACCTCCTGCTTGTAGCCGTTCTTGCCGTTTAGGGCGGTGCTGCTGTCGTCCATCACCGTCTGTGAACATAACTCGCTATTAACATCACTGAAACGTTATATCTTTATTTTCGACAATTTTTACACTGAAATCCATTGTGCGGCACTCTCGTCTCTCCCCCTCTCCCCAATTATTGTATTCCAATAAAAACATACAAAATTTGCTGTCAGTATAAATTAATGAGATCAGGAAAAAAAGTTTTATTAGTGTGAACTAAGACTTACAAAGAACAGATATTAAGCATATATATGAAATGATATAAAAATCTTGGAAAAAGTGTGTGTGTGTGAGACTGTGTGTGTGTGTGTGTGTGTGTGTGTGTGTGTGTGTGTGTGTGAGTGAGTGAGTGAGTGAGTGAGTGAGTGTGTGTGTGTGTGAGTGTGTGTGTGTGTGACTGTGTGTTTGTCTTATCGATTGTAGTAGTAGTAGTAGCAATAACCACAACAACTGTGGACAGTTAAGTTTTAACATAAATAAAGCTTAGGCCGGTGTTGAATCTGGGAGCACAGGAACGAGCAAACGGAATTAGCATAATCAACTAGTACAAACAGTATCACAGGTCCGTGACACGTGTGTCAACGTTCTCGTGAACTTCAGACATACGCGTGAGGAGAACATTGCAAAGATCACGGTACGACGCTTAAGTGCCAAGCAAATAGTCCTGATGCAATAGTCATTGTTGGTACGTATTTGTTAAAACGTATGTTCTAAGGTGACTATGGTGATGTGCAAATACTTGTCACTCGTAATAAATATGTGATGTAATTAATATTTCTCTTTTCATTGAAAAATGTACACCGATTACAATGGCAAACTATAGTAATATATTACCACCTTAAATGTTTTGTTCAAACTTGCACAATCATACAAATCTATTCACCAAACACTATAAAGGAACCGTGATAATTATTGCCATGATGGTATTAATAACCTTGACAATGAAGGATGTGGTGTGATGTGCAAAAACATCACACCACATCCTACATCATCATAATAAGCGCTGCCACCATGAAAAAATGTTACATTCGATTGTGTGTGTGTGTTCACAATCGACATTACAAGTAACATTATATACAACATCAAGTTACAACTAATTCATTTATTGCAATATAAGTGGGTAAAATCACCGAGAGTAGGTATTGTTTCGCGATGATAACAAATGGCATTGCGGATTTGAGCTCTTGCTTAACTTTGTTGAGTGCCTACATCATACAGAAGACTTGTTACACAGAACTAACAGAAGTTCACTAGAACTCTGTTGGGGCGATGAATTACCAATTCACAGCTGGTGTTGAGAGCCCATGTACGGGTGACAGCTTACACCAGGAATAAACGCTTATTTTCGTAATAGTAATAGAAAACGAACACTTGTAATTCGCTACAAATGTAATAATTTACTTTTTTGATAACTTCGTTACTAAAGAAATGCAAAAGATACTTTTGTTCCCATTTCTACGTAGGATTAATTACTTTTAGGTATCCTTTACCCAGACTGCTATTACAAACAAAATTACGACTTAAAATTTTATTGAATTTGAAAGCAACGAAAGAGTTTTAGTGCAGGAGCACTTTATATTCACAATAAATAACGTAAGATGGTTCAAGGGCAATGACACGAGTAAAACTAGACTCTGTATTATAAATACATAGGTACATTGGTAGCGACGGCACAAACGGCAAGAATTAAGAAAAACACTTATCTGCTATAACATAGAAACGTGCTATACACTTTAATGTCATATTTATTAGATTTTCCTGTACACCTAATTGTAGTTTTGCATCACTTACCATACAAAGTCCATTCCTCATGGCCTTTCCCTTGGACTTTGAGTATCTCGCCTTGTAGAAATCGCTGAATAGGAAGAGGAACAAGAATCCGTGCATCGCAATCCAGTAGACGAACACGCGGGGGTACTGGCACGACGGACGGAATAATACCTGCAGCTGGTGGCTGAAGATAAGCACGAACTGAACCTATCGGAGAAGAAGAGAGAATATTGAAATTAGTTATTATCTATATATTAATACGTGAAGCGAAAACTTTGGATCCCTTTTTACGAAAATTGGGCGGACGGAGGAGTATGAAATTTCGCACACTTATAGTTTATACAGAGAAGAAGTGACGAATGCTAAAATTTTTGAACAATATTTGCTACAAAGTTAAAAAAAAATGTAAAAATGGGTACAAACAGCTATGAGTGTCCAGTACATATTTTGACCTGTCATGGTACAAAAGTCGATACAATGACTGGCACAAAAAAAAGGCTATATCTCCAGGATATTTCCAAGAAAATTGGATAGAATAACGAAATCGTAAATAGTTGCGGTAATGGAAGTTTTAAGGGGTATGAAGTCGGTTGAACTTTGTTAACAATATAATTATTAACTAATTTTTTGTTTTTGTAATCCAATATTATATTAAAAGTGACTGGACTTATACAGCATCATAAAAAACAATTACACAACCACACAATACACACTACCTTATCTGTGCCTAAACACACAAACACTGACAGAATAACACGAGATTTGTGTACCCCTCCTGTGTGTCCTTTTATGTACCCCTAACAATGTGTACCTATACAAAATTTCATGGTAAGTTGGGTATTTAAGACGTAATAGCATAACAAACAAACTGAAATTCGTATTACTAATTCTGGTATTAGTACACACCAAGTAGTCTTGTTATAATAAAATCAACACGGTACATGATTTGTACAAAAAACGACTTGAACTTGAGTTTATAAATAACCGGCTGCTGCTTTTTGTATATAAAATACATTTAAGATAATTTAATTAAAATATTTTGTATTAAAGTTATTCTCTTTAGGTACTTGATTTCAAATTCATTTATTTCAAAAGTCAAGTAGACCATAGACTAGACCGTACTTTGTCCATCCACTGCAACTACTCAGCTATTATAGATTAAATAACCATTAAAGCTTTATTGTGTGTGTGTGTGTTTGTGACAGTGTGTGTGTGTGTGTGTGTGTGTGTGTGACTTTATTAAATTTTACTGCATTTAAGTTATATGATAATTGGGTAGTTGCCTGTTTTAATAATTTCATAATCTTCATAAAATTAAAAGTCATAAATGAGAATTTCAAAAACTTGATTCGATATTATTTTCACGTCCGTTATTATTTTTAAATGTAAATCCGTATGTATATATTTTTAAATGTAATAATAAAATAAATTGATTTGACGATCAGCTAAGTATGACGTCAAAATTGTTATTGCAAACAAATTTCTATGGAGCGTTCCGTTTTGATATTTACTCACGTCCGTTATTATTTTTAAATGTAAATCCAAGTAATAAAAGAAATTGATTTGACGATTAGATAAGTATGACGTCAAAATTGTTATTGCATACAAATTTCTATGGAACCTTCCGGTTTGATTTTTAATAAAAAGTAAGTGAGTTGACAGTCAAATACCGTATTATAATGTGTTTTAGATGGACTAAGATTTGTTCAGTTCATTGCAACGGTTACTGCCTTTGCAGGTTGTAAGACCTTGCTGTTTTATAAGTTAATAATATGCTCCAATTGCACAGTACAGTTGACCTCCAACGGCGTGTACTATGCCACGTTAATATAATTGGCTGGCCTGTTGGTCTAGTGGTTAGTGATCCTGACTGGTGAGCCAGAGGTCGTAGGTTCGATTCCCACCCAGGTTAAATAATTATGTAATGAGCATGATCATTTGTCCTGTGTCTGGATGTAATTTATCTAAAATATGTATGTGTTTAGAAATATATCAGTATGTTTATCAACAGTCTGGTTCCCGTCGTACAGGCTCTGCCTAGTTTGGGATCACAAGGCCAAGATAAAAATAGGTGCTGCATCACCTATTTTTATCTTGGATCTTGCTTTGCATGTTTATTTCTGATTTTCACGTTTAGGTAAAGCCCATTGCTATTGTCTTTGTGATTAGTCACAAAAATCATCATTTTTATTGTGTTGTCAAGACTTACCATCTGGAAGGCTGTGAGATATTTCTTCCACCAGATGTACTTCTGATATTTGGGGCCCATTGCAGACACCATGTAGTAGAAGTACATCACGATGTGGACAAAAGTGTTAAGTAGGGCGAAGAATGTGCTGTGACCACCTGTTAAAACATGAAACAAGTGTATAACTTAATTATGTAATAAAGTAAATATTGTTTGTAAAACTAATGAGATGACCATAACAAATAGTAAAGCATTGAAAATTATCAATTCAAGCGGTTGATTGGAACCGAGTGAGTAAATGGAGTTATAAGACTTGTAATAATAATAGTAATCTATACTAATATTATAAAGCTGAAGAGTTGGTTTGTTTGATTCAACGCCACTAATCTCAGGAACTACTGGTTAGAATTCAAAAATTATTTCAGTGTTGGATAGGTAGCTCATTTATCGAAGACGGCTATAGGCTATATAACATCACGCTACGACCAATAGGAGCGGAGCAGTGACCATAAACGCAGGTGAAACTGCCGGGATGGCTAGTGTGTTATAAAAAATGAAAGATGTTAATACTACTGTGTAAAACCAGGGCTCCCTCACTCGCGTAAGGTCGCGCTTTATGACTACCGGCCCGGAAACACAGATTACTGAGTATTTACTTCGTAACAGATAAATAACTCCCTACAAAAATATCGATACCTACCGTTTTAATTGCTTGCCCTTTCCGGGCACCGACCGATGCTTGCGAAAATTAACTTAAATGTTTGTGAGCACGTTTTTTATAGTGTGTAGGGTTACCTCTTTTAATATATTTTTTATATAAAAAATATTATATAAATTAAATACTTAACGCTTATTTTTCATTACAAATGTTAAAACATTTATTTGATATATAAAAATCCTACATGTGTTTTATTTTTATATAAAGATGAATAAACTTCTTCCCTTTTCTAAAATCTCAATTATTAAATTTTATGGTGGAAAATATTATAAATCTTACTAAACTTTTATTAAATAACAAATTATTTAATAAAAGTTTTTGTAACTGAAAAGGGAAACAAATAGGGTTAAAAGGATCATTCTGCTTAAAAAATTCTGCCGGCTTTTTTATCCCTTACTTTATCTACATTCATAATATATACTATAAATAAACAACCATGTCAATTTTTCACTGTGAATTTGACTGTATTTAAAGAATCTATCAATGTGATTTCGAATTACTTTTTTGTACTTTAAATATAAGGTTCAGGCGCAGAACCGATCCGAATCCGATTCGTAAACGTCCGGTGAGAAAAAAGGTCTGATTCGCATATTGTCCTATACGCAAAACGTCTGATTCGCATAATGTCCTATTCTCAAAATGTCCGATTCTCAGAAAGTGCTTTTTAAAGGGGAGAAATAAAAAAATCTATTTTTGTGTTTTCAATCACAGTTTAATTACAACAAAACAAAAACATTTTAAACAAAAGTGGCCGGTAGGTATTCAGCGCGTATAGGTCTGCAAGTACATTGAGTGACATAGGCCTGCCGAAATATCAGTACGGACGTCGCAAGCTTGCCTAAGAGCTAGCATGTCAGGTGATAAAGCTCTTAATTACCCAAATCTGAATAATCTTATAAAGGCTAAAGTTTGTACGGATGGATAGATGGATGTTTGTTACTCTAAAAACGGTGGCCGGATCTGGATTCAATTTGGCACAGAGATAGATTAGTTTGTAATAGCACATACTTAGGCTACTTTTCATCCCGGAAAAATGCACGTGGGATAGATTTCACCAAAATGTCCACGCGAACTAAGTCGCAGGCCACAGCTAGTATGGGCATCTTTTCTGGCAGGCACCAGAAAATATGTCTTTTATAATATAACTTTCTTGTAGACTTTATAGGTAATAGTAAAAATGTTTAGACTTACATTTTAATAAAAATACATTTTCTTTTATGGTACTCTCTATGAATATTGTCTATTGATAATTTTTTTTCCTCTTTTCAGACGCAAGATATAGCTTGACATAATTGGCAGACCTGATTTATTGTTTTCGTTAACGCTTCGAAGGGATTCAGAATATTTTCATTACTTATTAAGATTAAGAACATAAATTTATAAACGAAAAACAGCTATTTTTCATTTTTTTTAAACCAAGCATTCACGTATTTGATTATGAAATAAATAATTTTTGAATATTTCTATTTCCTTTTTATCATCTTAGTGCAACCCTAGGGCGATCTCTAGTGCGATGACGCAGCCAAAACGAGGGAAGCGCGGTGGCCAACCGTTCTCAAGTATACGCAAGGTATGTTTCTGATTTCAGCTAATAGCAGCTTATTAATAAATTTTGTAGGCTACTATAGCGTAGGTATTTTGGCTTTGGTATGGGATTAGCTTATATGTGGTAAAACTACAGTATCAGAAACCCTGTATATCTTTTATGGACGGAAATATATAAGTATAAACTATTAGGTATCTTTTGGGTTACTAACTTTAATGAAAACGTTATCGTATTTTATGAGCTTCATTACCGTTCATCTGATCATCCTGAAATTTTGCATACGCGTTGCCAGGGATATAACAAAGAACATAGTGTACCTTTTATCCAGAAAAAATGTCCTCGAGGGATGGAATAATTACTTTTACGCAAGCGAAGCAAAATCTTGTAATATATAAAATTGCCTTACGAAATGAGTTGAACTATTAGCCTATTTTGAAGTTGGTTAATAATAATAACGCTCAACACATTCAACGTCAATATTGCGTGGTCTCAAGAAAAATGAACGAACGCACTTTAATGTCCTTTAATTTTTTCTGAGGGTTTTCCTCTTTTCCCTTTTATTCCATCATCAGAACTTGGTGACAATGGGACCACTTTTGGAGCAAAATTCTTTGTTTTTGTTTGTAAGGGTTCATACAAAAAAAAATATTCATAATCGCTTCAGAATTGACAGAAATATAAAAACAAAACGTGCAGCCGCACATAGAACCTCCTCTTTTTTTAAGTCCATTAAAATACGTAGACGTAATTGTTACAGGCATACAAAATTTCCCTAATATCTGAGGAGGTGATGGTGGCTACAGGAGAGGACTAGTGCTCTAACGTTCAGAAGAAGCATCAGACACAGGAAAACACGAGGCCGGCCGGGATTCTTAAGGTATACTCGGCCCTCTTGCAACCTACTTGGCACTGAACTTCACTCACAACCCCGGTGAGGTGATGAGCCATGTCTTAACAATATACTACCTATTTTATTATTAGGTCTTACTAGGTTGAAATCAATTAAACCTAACGTATTTTTGTAGTTAAATTAGGAACATAATAATATGTATGGATTTACCCTTGATGAAAAAGTGTATCATAGGGATGCGTTAACAGATGTTTGTTTGATGATTGATACAAAGACAAAAGTAGTTAGTTATTAGTAATTTTTACCAAGAAGGTTTAGGTACAAAATATTAGTGTAATTTCGAGGGCTATATTGTTACGACGTGAAACATTATTGGTGTATGTATATACTTAATTCTAATTGAAAAGACTTATTAAAATCATGTAAATATACATTTTTGTCGAGCTTAATTTCTTTCCGGTACGAAATATTTTTGCCTGGAATTAAATGGGAAGAAATGGAAGTTTATTGCCATACCGGTAATTTACCGGTATGGCGCCCAACTGTAGTCGGAACTCAGGAAGTCGTTATGGAAGGACATTCGAGTATATATGTATATTTTATGATTCTAAGTAAATAGATCGTAAATAAACAAAAAGATCATTTATCTTGGAAATATCCTTCATAAAATCAACAGTTCGAAAATGTGTACGTGTGTGTAAATATATAAACAAGTTTCTTTAATTTACATCAAATGATAATACGTACGTACGTAATACGTACGTACCTACTTGTGAAGTACGGCAGCCTTAATAATAGTATATATTTACTTAAGAATAACCTCAGTTATCGACCTGACAAATATATAGACAAATAGACAGTCAGTTTGATATGCATATAAGAACATACGTTTGAAATATCGAGTGGCTGTTGTAAGTTATCTAAAAAACAAGCAAAAGATGATGGTATTGTGGTATGACAATATTATTTTTAGTTATTGCAGTGGCAAATAAGGAAGTGCCGAAGTTGACCTCCACAATATTGATCCGGTTTATTTAGTACAATCTATGAATACAATCAATTTTCGTTCTTTTATTTGCTTTTAAACCCGTCACTGAGTGCAACCGCTCAATAGGCGCGGACGAGTCCGAAAACAAACAACTTATGTAAAACTCGGTTCCATGAACAAAGTTCACAATCGATTCCGAATACTTAAAAAATAGGTAGTCAGTAGTCAAATGAAACTATAAATGATTAAACAAATAATATTTTTATCGAATTTGTTTGCGGATCTCGAAAGACATACGTTTTTTTGAAAAAAACCCCTATTTAGCCTAAACTGGTCAGACAATACTAATAAGTAAGGCAAACAGTGACTGATATTTTACTATAAAAATATGTGATCAAAAATATGTATGACACAATATTCTGAAGCAATTTCATGAAGACCTCGACACTGCACTCTTTGATACGAGTTTGGCCTCATATTACTGTACAGGATGTATGGATACTCAGATGAGTATCCATACATCCTGTATATAGATATATACATATATATAAAAGCGAAAGGACACTCACTCACGTACTTGACCTATGAAGATGTAATTTGGCAGAGAGTCAGTTTATGAGTAGTGCTATTCGTACGACAGCTAAGAACATGTTGTGACAGACCCGGATTAAGAAAATCTAAGGGCTCTTACAAGCTTACTGTCTGAGCTCTCACAACGATACTCAACTATGGGTTAACCTCGCATTTTCCTTCCTGTTGTTTTTGTGTACAATAAAGAATATGCAGGTTTATATGAAAGTCTTTGGTATTTTGTACTAGAGACCTGAAATTTGGCAGGGAATGTTAAGTTAATGGACATTATTTGGTTATACCGGTAACGCAATGGTATTGGTCGATTGATAAATATTAGTGAATAGTGGGGTTATAAAAGGGTAGGCATAAGTTCAGAAAGTTGACTCGAGTGCGAATAGTGGTACGAACAACTTGGCAGTTACTGTTAGTTAGTAATTTTCATATTTTACATCAGTGGTTGTGAGACTGTTCCTTACAGTAATGATATGGTTTTTGTTACTAGAGACATAAGATTGAATTATTTTGGTGTCTTTGCTTTTTTTTTAACCCAAAGCTAAAAATCAGTTAAGAATAGATTTTGCGACATCACTGAATTAAGGATAACTGAAGGTGATCGTAAGTTTTCAAGACAACCTGTGGGTTTAATATTATAAATAATATTCCATACATACCTATCATATTGGGATTGTTACACAAATATCACAAGGGGGGGGGGGGAGGGTGTAGTGAGATATCACGTGTATTTATTTTTTCGTAGAACGCGCGAATAAATCTGTATTTAAAGATAAAATTTTAAATATATTTTGGACTTAAAAAAAATACACGTGATGTTGGCTAGGAGGGATGGGGTCCAAAACCTCACCACGTATCACCAGGGTGGAAAAAAATGTGCTAAAAAGACATCACGTGATTAATGGACGACCCCATACTAGGGCACTACATAAGTTGTGTCGTATTTTGTGAAATATTATTTTTATTCAAAGTAGTCTCGCTTGGCAGTAATACAGGTTTTGATGGTGTAAACCAGGTGCTGAACACAATACATTGCTCCAGTATCGAGTATCATCTGGAAAACAGCTGCATTTCTGTACAAAAGCTCCTATAAGCTCCTCATTGCCCGAAAACTTGCGTCCCTTCATTTTTTTACATACGAGATTAGTGCAAAGTCACATGATGTATGATGTATCGAGATTATTTTGTTCCTTTTTTAAGGCTCCTAATACCAAGTATTAAACATTCCTCTGTAAACCATGCAGCAGTAACCGTCTTCCCATTATCAAGCACAAATATGGTATGGCTACGGCCAATATTCCTCTCTTTCTCTCAGATCTTTACATTTTCTTGTATTTTCTTTACATTTTCACAGACACCGGCGGTGGTTCACCTTCAAACACCCGCGCTTTATTCTGGGATTTAGTAGGAACGTCGAAATAATACGGTTTCATCACATGTAACGGTATGGTAACAAAGATATGTTTCTGATTTCAGCTAATAGCAGGGATTATTAATAAATTTTGTAGGCTACTATAGCGTAGGTATTTTGGCTTTGGTATGGGATTAGCTTAGATGTGGTAAAACTACAGTATCAGAAACCCTGTATATCTTTTATGGACGGAAATATATAAGTATAAACTATTAGGTATCTTTTGGGTTACTAACTTTAATGAAAACGTTATCGTATTTTATGAGCTTCATTACCGTTCATCTGATCATCCTGAAATTTTGCATACGCGTTGCCAGGGATATAACAAAGAACATAGTGTACCATTTATCCAGAAAAAATGTCCTCGAGGGATGGAATAACCGCGCTTTATTCTGGGATTTAGTAGGAACGTCGAAATAATACGGTTTCATCACATGTAACAATCCAGTTCACGAAGTTATGTCTTGAAATTTTTTCAAGTCACGCATAAATTTATACAAAAATAATTAAACGAACGCATAACGAGAGAAGCCCGCCATTTTCATTTAAAAAATTATGTAATTTAAAAATCGAAAATACGATTCCTTGCCTCAAAAAAAATTTTTTTTTTCAAATATTACTTAAGAGTTTATGGATATGACTTCAAATCACAATATGATGATATCTAGTTTGCATACGACAAAACTTATATAGCGTCCTACGTTTTGTAATATCGGATTTTGTTGGATTCTTGTAATTAGGGATATGTTTTGAAAAGTGTAACTTCTCAATCAATCATCATCTCATGTACTACTCTCATCAAGGAAAAAATATTGTGCCCAAAAGTTTTCAAAGTAACTTATGACCGACAACGCGACAACGCGAGCGAAGTTACGTGTAAAAGTTAGTAGTATAATATAATGATAAAATACATGAAACACATACAGAATATAATAACATATCATGGTTGAGGCCGTTGGGAATTTTATTTCGTAGTTTCTGCTTCGTGAAAGGAGAATAAATTTGTTTCAGCGGTACCTGAGTTACCATGACATTTGAACGAATAAAACTGGCTTTCTCTGACAATACAGGTCAATGTTAGTTTGTGAATTCCTTAATTGGAAAAACGTAATAGCTACACGACGCGCGACGCTACGAACGATATATTCCTTCCTTTAAAAAGCGGTTACATTTGACAATAATTCTTTATTGCAAATAAGTAAGTGTGTTTCGGGGTTAAATGATCTTTGGTTAGACTGCAGTCGGAAATGGCAGTTTTTTTACTGTTTTAAGATTGAGAAAGGTCACAAGAATTATGTAAGCTAAGACGCGTCAAGACTCCCATCACGATATTGGCAAACCGCGAAGAATAAAAATATAAATTGTCGTAATAGCCGTTGAGCTTCGAGTTCCATATGTAAGTGAGTGATGAGAAATGTTAGTCCGATTTCATATTGAACACTGTCTTTAAAATATTAGACTACAAACTAGATCAAGAGTCAGGCAATTCAAAAAACACTTGTTATCATAGTCATAACGATCTTCGTGTACTAACCTGGAGCAAATTTAAGTCCGAACCAAACCGACATAGGCATGATCCCGTGGTGTATAACGTGGAGGGTAGACACGTGCTCGTTTTTCTTACGCAGCACGAAGAAAAGCGTGTCCCCAAATTCCGTGAACTTGCTGAAGTAATACCACCAACACGTGTTTGCCATCTGTCAAAGAAAAAAGAAACATTAGGACCTAATTCTATTTTATACATCATTTGAGCGCATTGTTGTAGTTTGTCGTAACTATTACAGAAACACATTATAATCACATTAAAAATAACAATGTCCCACTACGAGATTGCAAACTACGAAACTATCGTAATTTTCGATAATTTAAGCTACATCTTTTAGTCAATGGTAAACAATGTTTTTTGTAACGCATATAAAAAGACGACGACGAAGTATGGTCGTGATCTTTTTAGGAATCTCGTACGGATGACAGATGGAATTCGTTCAAGATTTTGAACTAATTTACCTGCACGAGATATTTTTATCACCTAGGCATGGTAAAATGCAATGAAATCAATGCAATATTCCTGTACGTATAAAATGTATATACGTACAGGATTAATTAGATACCTATATAGACAGATATTTTATTTTACTTCCTTACTTATTTTTTTCCTTATTTATTTACACTTCTTGCAGATACATTGCATGTGGCGGGCTTAATGTCATAGGCATTTTCTATTAGTCAACCTTCTAGTGATACAGAGACTTCATCTTTGCCTTTCCTTACAACATTGTATTTTTAAGCAAAAACGGAGGGGTGTTATAAATTTAACGCGTGTATTTATCTGTGTATTTGTCTGTGGCATCATAGCTCGTAAACGGCGAGATCGATTTAGTTTTAGTATTTTTTTGTTTGAAATATGACTTGACCGAGGAGTTTCTTAGCTATATTTCAAGGGAAGAAGTTCAGCCGTTTGAAGATCATCAGCTCTTTTGGAATCCTAAAAGGGATGTGAGGGACTTCTACTGGTCTGACCGGTCTGGCTGGTTTGAAATATCCCTGTGACTTCAATTAAAATAAAATAACATGGTAATCTTGACCAGATGCTGTAACATCATCTGGAATCGGTAGGATTTCCAACTCCTCACCAACTTAGCAGAGGTACATATACTGTTTGAGCTGGAATAGTTTCAATGATTAGGTTATAGAAAGAATTTTTTTTTTGGTTTTGTTTATTTTTTAATTTATGCTTGTTAAGTATAACTTTATAGTACATATTATCAAGATTTAACGAGCGTCAGTAGGTCCATCGTCATTTTAAATAAAAGAGGCCATAAAAGAAAGAAACCAAACAACTTGACAATGATGCAATAAAAAAAAATAAAATTATAATCAAAAATAATAATAACTATGTGATACACATACACATTTCTCCGAGTCCAAATAAAATTGGGGAAAGGGCAGGAAAATGATGTGTATGTATTACATCAGTTCACATTTTTTTACAGAATTTTTATCTTATCTTATATTTCCTTATTATCTTTTCCTTTGTTTTAATTTTAAAATGATCAAAATTCTGTTTAGAATAAGTAATTAACCTAAAGCATCATATTTGCTGTTCTGTAGATACCTGCCCAAAATTTACATATTTAATTCTTAGTTATATGCGCTATTAATATTCCCATTGACACGATTTCCGTTTCAGTTGCCATAGAGGAAGTGGGTAAACTTCTATAGTATAATTCTCTAATAGTCATTCGTCACCGAACTACTTTTAAACTCCAAAAGGTCGTAGGTCTAAGGCTAAAAAGTTAAAATATGTAGACAATACAGACAGTCAAAGTAAGACCATTATGCGTCACTTTTAACTTTTGTAAAGGAGTGGGAGATCAAGACACGTACAGATATTATTGGAGAGTATAAGAATTATTTGAAATCTATTTAATAATTGAACTTGTATACAGAGATAGTTGTTTAAAAATAAGATACTCTATCAAAACTTATGGTTTACACATAACACATCAATGTAAAGGAAGCAACGCGTTCACACCCATCCAATAGTGTCAAGGACCAAAAGTGAGGTTAAGTGTATTAATACTGCGTACTTCGTCCATTAATAGGTGTTATTTTAAACATTTTAGTGTTTGGACAAATATAGCTTCAGGGATTACTAATGAATGATGTCCATATTACGTCTTCAGCATCACGTTCATAAAACTCTTGTTGACACTGTTATTATACAATTTCTATGAATATGTGTTGTATGTCTAATTAATTAGCTGCTTATAAAGCGGAAATATAACCTTGGTTTTTTTGTTATTACATTACGCTAAATAAGTTTCATATATTTCATACATCTTTTTATAATTACCATTGTAACTAAGACAGTATTGTACCCTCAAATAGCAAGTTACGCAAACACTTTTTGGCCGTCCGCACGTCAGTTTCATTAATTAGATTGTTTTGCATTAATTTATGATGAATATTTTATCTAAGAGACCATCGTGAATGAATATAGTAATGTGTATGTGTATAAGGAAATTAATATTTCGAACGATTTCTTTTTATTTTAACCTGATATGACTATTTATGTCCTATCCTAAGACACAAGTACATCTTTTTGTAAAACATTGTAGTGGGGTCTAGGGCGGCCTTTAAAGCTAAAGTATTTGATACTTTTAAATTGTAGAATGTATACACAATCAAACCATATTATTTACCTATATTAAATTAGGTACAATTATAATAATGAAATGTCAGAGGTATGTAATACCTTTTCGTGATCGCGTTAATTCCCGTATAAATACATAATTAAATGTTTGAGGAGTTAGAGCTTTGTATGAAAAAAAAACGCAATACCTATTTCTTTTTTTGCTGGCAGACTAATGGAAACATAACTATGCATAGATGTAATTAAAAAAAAAACTCAATAATCATATTCATGCTTACAATTTGTCACTGTCATTTGTTAACAATTAGTAACTAATTAATGAAGTATCTTCAGACTTACCGATGTTGAGACTCATTGTTGTAAAAATGCTCTAAAGGTCTAGTAGTTATAGCGACGTAAATCTCAAAGAAGTGTATGGTTAATTTTTTTTATATTACGTCGGGGGCAAAGAAGCACACGGCCCGCCTGATGGTAAGCGGTCACCTTAGCCTATGGACGCTTGCAATTCCAGAGGACTCGCATGCGCGTTGCCGACTGTTTAAAAACCTATACACTCCTTTCTTTAAGAACCCCATACTGTACTCCCTCGGAAAAACCTCGGCCCATTCCACAGCCGGAGCGTTCATGGGAGGAAACCATAAATTTATTACCCTCCAAAGGCGTTAATGATTTTACAAACTCAAATGCATATTATTTAAATTCCTAAATGAAGCCATGTATTAATAAATTATTCAGCAAACATAAGAAGCAAAAAAGTTTTGAATGTTATATTTCATTACGGACTGTTAATTACTTTCTACCGTTAAGGAACAACATGCAATGCAATCGAATGCTCCATTCGCTCCAAAGAATACCAAGACTTGAAACCACTTCTGGTAGGTTCTCTAAGGGTACTCTGAATATTTTTACTAGAAAAGCTTCTAATTATGGACTAATTATGTAATCATATACAAGGTGTAAGGAACACCGTACCTAATCCTGAAATAGTTTATTCAGACCCATCATTCTGAGACGAAAATCATTGGAATGTTATGCCGGAAAATTATTTTAACATTTTACCGAAAAAAAATGTAATAAATACCGCATACGGCCAAAAACTGCAATGAAATCAATCAAACAACATTTTAACATTTTATGCAACCAGCTGGTCTCGACCGCGCCGAACGTTAAGGTCATTTACCGTACCGCACAAAAAGAATATCTACACATGTTGCGCGTACATAGCGTAGCGCCAAATGGAACTAATTACTATAAATCGTTAATCTCGCATTTTTATGATTAACTGATTTTTGAATTCTGATAAGTATAAACATGAAGAGGTTACTGTAAATTTACACGCTGTATGTTAGTATGGGGTTCTTCAAGGAGTGTACAGGATTTTAAAGGGCAGACAACGCGCATGCGAGTCCCGTGGAATTGCAGGCGTCCACATCCTTGTTTGTCACCGACGTGGTAGAAAAAAATACTAATTGACTATACCCGATAGATGTTCGTACTATTTGTACTAGACAGCGGTGGTGGTTAGTCTCAAACCTCACCACATGTTCACCAGGGGGAGGGAGTTTTGAGATCATGGTTCTGTTCTGTCCATGGTCCGAAGCGAGAGTGCGATTTTGCGAGGACGTGATAATGGCTAAAGAGGCGGCGGAAAGGGTACGGGACAGATCGAGTACTCTCCCGCCTCGCAGTAGACGCACCAGGCGCCGGAGAGCGTAGAACGACCTCCGGCCTTCATGAGCGCTGGCCTGGGGGTGACGGATGGGGCTGTCCGTTACCCTGGCAGAAGCAGGCCTGAGACGGCGGGGCGACGTGTTCCGAGCGCGCGTCTCCAAATCGGAGGGGGCAAGGCCGTACACCACGGTGTGGCCGCCTGTTGATCAAGAGGCGGCCAAGGTCTGCAAAGGTTCCCGGAGGCTTCCTTCTTAGGGTATACCGGGTCCCTTGCAATAGACCCACTTGTGACGGAACACCGTGTGGTTTTAGTCGGTTCGATTCCGACATACAACTTCACCGTTAGCTCCGGTGAGGTGATGACCGGTGGGGGTTTCCACACGAAAAAAAAATAGGGGGAGGGGATTAAAAAGTTGCGAAAAAAAAACACGTGATAAATGGACGACCCCTTACCTCAACAGATAACGCATTTTTTTATTAAAACTGTCGTTTAGGTACTGAGATTTGTACATGCAAACATACAAACAATTTAAATTTACGACATTGGTAAAGTTTTAGTACAGATACAAGTTTGGTTCTGTAATAAACACGTTACTCAAGTTCAGTTACAAATGCGAATGACCCACCTTCACCAGTGTGAAGGCCGGTAAAAATTGTCGATAAAAATACTATGTACTCTCAGATTATAGAAACAAGGTTTTATATCGAAATATATTAAAATATCTGTCTCCAAATTGTCCCTTCCACTAGCTTACAACTACATATTATGGAGTTCAACAAAACCAATAGATGCACTTAAGTGTATACGATACAACAAGCCAATGAGTGCTTGAGAATCGAATACACACATTAGCATGTAAGAAATTGCGTTTATTTAGAGTTACACCCCGCCTTACTACATATATATATCAATAATTATCGTTGTACTGTGTAAAAGCAATTTATAATTAATATACGCTAGTGATTTCAATTACGAAAATAAAGTATAAAGGGTAAAAAAAATTGTTTTAGATAAATCAGCGCTATTTCCTTTTCGGGAAACCTACTAGTAAACAAATGATTTTAATTACCAGTAAAATACTAATAAAGTTTTTCTCTGAAAAATAATGCAGCCTTATATTAATATATTTTTTTATTAACGCTTTTATCAGCCATATTAAAAGGTTCTTCATTAGAAATTGCTTTTTTGTTCGGAAACCAGTTTGGGCCCTGCCCTGTAGCATTTATGCAATTTTCTTTTAATTTTGGTTCTTTATGAAATCTAAAATATAAATAATATCTGCATAATTTGATACTATACATTTATATTCATATATTTTAAAGATCATTAGATAAGAATTAGCTAAAATGTGTAATTGACTTCACTTTCAGGAATAATGAAAATTCGTAAGAAACAAAAGCGACGTATCATGTGCACATCCCTAGTTTATAGGAGCCAGTTGCGGCTGCACTACGAGCTTATCGTACTAGTGACAGAATCGGCAAAGAAACTCATATATTGCGTGCCAGCAATGGTGTTTGTTTTAATAATATGGCGGATTTATTATTTCATCATCATAAATATCAGTGCACCATATTTATTTATTGATTATTATGGAAAAAAATATAGTATAATTCTTGTAGTCACGTATGAAATGAGATGCTATCTTTCATATAATTTACTGTACAGCTGATATTGCCGCATACAACCATTGAACAAAGCGACATTTCGTAGTATTGACAAAATGCAAGAGAAGTGACGCGATCGTTGGTTGATACTCGACTAAAGACAGAAACACATAACAAGCCAAATTTAGACCAGATACGCGCACGCGCCACGCCTACTTACCAAATCTCCCTTGTTTCTATGATCTGAGTATGTACTAGTAACGAGGTTCGGATTCGGTACTAGAATGTTGAATTTTATTCACCGTCCAACTAAGCTGATTTTTTTTTATTAACAGTCGTTTCACGTCGACATTTTACTCTGTAGGTTTCGAACGTCTAACTTTTTGATTCCAAGTCCCATACTTTCTTAAATCAAATATAATGGATGTCTTACCCTCATTGCCATCGGACTCCGCGAATGGTCAACTAGCTGGCACGTAAAGTTGTAATGACCCCACCAGCCGCTCATCAGGTACTGCGGAAATAAAATAAATATATCTTTTATAAAATCCATGAAATGGCAACGGAATTTTCCTCAGTTGTTGTTTCAGCAACATTTAAGAATGTAAGTTTAAAATTAACTAAAGGTTTGCCGGTCGATGCTCGCGGTCAACAAGGTTCAAAAATTCCAATGATTCGTGAGTCTCAGTATAACTCCGCTTTTAACTATATCATCGGATTTGAGATTTATAGTTTATAATGTTGGCCTATTTTGTACCAATAAAGGTTGCCCTTGCGTGACAAGATTTGGTCGCAAGTTCATTGACCAGGGTGAGTTTTTTTTTCATCAGATAAATGTTAAATGGAAACGAAATTAGTAATTCCAAAGTTTCAATGTTTGTTAATCTTTTGGAAAACATTTTGTTTATTCATGAACGTAATAATGTTCTCCAATTACTTCAAACCATTGTTAACAGGTAATACAAAATATTTAGCATTAATTAGTTGCATACTTAATAATGTTAAGTAAATTTAGTTAAATTACAAAAGCATAATGACTCACCTGGTTATGGTAATTGATTTGATTTATTTAATTTACTATTTTAAACTGAATTAAGTATTTTGACGTCATTACAAAATACCTAATTATTTTTTATAGCGTGTTTAAAGCACCTAACCCAAAAGCCTAGATAACCGACCGATTTGCGTAATTATCTTCAATACTGGTATGCGGTGTTGAATCACAGCATGGTCAGTATATGTGGCATAGGCATAGGGTTGTGTAAGCAAGGGCGTGCAAGAGCTTCATAATATTAAATTGAATTTAACGAGTCTGATATACGTATTCACTGGCCTGTTGGTTTAGTGGTTAGTGATCCTGACTGCTGAGCTGAGGTCGTAGGTTCGATTTCCACTCAGGACAAATAATTGGGTGATGAGCATTATTTATATGATAATTTATCTATAATATGTATGTATTTAGTAATATATAAGTATGTCGTATCAGCAGTCTCGTTACCACAGTACAGGCTCTGCCTAGTTTGGGATTAGAGGGCCGTGTGTGAGAAGTGTCAAGCTATTATTAAAAATATATATGTTTATTATGAATTTATGATACAGAATTTCACAATTGTCTCAGTGTCTGTGTTTTGTCCCGAAAACAGCTGATTAATATATTGAGCTTCTTTATTCCATATTGTGTTACGTTCTCTAATTGTACTGTAAAATGCTATGCACATGTTGGTGTACCAATACCACCCTATGAGTTAGATGTGATTTGGTTTACATTTGCCTGCCGCTTAAATCCGTTGTGCCTTGACCGTTTCAGCCATTTTGGCGGCTCTTAAGATAGTAATTACCAAAAAAGGCTCGCCTGCTAGTCATTGCCAGATGCCAGTAGACTTTGTGAAATTGGTACTACCCTAAATGCGGTATGTGAAACAAAAGAACTATCGTGTGAGGAATTACAGTATAACAACATGCGAGTCGTAAACTGAAAAGACTTTTAAGAAGATTAAATTTGTTGGTAGCATGCTTTACAAACATTGGCTCACCTCATAGAATATCCACGCGCTGAATATGGTTTGTGCGAGGTTATAGACGACTAGTACGCTTCGTAACTCGAAGGGTTTGCGGTTCGCCATTAGTCTTGGGCCCAATTCCATCGAGAAATACGCAAAGCATAAGCAAGCAGCTAGTGTGGGCCACGGCGAAGACATCATTGGCCAGTCTTTGACACGAGGATCTAAAATTGATAGAAATTTACAAACTGATTAAAAACGATTACTTTTTTAATTAAATATCTTTATCTTATATAATTGGTCATCAATTATTCGAATTTAAAGTATTTTTTTGGTTGGAGTTTCTAAGACCAATATTTTTAAACCTATATGTTCTATTAGCATTAGTTATTATTAAACCTATATGTTCTATTAGCATTAGTTTACCTAATGTTCTTATTAGCATATGAATTATTACACACAGATTGGATTTACTTTCACTTTAAAATCCCTCGTCATTTAGGGACTTCAGCATTTATGTAAAAGTTACTAGTGAAAAATATTGTCTCTATTTACAAGAGTATAAAAGCAGGTGTGTAAATGTAAAAAGATTTTGAATGGATGTTTTTTTACTGTTATGAATTATACACTGTTTTTGAAAAAATTAGAAATATTTCAAAAATTAAGGACGTCAGTTTTTATGGATTTTCTCAATAACGGACCAGTGAACAATTCCAAAATAATAAAAAATATGTCCAATATAAAATCTTACATATCAATTTAATCAATCAATCAAAATTCAATTTAAAGTTAACTTTATACATTCCACCTGCTTTCAAACCCAGAAACCTAGAAATTCAAACGGAAATAAGTAAACGGATACTTTTTTTGTAACTGCATGCTAGAGTCATGCCCTTTCAGTGATTTCATTAAGTGTTCCTTTAGAAATACACCCTATATATCTAGAGGATTTATTAGCGTTAGCAGTTTATTGAGAGAGGCCATGTCTAGCAATGGACTGCTAAAGGTTGATTGATTGAAGAGGAGCTCAGCGACATTTAAGAACTTTGAACACTTAAGAACACTTTAATTACTTAATCACGTTAGGTCACTTTAGTTTTCGACTCGAATGTAAACTACCCCGACTTGTCTGGTACCCTCTACACTATGGAGCAGCGCAGTTAGACTGCATTGCTGACGTAATGCTGATATTATTTTGCATGTCACTGGAGCTCCGTGAGACAGTCACGACAACGTGCGTTCCTAATTCTATACTTGTTGGCGACACACAAGTGTCACTACTGGTACTACGAGGTTTTATGTGTAACCGCGGTCGGTGTGCTTGAATACTGAGAAGACCTATAAAAACCATTAATTCCGTTGTTTTAATTTTATGAACGAGATTTCCACGTAGCCTAAATCAAAGGCAAAACTTGTCCAAACAAACGTGGCAAACTAGTCCATTTTCTGTAAAATTTGACTAAGTTAAACATTTTTTTACTAAATTTTTCTATATTAAATTGGTAAAAAGTGTTACATACATAGTATAGACCACTTTTACAGCAATACATTGTAATTTTTTCATACCGTTTATACTTCAAAACAGTTCGTAAATATGTGATATTCTAAACCTCTTACAGCAGAAATTCACAAAACCGGTGACGGTTTTAGAACGGTTTGAGGTCGCGATTAATCAAAATTAAATAATAAAAGTAAAAAAGTGGCGCATACAATAGATCTAAATTGAAATGATCTTTTATGTTGTTCATAAAAACTTATAGAAATATAGTATTTTAACTGTAAAATCACGTCTGTAAAATCACGTAAATCAGCGAAATTCGGAAAATTTCGTATACCGCCTCTTAACTACTCTTAAGTCCCGTGTAATTTTTAGTTACAAGTTTATGTATATACATCGGTATTGCGTCTAAAATTTAACCAGAACCGAGCATTTATTGTGTGTACCTATATAATAAAATTGTATTCTTTAAGCAAATATTACATCACCCATTGGAAATATTGTTTAACATCTGCGTTCATCGGAAACAGAACATTATGCAGGTACATATCATTGTGAAACAGTCAGTGGTGATTGGCAAATAGTGCTGGGACATTACCACCAGTGTCAATAAAGATTGATTAAAAAAACATATTTTCTTATGAAAACCTATAGGTACTTTGTCTTACACAAATACTAAGCAATTTTCCTTATATTTTTTCATGAAGCTTATTTATTTTGGATTTAAATTCAACTTATTTATAAGATGTGGTTTGTATACTGTGTTGTATGTTTAAATACAATTATTAAGTTAGATTTAACTTAAAGTGAGTGTTAGTTTGGCTATTTTAGAGTAGTATTATTGCTACTTATGTGTGATACTGAGTTTTTATTAGTTATTATATTACACTGAACTATAATATAAAATATATATTATTATCAATGATGTTGTAAGTAAAAGAAACTGGATTATATATTGCGCGCGGAGGAGACTCACAGCCCTGGAGAGCCAACGCTCCAGTCCGCCAGCGCCGGCTGTCATGGTATGTTTTGCCCGACAGTTGTCAAATCAGACCGACTGACTCCAAATAACTACAGATACATCAAATATGAATGGGGATTTTTCTTTGAAAATACATAATTACCTACGGCGAGTCTGACGCGCACCGAGGGTTCCGTAAGCAAACAAAGTTGTATGTAGATATTCGTCCATCTCGTGAATCAATTCTCGAAAATTTTTGCCCTTTTTTTCCAAAAGATAAACTTAACTTTGCAGTTCTAAATAATACCCTCCCATACAGTCAACAAAGTCAACTTTCCAACCGCTGAATATAAGTTTGTAATCACAAAACAATTTTTTTAATGTGATATAACAATTAACGAATTTCGGATTATTTACTTAACTTCTGGTGTGAGACCTTATTTTTACCAAATTTTATGATTCTAGGTCTATGGGAAGTCTCTTTATTCGCTTAATTAATTTGGTTTAAATGGTCGATTTTGCGATTGCGTTGACTTAGAAGTTTGTTTTTTTTACAGCTTCAAGGGCCCACAGACATAAGTATTTGATGTTCATTTCAACTTGTTGCTTCTACGGGTTCCTGAGAAAAAGGGTCTTCACAGACCGACAGACGGACAATGAAGTTATCCTTTAAGGGTTCCTTTTTTCCTTTTGAGGAACGGAACCCTAAAAAGAGTTATGAGAAATCTTTAAACAAAAATTTGTAAGATGTTTTGAATTCTGGATTGGAAGTTAAGACAGAAACAGTTAAATTAAGAATGATAGATTGTTTATTTTAGACTTGATTTTGTGTTGTGAGGTGTGTTAAATTCATAAAAACCCATAAAAAAGTGTGGTGAAGAAATTTAGTGATGTTTTGCAGGATTTTCCAATTAAATATTTTTAAATTAGTTTTTTATTCCTTTACAGAAATAGAGATATTAGTAGTATTTACGCTTATATTTGTCTGTGGCATTTAGTTAAGAAATGGCCCTATTCGGATGAGGATTTTTTATTAGAAAGCTGGTTTATCTGGGATTGCTCTCAGTTGCCTCTCTTAAAAATCTCCCCAGCCTCTTTAAAGACATGAGATTAATGTGAATACATTAGGTTGTGATTTTGGAGGCGGAAAAGCCGGTGGTTGCATGTGTACAAAGTAAAGTGCAATATTAATTTGAATTTTAGAAATTATTAATTAAATTATTTATTTATCATAGAGGATATTGCTGTCAATAGCAGTTAATCAGACTCGGATCGATCATACACTGAAGAATATGTAACCTTGGTCATTTAGTTGTTGCAATCTTAGACCACTGCCCAAAGTAATCTATGACCAAGTCTTTGATATTATTCCAAAAAATGTATGAAATAACTTTTACGTTTTTTTAATGGCAATCACGATTTTAAATAAGATAATTATTTTATTATTTACTTCAAAGTGAATTAATAGTTTTATTTTCAGTTGAAATAGCTATGACACTTAAACAACATATGTGTTTATGAATTTAATTTTATAGAAGTTGGTTTTTATAACGGTACTAAAAATGAAGTCACGACCGTGATTTTAGATTATAACTTTTTATTCTTAATATACATATGTATTGAGATATTATGGACAGTCGAGTATGTGAATATATCCGTGGCATCTTTATTAAAAAGAGCACAGTACTTTTTTACATAAGTGAGTACGCAAAATGGCACATGACCCGCTTGATTGTGAGGTTTATATCAATGCCTATAAACTAGCCTTGCAAAGAATAGTGTATTCGGCCACATGCCGAATACCGAATATTCTGCATTCTTCCCCGCCGAATAGCCGATTATTCCGCAAAAGTATTAGGCTGACGCGTGGCAGGAAACTTTTATCGACATTTTTGTTTTTTGGTTCTACTTTCCACTGTTTTAACGCCTCCCGTAATGACCCACCCAAGAAAGAAAGAAAATCGTTTTATTTTACACAAACAAGCACATTTATCTTTTTTTATGGATTGCTACGAGAGTATTCTGCAGAAAAAGCATAGCTCATGTTGAGATATCGAATGATTAAAACAGTTGCAACTATTGCTGGAAAATTCAGAAATATTAATTATCTGCGGCACAACTTTCCACTGCTAAATTTTTATTACGATTTCAATGCAGGGGCAGATGTTGTTTTTTCACATTATGGAAGTTAATGTATGAGTAGGTATTTTATTGAGAGAATAAAAAAAGAGTACAAAAAAATTAAATTAAATTAATCGTTTTCTTTTACCAATTATCAGACTACAACAAATAAAATATATATATTTACATACATACTCTCAAGCCTTAATATTGTTATCAGACTATTCTTAAGGGCTTCTTTAGTATATTGCCGATCTGGACAGTATATTATGTCATTCGAGGCCTACCCGCACCAACTCACCCACTCACAGGACCCACTAACAAAAAAAACCGTAGTATTCGGTATTCGGTCGAATAGTACCTGAATATTCGGTATTTTGCCGAATAGTAACTGAATATTCGGTATTTTGCCGAATAGTATGAAATAAGCCGAATACGCCGAATATCGAATATTTGCCGAATTTCTGTTGCAAGTCATAAACACAAATGTAAAATCTGTATTAATTATTCGATAATTAATATAAACGATATGGAATTTAGGTAACAAAATCTTCTTTCAACAAAGTTAGAAATAATCTGACTGGCCTATTGGTCTAGTCATCTAGTGGTCTGAGTCTAATTTATTTACGATATGTATATATTTAGAAATATATAAGTATGTTTATCAGCAGTCTGGTTAACATAGTACAGGCTCTGTCTAGTTCGGATCAGACGGCCGTGTGTTAGATATGTCAAGTTATTATTATGTTATCATCATCAATACAAATAAATAAAATTTAAGTGCTACATCTGAGTGTGAATCGTTCCGCGGTTTTTATGTAATGTATTGAGCAAACTCTTCGACTTAGCTAAATGCAATAGGTGACGTTGTCTTATACCTGCCGTAAGATATATACATATAAAATTTCAATCTACATTTACATTGAACTGGAGTCGGATCGAGAATTATAATAGTTTTACCAATACTTGAGTTCAAATTAAAACAACGTAATAAATGAATTAGAAGTATTTTTTCTCAAATATCCTATAAAATACGCATACAATCCAAGTATTAGTAGTCATACTAGTGGAAAGTATTAATAATAAATGTTTTTAAACTTCGATCGAATTCAGATGCCCCGTAACCACGATCGGTGCAATTAGATCGAAACGTCGGGTAACCAAAAAAGATATTGTACTTTATATATATATATATATATATATACATATATATATATATATATATATATATATATATATATATATATATATATATATACTTATTATCGCGATTAAGTCCCGAGTTACACATCTAATAAGTATTAAAAAGAAGACCTATCAAATCATTAATTTTACCTAAAAGTTATTTAGTACGCTTAACCATAATAATAAATGACTGTATGCGGAAGTCGATGGACCAAATGTTATGATACTCAAGAGAGGCTTATGTTCTACAGTGGACTGCGATAGGCTAATTGACAACCATAATAATTGTATTACTTCGAGTATAGTCTATTTGTAAATAATAAGTGTCACTAGTTACTACTAATGCAGACATTCTAATGTGAAAATAGACCATTTTAAAACAGGTCGTTTATTCAGAATACAAGCTCACTTACAATAAGTCAATCAAATTGTGTCAATTCAAGTGGAAACTAAACAATATGAAAGACTTTATTGAAATATAAAATAACAATTTAAAATATGTGAGCATGAAATAAAGTACTGTTTATATTAACTATTAATTTTATATAATAAAACAAATTCAAGAAAAGACCTCAAGAAGAGATATTTTGGCATGAGGAAGTACAATAGAAGACTCGTTATCGCCAAAATTAAAAGGTAAAATATCAAAAACAAAATAGTCAATGGTGTCGCTCGCGATTTGTCAACTTTTTCCCCCATGGACATCTGGCGAGCCTACTCACTAAAAGATGAAGTATAGCACTTCGCGCCTCAGCCGCCACCAAGCGTTTATAGATACCGGTGACATTCGCCCCTGTTTTGTCAGTCTCCGCAGTACCTAATCGCACCGCAAGCACACTGCCCGATAGTAAGCGGCTACCGATTCCTCTAAACACTTACATAGTCAAGGGTGTCGCTCGCGATTTGCTACATCTCGCTACCCTACTCACTAACAGATGAAGTACAGCACCACACTAATAGTGCTGGTTGGTAGGTGCTTTTCAGAAATCAGTTAAGTTTTACCAAAAATATACCATGAACAGTAGTGAGCCTGAACACAGTTGGCTTTTCGGTTGATTTTTTAATGCTTTTCTAACATTTTAAGACTGGAGAATAATATACCCTGTATAAGGCGTTGAATTTATGAGATGTTGCGGGTTCGGACCCAACACATTATTTTGCATTTTGCTTGGCTCGACTAGAAAATATAAAAACATACATAATAATATTATTTAAATACTTACCACCTCTGTTATACATTAGATCTCTGTACCAATCGTAAATAGTTGCCATCTTTGGAAAGGTCCTCTATCGACTAATTAAAATCTGCAACAAAGAAATAAAATAATCAACATTGTGGCGAATCGATTATGTGACGAGAAGTTTCACATTCATCAAAATATATATTTTAATGGGATAGTAAAAAATGTAAATGTAGAATGTGAAACTGTAAATTAGTAAAAATTATTATACATTGATATTCCATGTCGGAATACATGTTACACAATATTTAATCCGTTATAAAAGTAGTTTGTTCAGAATCTGCTACTGTTGTAATATATATGTCAGTATTTTTTTAATTTATTAAGAATATTTAAATAAATTATTGTTACACCTCTGCTAGGAGAGTCGAAATAGTTGGAGCAAGCCGTACATGTGAGCAAAACAAAAACATTACCAATTAAACATTATTACTAAAAAATTAAAACAAATTAAGCCAGAGTGTGCGTGGTAGTTTTTAAACCAGTAAGGGTTCTTGAGAGTGTACTATATTTATGATACATGTTATACGACAACAGGTTTGAAGAATATACCTCACCTGATAAAACTTTATTACTGGGTGCAGTCGCTAATTAATTAATCCTTCATATATCTAATTCAATAAATTAATACAAGAATTATAATTGTAAAATAAAAGCCAGCCTCTGAATTTAGATGTGGACTGTGTTTAAAATATTAAGCCAAAAAAATTGGCAGCCGCCATGAACTGGGAAGAGGAACCTGGCGGAGCTGCCATAATTAAGTTTTAAATTATGTAACACTTCATTAAATTTAGAGTAGTTACAATAAGTACAACATTTAAGTAACAATAAGTTACATTTAAATGTTAGATATTTATTTCTAACATAGTTGGGACAGGGCTAGTTATACAATGCAACACATAACTAACTCAAGGACATACTCATACAATAATGAACTTTGAATATAATTCTATATAGTACAGTAGTTGATGAATATTTACAGTTTTAACTTTAATGGTTTTGCACCATACATATTTAAGAAAAATAAAGGCTTCATTTACGTCATTTAGATATGTATGACAAGTTAAGCAAATGTAAACTAATATATGAACTGATTGCATATATACTTAGTTACTAACTAGAAAATAAAACGTTTCAAATGAGACATTTTTTTACATAAGATTAACATGGGTTAATGATACTTATAAAAGTAACAGAAATGTATTTTTAGCACATTTTGTTACATTTTCTATGATACAATAAGTACATAAATAACTAAGACTTGATAATTTAGGTTTCAGTTAATATAATGCATAATATAATGGTAGCAGACAAAGCTTTTTCAAGATCTAGCATAAATCTTATTGTTAGACATTTTGATTTGTGCTACTCTTACAATACCATCAGGACCAGGTATTATTTTAACTATTCTTGCCATGGGCCAGCTCAAGGGTGCAGTATTATCACAGCGAACAATTACAAGGTCTCCAATATTTAGATTTTTATGCACATGATGCCATTTTGACCTTCTTTGGAACTGTGTAAGATAATCCCTTGACATTCCAAAATCATTATGTATTACACATCAGCAAGTTCAGTCTCTGGATAACTAGTCATAGCTGCACCTGTGAGGAAGTGACCAGGTGATAAATATTCAAAGTTGGAAACTTCAGGGCTCGTGGGAAGTGGAGGTCTTCAATTAAGCACAGCTTCACATTTAAAGAGCTTCAAAGGGTAATTAAATATTTAAAACAATTCTATTGAAGTGATATTTATATTTTTAACCCCTGCCTCCCAAAAAAATTTCAGTGTAACCCACGAATCGACGAATGTCTATTTTGTACTTCAAACTTACGTTACTTTTAAAATCCGATGTTATCGTTTTGACTTAATCGTTTAATAAGTACAATATTTAAGTAACAATAAGTTATATAAGTTAAATGATAGATATTTATTTCTAACAATAATTATTACTTTATTTAAATTATTATCATTATTTAGTCGTAGTTGTCTATTTAACGGATAGAGCGAAGTGGAGTAAAAGGACAAGGAAAGCTGACTCCACCACCATGTGGGATAAATAGCTTGAAAGAGAGAGAGAGAGAGAGAGGTCATAATACTTGTGTTTCAAAACTGGTTAAGAAAGTAATATTGTAAGTCATGAATTCTTTCATTTGGTAAAACATTAAATTTTAATTTATCAGCCCGGCGGTCGAAGAGTTGAACTTAACACTGGGCGAAAATCTAAAATGCCTGCTATCTCAGATCCACTTTTCGCACGCATACGTGAAATGAATCATGATTTGTAAAAAAAAAAACAAAAATTGATCTTTGTTTTATGATTTGCATAAAATAAACCTTACTGTATCGATGCAAAAAAAATGTTTTAAATCTGTCTAAATTAAACTACTATTTAGTTAATCATGGCGGATAATATTTTAATGAGTTCACGCTAACGTGCAGGCGTCTTAAAATTATTGTATAAATACGGATTATTGCGGTTTTTTAAAGATGTAAAAATAATAATTATCCTGCTTATAATCATAATATGTTTGTAACGATTATTTAAACAAATAATATAATTATGCACACATATTATGCGTATCTTTGATACAGTGTCTCACAGTGAAGTAATTATTCTCTAAAGTTTATTCATAATTTTTTTATTTTAATTTGTTTATCTGAGTCTGGATTACCTTTCACTCTCAAACTAGGAGCAACCTGTATTCGAGACATCAATAGGATTGATTTGGAGTTGATTATGGAAAGAAGTTTGACTAGAACAACCAACAAGTAATCTATCGTGTTTTACAATATTAGCAGTGGTGTTATACTAAAAACATACCTACCCCGGACGACCGCCTCTCAGCGGCTTTCTTAATGGGGAACATGTGCCAGTGGTATTTTCAAAAATTTAAATATGATATTTTTTCAAGAATCATAAACTAAGACAACTAAAGCAACGATCTTATTGAAATTGGGTGTCGATAAATCATTATTTTCTCGCTTAGTTTTTTCATCTGCGCACACACGCACAAGTGCACGTTCGCACGTATTGCATTCCTATTTAGTGAATAAAGATTACTACGTATTTGAATATAATTTAAATAAACAGTACTTATTTTGAACTTAATATCACGTTGAAAATAGCACCCCATTAGACAGAGACAGACTTACTCCTTGAGTAAGTCTGTCTCTGTCTAATGGGGTGCTTGGCTTTTCGTTGTGGGAGACCTTGGTAGGTACTATCGACTAATAATCTGACCATATTTTGGATCTTACTTACTAACTTAGTTCTTTATAGTTGTAATTTAGTAATAAATATTTTACCAATGTTTTAGAAATTTCACAACGAAGGCTAACTATAAATTTAAATGTATTTATTTTTTGGATGTACTATTTTATTGAACTAAAAAGAATAAAATTACATCTGTGGATTTGTCAAAAAACGAAGACTTAAGATATGCATTTGACCCATTGGTGAGAATACTGAGAATAAAAATGAAGATAGCTTATCTTGCAAAAATCGCTTGATTGCAGACGTTTTCTGTTATACCAAAGAAACGTATAAAAAGCGTACACATTACGATATCTATGTAGTGTAAGTCACAAAGTTTACTTGATGTGTAATATCACCTTAGACTAAGAGTAACTATGATGATGTGATTTAACAAACACAACATAAGATTAATGTGTACACAACATGTTCTTGTCCAATACCAGGAAAACCTATAGTATATGAGTGACTAATACTGACATCAAGAAAGATATTGACTATAGGTAGATAAGTAAAATAATTCGGCGTTTATCGTGATTTACCAATTTCGTAAACTACATACACGTAAATTTAATGAAATTGACTCGAATGATAATAATAGCGGAAGCACGAGCACTAAGTATCTACCATAGCGGCTCTATCCTTAAAAAGTAACTATTTGAGAATTCGCATATGCAATGACTGCGAGGAATTGCGGTAATTGCATCATTTGCATCACTATAAATCGCTATATAGCAAAAGAAAAGGGGACAATTCGAACCAACACCTGACCTTTATTAGACCTGTGTGCACCTGACATCTAATCTAACATAATGATTACAACTAGATAATACAATCAAAATACATTTAAAATTTGAAAGGAAACTCAGTCAGCGTGGTCGCTTCAATTGGCGGACGATCTCCCTGCCACATTTTCCCAAGACCGAGAGACCGTATTTGGTTTTCCATCGGTAATTCAAATAGTACATAAAAAGATCTTTACAAGGTCGTTAACGCACAAGTGATTCGTGGTTGATGTCGCAAGCCATAAGTTCGTTTGCCAACTTAAAGTGGCAACAGACATGAAGACGTCTACGTCTACGAATGTTTACCAATAACTATCGATTTAATAATTTTATTAAAACATACATTTTGGCATTTTGACTTGTTTTTAGGTTTTGATTAGACTCAGCAAGTTAAGTCATTCATGGAGATCGCAAACAATATGACACGTAAGTTTACTTCTAAATCTCACGTTGAAATATTTCATATATATTATATTATTTAAATACAGTCACGTCCTATTAATATCTTATGTATTTCCATCGAAATTCATTTGCCGATTATTGTCCCCTACACTATGAATAAAAGCTGCGTCGAGCAGGTCGGTTATGTGCCCTATAAAGCAAACAATCAAGGGAAATTAGATGCAAGAGACGTCAATAACATCGCACAGTATGCCCTTGTAATTACGGCTCAGGACAAATGGCAAGGTATAGATGATGGTCATAATAAATTATGACCGTGAAACTTATAAATTATTCTATGTAGGCACACTGGCGGTGTGCTAGTATCTGAAAAGAAAGAGATGACACTACTGAGTGAGCTGCAAGCTGCTGTTACACAACCACATATTGTGGGCGACCTTGACCTGCTCTTCACGGCAAAATTCACTTACACTCACCTACACTTGATCCCAATTACCTATTAGGAAGTTTATTATAACTCTTACATAACTTGAATTTTATACCATATGTTTTAAGAAATATTACCATAATATTAGATGACTAGGTACTAAAGAGTTACCGAATTGATAATTGGGTAATTTCAGAATCATCTGTAGCTTTTCACATTGTTTTCTTTAATACTTGCCGATTAAATAAGGTGAATTGAAATCTTTCTTAAAAGTTTATTTTTAATGCCAGTTAGAGCAAGTTTATGTGCATATAAAAGTGGAATATTCCGTGCCTAATGTCAGCGGGGTTTAGAAACAGAGTAGCTTGGTTAGCGTAGGTTTCTTCATTATTTGCGCAATAAAAATATAAAAAAAAATACTTTCATAAATATATTTACAAAATCATCTTCATGTTATATATGCGTTCAGGTTTATCAAACTACATGTTATTAGAATTGACAAACCTAAATAAGCATCACATTATTGTGAAACTTAAAGAATCTCATCAGAAATAAGATTTTGAAAGCAATAATAAATCAAACAGGTTTTCATAATCAGAGCTTATATTTTTATTTTTAATTGGCATTCAGTACAAATGTAAATTATAAATATATTTTTTAAATAATATACCTAGCTAGTCTTATTCCTATTTTTAAAGTTTTGGCTATTTTCCTTACAATTCCTTATCTAGGATAATAACCAACTCTACCTAACAAGTGAAGAGGCTGAATTAGTATACGATATTCCTTATGGAAGGAAATTCAATTTACACGAAAGTTAAGGAGACCGTAAACGTTTGTCTCGAGTGTTCTACGAAGCCGTCACAACTTTCACCGGGCCTCGGTCCGTAGTCCGCAGGTTTTACGTAAGGGTGTTGCGCCAGACGTCCGCGCCCGCGCCCTGCGGTACCACTGACCCACTGACAGACTCGTACGCAGATCACCCCACTATTCTACACTTATCCCACCGACGTTTAACGTTGCGTTATGTTTATATATGCTTAGGTACCACGCACCAAGTTTTACGTGAAATAAATTTATTAAAATTGTGAAAATATTTAAACGACTTAAATTACAATTGTGCAAGTTTTACATGCATTGCAATATCGCATGTGGTGTATGCCAAGTTTAAGAATTGAAGTTCCACATCGATGCACAATGTCGAAAAAAAGTAGCTGGCACGAATTAAATCACAATCACCGGCCACATGAACCTTCTCGAAAGATAGTTAAGCGTAAAAACGTAGTTAGCTGTAGTAAATTTATGATAATTATTGGATCAAGAAATGTAAAAGTCAATGTCCATAAAATTTATAGCTGCGCGTGTATAAAGATACATTGACAAGTCATTTTTTATTCAATGTATGTGATGTGTATACCTTACGAAACGTTTGACGTCAAACGTTATTTTATTTACATAAAACGTCTTCAATTATGATGTTTATTGAGCGATTAGGACAAAAAATATAATTTGATGCTTCTGGAAATGTAATCATTGTGCTAGGTAGCAATCATCATACTATAAAATAGTATTTGATATCCCTAAGATTAATTTATTGACAAATATGAATTTTGTGTACTTGCAGTAAAGATTATTTTAAGAAATTTTCTTATTGATATTTATTATTAAGAGTTTACAAATCGAGATAGAGACCGACTTCCTTCAAAATAGGAACGGGTAGGGGTTATAAGTGCGTATTTTATTAGAAATGGATTAGATACTTTATAACGTAAAAGTGTGTATTTTAAAGTTATAAACTATGTAAAAATAATTACAAATTACGAATTTGCTTAATTGAGCAAGTAAATTTCAAGGGAACTTAAACAAAATAAGATTTCCGATGAATGAAAGCCACCTAAAATTAAATGTAAATTTTAAAGAATTCTTTAGGTGATAAGATATATATATTATACATATAATTCCTCATCTTGTGCACGCTTACTACTACTGCTCATGAATGAGCGAATCCCTACTAATATTATAAATGTGAAAGTAACTCTGTCTGTCTGTCTGTTACGCTTTCACGCCTAAACGGCTGGAGCGATTGAGATGAAATTTGGTATAGAGATATTTCGAGGCCTTGGGAATGACATAGGCTACTTTTTATCCGACTGCGCAAAAGGAGGGTTATGACTTCTACGCGGCTGAAGCCGCGGGGAACAGCTAGTAAGTTCATAAATGGCAATTTATGTGCACTAATAGTTGTTGCAATAGTTTAATTAAAATGCCGTTGCAAGGCATTTTAATTAAACTTGTGTTTGAGCTGTGGACGAAATTTCACCATCACTACATATTATAAAACAAAGTCCCCCGCCGCGTCTGTCTGTCTGTCTGTCTGTTCGCGATAAACGGAAAAACTACTGAACGGATTTTCATGCGGTTTTCACCAATAGATAGAGCGATTCAAGAGGAAGGTTTATATGTAGTATACATGCATATTATTGTAGAGAAAAGTCGAGAAATTCAAAGATTTGTAATGTCATGTCGTAACAAACATATTTTTGTGCGCTTACATTGCAAACGCTGGCTAAACCTTACGAGATAGATCAAATTAATGTACTACGGAATTGTATATCTTAAAAAGATCAATAAAAAAGTCCGCGATGGTATATGTTTATCTGCTAAGGATAACCCACAGTAACCATTTTTATCTTTTATATATTACAAAAAAAATATGGGTTATTTATCAAACTATTTTAAACAATACAGTATTATTCCTTATCCAATTAAATACATTAGGTACGTTGTGCATTTCATGTAGATCAAAATTGCCCTTTACAGCATATAATAGAAATGAATATCTTAGAAGATATCAGAGATTTAAAAAGCGGAGGCAGAGCGGTTGGCGAGCCGAACCGATTTTGATAATTCTTTTTTGTTAGATAGGGTACCTCAAGGGTGGTCCCATATCAAGGAAGTCAGGATCTGATGATAGGATCCTGATAAAATTGAGAGAAATCCTCGAAAATTGTAGGAACGAATAGTGTTTCTATTTACTTTTCATTACTTTATGAGGTTTTTGCGTTTTGAATCATCATGATGAAAAAAAATCATATTATAAAAATCTTCACTACATATCACTACATATTATAAAATAAATTCCCCCGCCGCGTCTGTCTGACATGATGACATGAATGAAACATTATTTATTAAAAGTTTGAGAAAAACATACATGAATTTGCATGTTCCTGATCAAAATGTTCCACTCTTATACATTCGTGCATTGCACAACTGAGTATTATATTATCAGGCCAAGACCACTCTACGGTGTAGGTATAAAGCTACAAGTACACGGCGGGATGTTCGGGGCCAAAATTCAGTGGGCTGGCGCCGGCCGGGCTGCACATTAGTTCGATGCTCAGTCTCGCGCTGTGTAGCGTCATCTGTTCGTATCTAAACTATCGAGTTATTAGTACCTAGCCTAGATTTATTTGTTCACAAAAATAGAGTAATAGGCACATAACTTACTGGTAATTAAATGTTCACATTAATAAATTCTTAAAACAAAAGACAAGCCTAACGTCACGGCGTCGTTAGAATAGATAAGAGTTACGCGTTAGAAAGAGAGGCAACTCCTAGGTGAATGTAGCTGTAGGTAATTGGCACTGTGTGACTTTATTGTCGGAACCAAAGTCGCTATTTATTTAAATGATTTGGCGGAGTGGGACTTCTGTACCTGTACTATTATCTATTCTGTGGTATTGTGTAGGTACATCTTATAAAAGTGTATGATATACTTTTATAACACTAAAGCCCCGTCGACGGGGAGAAGTGGCATGAAGAAGCCAGGTTTTAAAAGAGCCACATGCATTATTTTGGTAGTTTATGAACGGATTTGGTTGGTAATATTGTTTTTAAGCTTGAAGACCGATTACCCGTCACCCACAAACATTTGACAGTCCACTAAAACCAACGGACGCCGGCACATGGAGTCAAAGTATTTTGTTTCATTGAACTTGTTTTTGGTATTTTATTGTAAACAAATGTAGGTAAATGGATTGTAGATTGAATTGTGAATATATTTGGCCTTGCAGCTACGTAAAAACTGAGCCGCAAAAGTTTTGATATTGTCGTTATTTCAAAGGTTATATTTTTTTCAAGATTAAGTTACGAAAGAGCCGGGTTAAGAGAGTTGGTTCTTTCATAACCCTGCATTTGAATTATGTAAAAAAATAAAATAATAATTAATAAGTAAATATATTTTTCATATATTATCAAATTGTTTGCTTCAGATATTGCATTATGGAAAAACCTGGTCCAAAAAACGGAGAACACCCTATCCCGAAACGAAATCGGTAATTGACGAAGCAGTCAGTGAAGTTCTGGAGAAGAGTCAGTCCTTAAATAAAATATATCGAGGGCATACTTAGCTAAAATAGTAAGTGAAGTACTAAATTAACACATATGTGTTAAATAATTAACATAAATTAATTAACCAACGAATTTTAATATGCAAATGCACAAAAATTACACCACGTTGACATTGACGCATTTTTAAGGCTTCGTAGTACGCAGGCGCAAAGACGAAGATTTTAGGAAATACTGTATGCTTGTATTCTATCTCATTTTCTCGCAGGCTAGATCCTATTTATGAATAAGTTGTCTCTTTTCAAAGATTATAGGAAACACTGTATACTTGTATTCTATCTCATTCTCTCGCAGGATAAATCCTATTTATGAACGTTTGTCTCTTTTTAGTGTGTTTTTCGATTCATCGAATTTCAAATCATAACGATTCTAAAGACGTTTCACTTCAAAAATTAGAACAGAAAGAGGGTAATGCAAAGAAACCAAAATTATTATTAAGAAAATGGCCACAAAACAGTCCATAAAAATCCTTATAAAAATCAAGAAAATTCCGTACTGCAAGATGACTCTGATTTGTCTGACTCTATCGTATTGGCTGAAGTAAAAAAAAAGGTTGTTCGAAGCAAAACAAATAAAATAGTGATGATTGCGTAGTTTGCAGCAAATCATACGAAAACAGTGATCAACATTGGTTTCAGTGCAAAATTTGTTCTGATTGGGGTAATTAATCCTGTGGCATTAAGGGAAATTTTTTTTGCAAAATATGTTTCTAATTTTAAGAAAATTACATTATATATTCCAAAGTTCCAAGTTTCAATTTTCAAGATTTTTATTAATAAAAAGTAATCCACCATATGTTAAGATTATAGAAGATTACGGATGGCGCAATGGTTTAAGTGGTCACCTTGCCATTAAGCCGCGCCGAGGGTTCAAATCCCACACGGGACAAAATTTGTGTGATCCACAAATAGTTGTCCCGAGTCTGGGTGTTCTTTGTGTCCGTTGTTTCAATGTTTGTGAAGCATTATTTATTTATTAGTTTAACAAAAGATATATACAGAGTATATACATAAAGATGCAACATAAACTCATTCGAGTTTTACCGTGCATGAGTGCCGTCAAATGTGTTAAATATAATTACGGAAAAATAAGTACACACATACAATAAGAAGATACAAATTACTGGTTAAAACCAAAAATATTATAAAATCAAAGTAGGAGGTAATACCTAAAAGTCTAGCGCGCTTCGGTGGCCACACCAACCGTGCGCTGCTGTGACGCACTCGGCTATCAGTCTCACTATATAATACAGGCTGCTCAAGAAAAAAAGATTTTGTCTAATTTAATTCTGCAGGAAATGTTGTTTCAATTTGCTTTTTATGTTTGTATTCGATAATGAGTTCTTAATGAAGTTCGGTAATTGATTTATTAAACATGGTATCATGTATTTAAGTTTTCTTTTTGATTTGATTACATTGCAGTTATGGGGTATTTATTATTATTTTTTGGATAAATGTTCTGATTACTCATTGTGATACACTTTTAACCAAAAAAAAATAAATTATAAAAAAATATTTAGATTTATTCAGATTTTCCGGCAGAAACTTCCAATGATTTTCGACCCAGAATTATGGTCCGAATACACTATTCAATATTCGGAACCGTTTTTTTTATACATCCTGTATATAATAGGTATGACTGAATAATATGTCAAGATTAAAGCGTTTGTTAGAATTACTTAAAATTACTGATAGAATTAAAAAAATTGTTTTTAAAAAGGATTTGTTAGAATGGTCTTTTTGTTTTTTTTAATAGTGTTTTTATTATTAATTTGCATAATTTTCACAATTTAATTATTCAATTAATTTATCAGTTTAAGGTTTTTTCGTATGATTTTACCTACTTTAATAACTGAATAATAATTGAAGAAAAGAAAAATCATCATTTCTTTCATTAAAAGTATATTTTTTTTGGTCCGTTTAGTAAACTGGCTCTTTCATAACACTTCTCTGTTCGTGGAAAACATCGACATCATAAAAAAGCTGCAGTTTTTCGATATTTAGAGCTAACGTCATGGTGTAGTTGTAATGTACCATCGGCGTAAAGGTCTTGAGCGTGGTGTCGGAAGGTGTTTGAGTGCTACAATGACGGAAAAGTAGGTAAGTAGTGAATTATTTAATATGCCTTTTGAGACAATAATGATGAAATTGTTAAAAAAATGAGCAGCTTTGCCAATTTAGTGTATTTTACGACGACATTGTATATTAATTTCAAAAGGAAACTGAGACAAAGGTATAAAATTGGATGCTATGAAGACTTAATTTTCATTATCGATTCATCTAAAAACCAAGACGATATTTTAGGGTTTTTGTTTCAGGGTTTCTTAAAACACTTCCTGCACCAATAGCTGACGCGAGTTCAGACGCTGCTGCGCAAACGCTTAGCACTAGCACTCCACCAAGATATGAAGTTCGTTGTCCTCACGGCCGTCTCCGTCCTGGTGGACGTTGGCCCTCAGCCTATCGGCCCATAGAACCGGGTCGCCCGCCCATATGGAACTCTTACTTCAGTACGTCCCTGCGGGGCCGAGACGAACTGAATTAATATTTCCAGTCGATTCGTTCGATACGTCTCCGACGGTGACGTACTGCAGTAGGGTTACTAAGTCAATACGCATTAAAACCACTAATGATTGAAATCGGATTACCCTGTAAAGTTATGCGAACTAATAAACGGATTTTAATGAAATTTTACACAATGTGTGCAGTTTGGCTCAACTTGAGACATTGTTTTATTTTTATTGTAAATTACCTAGTCGCAGCCACTCGTGGCCGGGTAGCTACTTACGTATATTTAAGTAAAAATAAAGTAATAGGCAAAATGTTTTTATTGTTTATGTTACTTATACTTAGATATACGAGTACATCTAAGTATGTATACGAGATACTACAGGTACGGCTTACAGATAATAAAAGCTATGTACATTAATGCATTCAATATGAAATAATATTTATTATACAACTGCACTCTACATTGTTTACCTTGGTAACGTAATTACTTAGGTAGGTTTATAATTATTTCCCGTAAACGATGTCAGTTAAATAGTCCGACATACATAAACCTAGCTTAGATTAGAGCTTAATGATAATAATATGCCTATAATGAAAGATATGCATAATATATCTTGGATTAATTGATTCTGCATTAAAACAACTTCAATAACATTAAATAAAGTAACTATTTTTGACAAATAATGATCTGCCAATTTATTGTTTTAAGAATAAGAATAAATGACATCATTACAAATTTTAAGTTACATGGATCCATGGTTTGGTTGTATGTATTTGTATAGGTATGCATGTATTTATTATGTGTATGTACGTTTATATATATTTGTTTATGTATTAAAGACGTATATAAGTACTGTTATAACATATTGACATTTACATAGATTGATTTATACGAACGTATTAATATTTATGCGATTTATTCGCACTATCTGAATGAACCTTATAAAGATCTTCTTTGACCTTTTAACACCAAAACCACGCACGTAAATTATTACACTCCTGTCCATTCAAAGGTTGCCTGGAAGACATTGCTTTTTGCGATAGGTCGCCCATTGTGCATTTTATGATTATAATATCTGTTTTTATATATTTATTTTTCTTTGCTTTTTTATTTATTATTGTTATAAATCCATAAAAACTTGAGCCCAAAGTTACGTTTAAATTTGTTAAGTCAAGGTTAAGTACGGTATCCTAACGACATTATGTTCGCTTGATGAATAATGCTAAGACTTGGATTTGAGTAATAAGTTCTAGAAGTTACACGGGTCAATTTCATAGTTTAAAAATATTATAACAAAGCCCAAATGTTAATTCATCTATGTACTTAAACAAGACGATTTGACTGGTTACAAAATCTTAAGGTGCGCCCTGGGCAATGATGGAGAGGACGCCTCTTTTGTTTTCTTGGAGAACACGTTGCAGCTTTCAGTTACTTCTCTGTGGTAGCAGGAATCGTCCACATTTTGGGATAGTCGGTTTACGTGTCCTTGAAAATCAAAAGTGCAATAGAGAAACAGGAGGAAGTGGACCCTCTGGGGATTCTTTCGGAGCGATTGAAATCGTCGAATCTGGGTCATACGAAAATATCAATCTAGACAGCGGAGGACTGGGTTTTTTCAGGATGAAATCCTATGTAAACATTATCCAGCAATGGCGTTCAGGTTCGATGTCTCTAAATTCGTTCGGAAATAGTGAAGATAATTTTGCACCAAACAATTCAACCGACTGTTGTCACAAAAAGTCACTTGTGACTGGCGACAAACAGTGTTGACCCTAAGATTGTGTCTCATGCAAAACAAATCACAGGTTTCTACATATTCGTCGGTGAAACGGTCCGTTTAGACACATGACGTTGAGGGCGGGAACGACACAATTCGTTAACCAAATGAACTGACGAATCATTAAAAATCTATGAATTCATAATCGGTTCAACCATTTTAGTTTCATAGCTTGAAAAATAGTCCAAATTATGAATTTAAAATAAATGGTTTAATATTATTTTACAAATTGTAAATAATGTTATTGTATTACCATAACAATAACATTATTTACGTTTACATTTGGGTTTAATAAAAATTGTTTTATTTATATTTTTAACATTTACAAAAATCTATTCAGTTTCATAAGAGTTTGTATCCGTTAGAATAATTACGATAAAAAAATGAATTTGTAGAATACAATCTTTACTTAAAGAAAACGTGTAGTTTTTAATAAAATTCTGTGGAAAAAAAACAACACAATTATGTTTTAAAATATTTATTAATTTTCGGAAGATAACTCAAGATCATCATTTGGACTATCATCATCGGCAGTGTTTATAATTAAACCACGTTCTATTAAGTTATGTGAACGTCTGTATCAAAATCGTCCTTTACAATTTACAACTTATTTCTACAAGTTTTGACTTATTGTCGTATGCGACACTTTTACAAGTTTCTTTAAACAATGACATGTTTTTTTTTGCGGCGAATGTTTTTTTAGTTTTGTGAAATGGATATGAAAATTATGGCATTCTTGTATATGCTTTCAAATTTTTTAGTCCTTAGATGAGAAAGATTAGCCCCAGCAAGAATTGAAAAATTATGTAGCCTTTTTTCAAACGTTTAGAATTTTGCAGATTTATTATGCGAAAACTACTAGTCCGATCTTGATGAGATTTGGTGGGTATTATTTATCATATCAACTACTTTTATTTGGACAAGTATAGAAATTCTTTCTACGAGTAACGTGGTTATTGTTTAAATTATTTGGCTATAATGTGCCATTTTTACATATGTTTTGCAATGTTTACTTATTTTCTGCAATAATAAAAATGTTTTTCTAGTTTTGTAATTAATCGTGTCTTAAATACATTTTATATTATATATTAGGCAACTTTTTAAATCTGCCAAACTTTTGAGGTATGCGTGAAAATAGGAAGAATAATACAACACGGTTGTTTTTCAAAAAATTTACATTTTGTTTAACAAAAAATTAAGCACACGGTTTCAAGCGACGGCATAGTTAAATTAAATTATCATTCCTTATGACTCATCGGAACGAATTAAAAAAAAACTACCATCCTTCTCCTAAACTTACCCACAACAAAGTGTGTGGCTGTGATAGAGCGCATTGTCCATTATTATAGTGCATCGTTCAGAGAGATTTTGAAATAAGGTTTGAAGCCAATCTTTAAATTTTTTTGCATTTATTTATAATCTTTGTACTAGTTGATTCGAACGCCAGTAGAGTATTGTTAACGAAACATCCACCGGCGGACTCAGCAATAATGAAAATGTCAAAAGAAAAATAAGGATAAACGACTTTTAATAAAATACTGTTAAATAGGTATTAAACGTAACTTTATACGTTCTTGTCAATTCTTCAAAATGGTGATGATGATTAATTACCTATATTTTTTAAATATTCGCCGATAAATATCGATTTTAATATAAGTAATGTTTAGATTTTGATTGGGTTATGTTACTTTCAAACTATTCCGATTTCATGGTATTATCTCGATGATACAACTTTGTAACGACGTTATTCAATTTAGAATACTTTGCTTTTTGAAGAGATTTTAATTAAAAAATGGCATGGTTTACAAATAACTACATAGTTATTAGTTCGAAAGTATTTAGATTTCCGATTTAATGTTAGTACGATCATTCAAAGATAGTTCAACAGCGTCGACGAGCAACGTCAAAACGGGTTTCTTATTTTGTGATGACTATAGTAGTATTAATAAAAATAAATATGTTAGATTCTGACAAGTGTGACAGTAGCAATTTTTACAGTTCCTGTAACACGCGTTGACAAGCGGCTGAAAATGTCATATGGTATTCCAAACATGAGAGGTTTACAATCAGTACTAGTGATGTGCCGGATATCCGTATCCGTGGACATCCGAGGGAGAAAAAAGATCTGTATCCGTTACTTTTTTTTTGCAGATCTTGAACGGATCTTTTACTTTTACTTTTTTTTATATTTGATTCCGTTTATGAAATTCTAAATTAATTTGGTAAAATTAAATATCTGATGTAGTAATCAAAGTCCGCGTATTGGCATAAACTGAGAAAAATCTTGAGATCCGTATTATATACATTTTTAACGATCCGGCACATCCCTAACCTGTACTAGTTCAAATCTAAACAGCAACTGTAATTCTTATTGTTTACTAATAAATAACAAAAAACTAATTAATTACTTATGTAATTCCTTCTGATGAATAATTCATTCCGGCAAAAGAATAAAAAAAAATAGCTTTACATGTCAACAATGTATATTATTCTAATTCTATCTATATATCCATACTAATATTATAAATGCGAAAATAACTCTGTCTGTCTGTTACTCTTTTAAGCCTAAACCACTGGACCCATTTCAAAGAATTTTGGTATACATTTGATAAACAAGAGCTTGGAGAAGGACAAAGGCTATTTTTTGTCAGAAAAATCAACATTGAAGGTGCCAAAATAGGAGATCAAACTTTGTATGGGAGACCAATCACTTGTCACGTTTATTTGAAATTTTGGCATACAGATAAATAAGGCCTTAGTAAAGGACATGGGCTACTTTAAGTCGCGAAAATAAACCTTGAAGGTGACAAAAGAGGAGATCAAAGAGTTTATCAGAGGCCAATCAATTGCCAATTTTATTTGGTTGAATTTTGGTATAGAGATAAACAAGACCTTGGAGAAGGACATAGGTTACACTGTGAGGCGAAAATAAACCTTGAAGGTGGCAAAATAGGGGATCAAAGTTTTTATGCTAATAAATAATAATTATAATAACTTGACACATCTTACACACGGCAGTCTGAACTCAAAACAGGCAGAGTTTGTACTATGGTAACCAGACTGTTAATAAACATACTTATATATTCTAAATACAATATCTATTTTCGTAAATTCTTTTTTTTTGTGTTTGTTATTGTCAGGAGGAAGTTTCTTATGAAAAAAAATTAAGAAAATTGCGCAAAAAATTAGAAAACTTAACGGACTTAACTTAGCAGAGACATCTTCAACAACCATCATTATTTTTATTTCAATCAATTTACATAAAATTTTAACGAATTATACCCCTAAACCTTCCTCCTGAATTACTCTGTCTATTAGGGAAACAGTAAGTTTCTTTGTTTCGTATGCTACTAACGTTGTCGGGGAAAGCGAAAAGGAATTCGGGTACATTTAATCCAGAAAAAAGTACTGTTCCCGAGGAATAAAAAAATAATTTTAACGCAAGTGAAGTTCCTGGCAAAAGATAGTTTACCATAATTACCACACAATAACATGTAATAAAAAATTGTAATAAGTCAGACAAACACGAATGCTTTATATTATAAAAAAGGGAGGATAGTAATAGATTGAATTAAACACGATATCCCATAATTATCATCTCAATGTTATTCTAACTTCTAACACAATTGAAACGTACAAAAAAGAGCCAATGTTAGTTTGAATCTTAGGCCGACTTGCGCGACATAACTTAAATGCACGAGACGTAGGAAACGCATTTAAAATGGTCACACACGATAAGCGTCTTGCACAACGATAAATTAGCCACTAAACATGTTTAAGAAATTGTCAAAGTTAATTACCGAAAATCCCTAAATTAAAAATTATTAAAATACCTAAATTTTGGATTACCACGCATTTTAATTTTTGGATACACAGTAAATAAAATGCTCTGATTAAGAATTTCGAACCCGCAGTCTGGACAAATGGGCCGTTATTTTTTTTTGACAATGTAACGGAAAAAAACGACTTTTTTTACATTTTGTGTGATATCTCGTTGTCAGTACGTTTTTCGTCACATGTGTCCAAAGTTTTTTTTGTTCTCATTTAACTAACATTTAACAGCAAATGATCGTCAAAGTTAATTTAACTTTGAAAGGAACGTACGTAGAAATCTGTAACGTTCTCATATTGTAGCTTGTGATGATATTAAAAAGTGCTATAAATTTCAGCGAGATCGGTTTTAAACTTTTTAAATTATTAACGATCATTTTTCTTTTTTGGCCTTAATAGCAAAATGCGCCATTTTTTTCTAAATTACTAAAACTAGTCGGACCAGCTTAGAAAATTATAAAAAAACCATTTAAGTATATGAGTAAGTTGGAATTTTTAAGAAATATCGATTTTAACCGATTTTATAACGATATTTTAAGGTCTACGACGTTTTTCTTTTTTCAAATAACCGCTTTTTAATATCTTATTAAACATATTAGATACATATTAAAAATCGGTTATTTGAAAAATACCAAATATTTAATTTTATACGTCGCGTAAACACATTAGAAAAGGTTAGGAAACGGAATCGTTCCTCTTGTTAAGATCACTCACAGAATGTTATTACATAGAGTTCAAAATTTACTGACCTATTCAATACACAATGATGTTTACTAAATGTGACAGAAATATAAGAAAATATAAATACAAATGTATTTATTTATATTTTAAAGCATACGACACGTGTGTAAAACGATAGAAATGAGTTTAATCACTTCTCTTCTGAAGATGTTTCTGTCGAGCAGGATACCAAAAGAAGGGCTAGGGGATGGTTAGTTCGGGCAGCATTTACAATGTAGCAATTTTAATAAAGAAATCTCAGGGTGGAGAACTAAACCTAAGGTAGGACGCCCCCGCCAGAAGGACCGGCTACTTGAAAAAGGTAGGTAGGAATGGTCATCAGGATGGAAATCAGTTTTATCAATTAAGACAAAATATATTGAATGTACACGCACAAACACATAGACACGAATTTTTAAATGTAAAATAATATGGCCGAATAAAAAAAAATAACGCAGATAGGAACGTATTTTCATAATTTAACAATCGAAAAGATAAAGATATTAGTATAACTTATCGTGCTGCGGTTGAAGCACATTCGTGAAGCGATGTGGAATATTGTGGAACTCGACAATTGTAGACGACCACGGTGACACGGACGCGGCGTTGCGTAAAGTCATCGATATGCAGCGATGATCAATTAGATAGGAACCTCGTGAAATCTTTGTTAGTAACTTATGTAACAATAACATGATGGAACAATAACAGACCAGGTTTAAACATTGATGTGACATGCATTGTAAATTATTTTGACACTGAATTTTGACAATTACTCAAACATGTTTTTATCTTTCAAACATTTTGCAGTTCCTATACTTTTTTAAAAGGGTCGTGACAGTTTTGTAAAAAAATCCATAACAACTTTGCAATATGCTTTTAAATTACTAAAATATAAACTGTGTATGCATTTATTCTGCTAACTTAAATTGAGGAAGTAAACATTAATTGCTTAGGTCAGGTCATCTGAAATGAATATGATGTAGCTAGATGAGTGCTTCAAAACATTGTATTAAATAAACTAACAATTATACTATGTGTATATACCTAATATCCTACAGTTTAACTTAAATTTAAACATACACTTTTAAGACAGTAAATTAAAAGAACTTGTAAATAACTATATTTTTTCAGGGTTTGGAAAACCTACAGTTTTAGTGTTTAAAAATTTTAACAAAAAATGGGTTTGTCTCAAAATTAAATCTGTTTGTTCTTAAGGATCACTAAAATCATCCATCCACTATAAATAGAAATCGAGAATTATTGTCAATATTAAGTTAACACGCAAGAATGTGTTACTTTTTACGATAAGCTGATTTAATTCATATAGCATAAATTATTGAAAACTACTTACGTGTACGGATGTTCGATAAAACGGGTGTAAAATGACGAAAGGACGACACAGTCCTTTCTATAGGAGTGTGCCTCTTAAAAACACCGCGTGAATACAAAATAAAAAGCAAGCAGGTCGACTTTCGCGTTGTTATTGTGGTACACGCGCAGGTGTTGGCGTCCACCGGCGCGGCGGACAGTGACTGACAAGCGCGCGCGCTGCCGATCGACCATCGAGTACCGTCTTTGCAAACTCGCCTGCGTCACATGTCGCGTCACTACAAACGTCACTGAGCACACCGGTAGAGATCACAGTTGACCCTCGACCTCGGTGCAGAAGGATTTTTCGTCGTGTAAACCAATTTGTAGCTTACGCAAATATCCTTCCTTATTGTGTGCACAAGTTAATGTACTTTACGAACCGGAAAAAATCTAGTTTAACGCAGCACGAGCGATTAAGTCTATTTTTTGTCTTTTAAATACTTTAACTTTGAGCTAAAAGAAAAATAATAATAAAATGTACTTTAAAAAAGTTATTTTTTTTCACATATTTGTACATTTTTGTATATTATACTAAGCTGACCCGACAGACGTTGTCCTGTCTTAACTATGAATATTGAATTCGGATTGGTATAATTAATAAAAATAATAAAATATTCCAAAAACATAGCGTTTATTATTCTAATGCTTTATGATACACAATATTCTTAATTTTATTTTCTGGCGTATTCTTCTTTATAGCGATGTATACCTTGTTACTCTATCAAAACTTACCAAAACTCCATATTAAATTGAACTTTTAATATTTACCGTGATGAACAAACACTTTTCAAAAAACTCATTGTACAAATTTTCATAAATTTTCCGATTGAATCGACTGTCAAATGTTCACTAACGTGTGATGTGATGATAAATTAATTATTTTATCAATATAATTCCGATCGATGCATCTGTTTTAAACGATATTTGCAGCACGCATTCTGTCAATCGCGCCAACTGTCAAACGACTAAAGTTATGTCAAAAGCGCTAAGATTACATTAGAAAAGTTAATATGATCGTTAGGTTTTCTAAAATTTTCTATTTTTCCGCGCAATTTTCTTAATTTCTTCTTTCATAAGAACCTTCTCCTGACAATAACAAACACAAAAAAAAAGAATTAGCGAAGTCGGTACCGCCGTTCACGCGTGATGCCGTGACCAAGGGAAATAGGGATTCATTTATATATATACATTATATCATACAATCGACTCTATATGTACAAATATAGCTACAATATATATTTTTAATATAGTCAAGTCAGTCAATCGGACATATAGAATTGGTTAAAAATTGAGACGGAAGATGCCGTTACAAGCATAGTCATAGATAGATTCATTTAATAAAAGCGTAGAAAAGTCAGTGTAAACTAGGCTAAAATATACAACTCGGTTTAACGCAGGTTGCGTTAGGTAAAGGCTTACGAAAAGAATTTTCAAGAACTCGTTACACCTTATTGAGTTTTTTTGAGTAAATAACTCGAAAAATTCGAAGTACATAAATACATTGCTGTCTATTTCTAAGAAATGCGAATAAGCTGTTGTCTTTATTAGAAAAAAAGGCAATGTATTACTACATTAAACTTGCACTAATCAAAATGTAAACAAGATATTATACATTAGTGATGTAACGAATAATCGCATGATTTTTGATATTCGCATTCGTATTCGCAAGCATGTTGCGAATATTTGGCGAATGTATATGGCAAAAGAAAAAAATATGCATGGATATGGAATGATAATACAACTGATAAGGTTTATTTTTTCGTTTACTTTTATGTGAAAAAGAAAATGATAACGGATTAGTCTTCGTCACACAAAATCTTTCTTTTGTTTTTGTTTGTATAATTAAAATACTAACAAAATAACTAAACTCGGAAAATAAAATACAATAACAAAAAACATCTAAATTATAATAGGTGGATATATATACTGAAAGATTCTGAAATATCCACGAGTTCGAAAATGGAAGTCTCTGGAAACATGTTAATTTTTAATTGTCTGACCGTCATATGTTTTATCATTGTGGCGTCCTTTAGAAAATTGTGTGTCGCTTTTACAATGAATTTAACTCGTGAAAATGTTAACAAAAAACAAAACAACTATATGAATATAATTCAACTTTTAGTATACATTTCTTTGACTTGAACTATATATTTTTTGCACTATATACAGGTTGTTACAGAAAGGTGTGGTCATATTTTAGGGTCGTACAGTAGACCCCGTGAATTACGTAAAGCGCAATTTTATGAAAATTCGTGATTTTTAATAAGTACAGAAATATTATTTTGAAATTAAAAAATTAAACTTGTAAATTGACCGATAAAGCTAATATTTCGTATGCGAGAGGGCTGACATGAATGAAAGTATAGGCATTTAATACCAAGGATGTTGATGGAATGTCCAGTTTTTCTAAAAATGTCTGCAAAATAAAAGAAACAAAATTATTGAAATTGTCATGAAAATTCATAGTAATAGTCAGCTGTTTAGAAATGTGTTTCTACATTTTTTTTTTTTTTTTTGAAGACAACTCCCGCATTAGGAATTACTCCTGAGTCGCGGGGGACTTTACAAACATAGAAACAACGGACACAGAGAACACCCAGACTAAGGTGGGAATCGAACCCACGACCTATAAGCATAGCGGTCAGGGTCACTAACCACTAGACTAGCAGGCCAGTCGTTAGGAAAACGATTTTTCGAAGAGAATTTTTTTTTGTGAAATTGAAAATGCATTTCAATTTTCCACTTTAAATTTCAGCGTGTAAATTGATGAAAACGCTAGACCGCCCTGTTGCTCATTCGTCAAGACGTTAAATTTAAAAATGTATAAATAAAATTTAAATGAGTTACTATCCTTATGATTGGTGATGGAGATAGATCAATACATCCTATATAGATACAACAACCGTTGTTCATGGTAATATTTAAGTATCACGAGGAATAAAAAATTCGAAAATTCACAAAATAAACATAATTTTCTCAGTTTTTTATTGACGTGATAACGTAATGTCATGGCGGCTTGCGTTTCGCATATTGGAGATCAGGTAAAAAACCGGCCAAGTGCGAGTCGGACTCGCGCACCGAGGGTTCCGTAAAATATTTTTATTATATGATGTAACTAAAAATTTACGGTTTTCGCAATTTTTCCTTTACCTGTGTTATAAGACGTTGCTTCGTACCAAATTTCAAGATTATGAGTTCACGGGAAGTACCCTGTAGGATTTGATTTCCTTGCGAGTGTCGAAAATTTGCGGCATAAACGGCTGTATCTTTTGATTGCGTTGGCTTAGAAGTTTGATTTTTTCATAGCTCCAAGGGACACTGGACCTGAGTATTTGATATAAATTCCAGCTTGATACCTCCACGCGTTCCTGAGAAAAAGGGTCTTGACAGACAGACAGACGTTCGGACGGACGGACAACAAAGTGATCTTATAAGGGTTCCGTTTTTTCCTTTCGAGGTACGGAAACCCTAAAAAACGGAAAAGTTTGAAATTAATTATAAAATATTTTTTTGAATTCAAACTAACGTTTAAACTATCTTACTATTCTGATTTTTGATAATTAAATTGATGGAATAAGTTAATTACCCAATTTAAAGTTAGTGAAATATACTCAAAAATCAAATTATAATTTTCATAGTGCTCTTAATGATACAGATTGGTCTGAATGACTATCACTAGATCCAATGTTTTCCTTATCCTGATTAGTCATATTAGAACATTTTAGATTTGAACAAGCAGCAAGCGTAAGTCGTCATTAACAATTAAATCTAAAATATTTTTCAGTGATCTTTATTTGAAAAAAAATATTTTACAACTCGGACCAATAAAAGCCGACGCGAAACGTCAAGCCTTTCAATACATTTTGAAAAGTCAATATTCGCATTCGCGAATGTGAAAATCTAGCATTCGTTACATCACCATTTTACATATTTCAAGGAACTGTAGTGGAAAAGGTCATGCTTTTGGGTGCAGTCAGTCAGTGAGATAGAAAAATATTCTTTTTTAACAGCCTTAGCGCCCGTGCTGGTGAGTGCTAGACCCTCTTGGTAAGAAATAATCGTCCTGCAAGATGCTATACTTACACTATCCACTCCTCTATAATTGGACTTTGAATTTATGAAGGTACTGAACTTTCACATTTTATAAAAATTTATTGACTACGAAGTCTAAAAGTCAAAAGATGAGCTATTCAATTAGCTACAAAATTGTTAGTTTGGAGTTATTTATCGGCTTTTGTTTGCGATAGATATAACTATTAACTATGGGATTTTTTATAAAATATACACAGATAAAATTGTTACATGGAATCATATGAATTACTGCTTTAGATGTCATCTACAGTTTCACAACGCATGTAATCATGCCTTAAAAGATTAATGACTGCTCTAAAATAATCCTTGATCAACAGTATTGTAGAACAAACAACAGTATTAATTGTCTTGTTTTTATGTCACTCATCCATGTACAACCAAACTGGCCTTTGAATGTCGTAAAACATTTGGTATAATATTTAACAAGCACATTTGCTATCGTACCGATTTCAATATTATAACTTTTACTTACATTGCTTTAATACAAAATAAAAGTAAGCATTTGCATAGGTATAACTTTACTAAACATAATTTCTAAAAATCTGCAACTCAAAACATAAATTTAATGAAACACATAATTGGAAGCTTCGAAGTCCTATTTTTAGTAGTCAAAATCTCATCAATTCTATTTTCATGCAATTTAATTTTTTATGTCATAAAAACAGAAGTCTGTTTGCGAGTTAGTGTAAAAAAATACTATAAAATGTTCGCGACAGCTAAAAAAGACTCCTGGTTCGGATTACGTTTTCACATAATTTGCAGTACCTATAATGATCATCACATCGTAACAGCAACAATTCATCACTAATCTAAGACCACAACAATAATATGTGTACACACTGTACTTACACTATTTTTGATCAAATTTTGGCCATAGTAAGATCTTTGTTATAAAGGTTAAGTTTATCTATTGTTTTTTTAATGTCAAATAAACTAAAGAAGTATATGTATTCCTGAAATATTTATATTTACATAAAAATAAAATGAAACAACGTTAAGGACCTTGTTCGTGTAAAAGTCGCTTCCGTGTGCTATAAATACATACGTGCGATTCATTGTATCAAAATTATTTTTGTTAAACATACATTGTCTGAGTATATAAAATATAACGTTCTCCACTGAGCACAGGCCTATTCTTAGATGTTAAAACTGTTAAGTGTTAAAGTTCGCAATAACATTGTAGTACTCAGATTCTCCTGGAAGAAAGTGATGAAAATAATAGTCAACATTATTGTAGCTAAAAGTTTTACAAAGAATACCAAAAAAATATGATCGCTAGCAATCGCAGTAGTCATACTTATAAATAACTGAATGGACGCGGTAGCTAATGGGTTAGGCATCCAAAACAGTACAAATATTTTAAATTTAGGATTTCTATATAAGGAGCAGGTGGTATTTCATTTTTATATTGAAGTTGAATAGTAAAGATTCTTAATACTAATGAGAATTTTTACTGGTAAATCTGGATACAGTAAGAAATCGGTAAAGATGTAAAATAAAATTCTTGAATATTTTTAAAAGGCGGGGAATACTTGAAGTTAAGTTTGTAAAATTAAAGTCTGTCGACCTCATCGATCAGTGAATTTATTGGATCTATTATTGTTGCAATAGTAATAGTCCACCTTAGGAACTGAGGTAGGTACGTTTTATGTGGATTGTGCTTCTGTAACTATAATCGATCTATACACATATAGGTAATTAATTTGTCCTAACTGACTGGTTCATCAATGCAGAGCTGAAGCTTCATACTTGAAATTTTGGCAGTTGATACCTTGCATATTGTAAGCATCCACTAAGAAAGGATTCTTGGAAATTCCACCCCGAAGGATGTTAAAAGAAAAGATGACGGGTTGTATTTCTAATCCGTCATTTTCAAAGTAAGAAATACGAACTTCACTTACGACAACGAATAATCCAGTTATCAAAACATATTTTAAATGCATTTTCCAGAATCGACTTCAGTTCTGCGAATTCTCTTTGGTGTGTTCTATCGACTGAAAACGGTTACCTCGAAGTGGTAACTTGAGTTTGGAATGAGAAAAAAGTCGGCCGAAGCCATATTCGGTGAATACAGTGGTTGTTCGATGGTATTTGTTGAGGTTTTGTTCAAAAATTCGTTCACACAGACGGCTTTGTGAGATGGCTCGTTGTCGTGGTGTAATATCCAAGAATTTTCTTGCTACAAATTTGGTCTTTTTAGACGAATTTGCTCTGTTTGACCTTCTGGCAAGAATTCCGAGTGCACAACACCTCGATGTCAAAGAAAACAAACAACATGTCCTTGACTTTCATCGACTTTATCGTGGTTTTTTCGATTTTGGTTCAGTTGGAAGTCGCCATTCCGAAGCTTGTTGAGTAGTTTGCATGTCAAACTCCTAAACCCATGCCTCATCACCACTAACAATGCGTTCTACGAATGTAGGGCCGGGATTGACTCGTTCTAGCATGTCTTCAGCGACTTTTACGCGATTGAGTTTTTGAAAAAAAGGGACTAGTTGAGCGGCAACGTGTTATATGCCCAAGCGATCGTTTAAAATGGTACGAATCGATTGGTGAGACACAGAAAGTTCAGCGGAAATCTCTCTCAAACTAGAATGAGGATTTACAGTCAAAATTTCCTTCATTTTAACGATGTTAACTTCAGGCGAAGACGTTGATGGCCGACCAGAGCGAGGCAAATCTTCCAACAAATCTCGACCGCTTTTGAATGCACTGTAACACTCATATGCACGAGTTTTTGATAAAGTCGATTTACCGTATGCTTTCTGTAACATTTTCAGCGACTCTGAACATGAAATTCCATTTGCAATGCAAAATTTGAGTCAAACTCTTTGACCTTACAAAATCGAGTACTGAAAACAAACTAAATGACAGATATTGCTCAAACTTCGCGCCAATATAGAACACAGTTGTGCCAACTTAACCACAAAAAAGAATTATTTGAATTGAATTTGGAATTAGAATTAAATTATCAATTCCCTATACTTTTTTGACAGAATGTATATCGGCGTTTTTCAACATTTTACCCCTAAAAAATTGAATTAGGGGTTGTAATTTTATATGGGAAGTTCGTCACCTTTGAAGGAAGCACGAAATTTCATATGCTTCTGGTTAGAAATAAATGTATACGTATAACGGCGTTCTTTTTTAATTTTACTACTAAGAGGGTTAATTAGGAGTTGTAAGTTTATATACGAAGTTCGTTACTTTTGCAGAAAGCATGATATTCAATATTAAAGCTTATAATGTTTAGGAAATTATGAATAAGTTTACATCTACGCTCGATAGATGGCTTGTGTGTGCTCCAGATTGAGCTCTGCGAGTAGCTTAGTTACTTTAGCCCCACAACAGCTAAGATCAAATAAATCATAGTAAGTATAATAATATGGTATATGTTTACAATATACACCGTGTAAGTATCACCGTCGCGAAGAACTTACAATAACGGCTTTCTTTGGATACTTATCACAATGCAAAAGTCAGTTAGTTCATCATAAAAATGCTAGATTAAGGATTTACAGTCATTAGTTTGATTTTGCGCTACGCAATGTAAACAACATACGTAGGTATATTTTTTGTGCGGTACCGTCGAAGCAGCTGATTGCATAAATGTTGTTAATTAATTATATTGCAGTCTTTGGCCGTATGGGGTATTTTTTGTTTTTTTTTTCGGTAAATGTTCTGTTTACTTATTGTGATATTACTTTTAAGCAAACAAATATTAATTTTTCGGCAGAAAATTCCAATGATTTTCCACTCAGAATGACGCAGAGAATCTACTATTTCAAGATTCGGCTGGCCGTTCCTTATACCCGTTATAATAAATCTTACTCAAGAACTTTCTATTATTTTAACTTTCTATTTTTTTATACTACTTCGGTGGCAAACAAGCAAACGACCCGCCTGATAGTAAGCGGTTACCGTAGCCTATGGACGCTTGCAATTCTATGCGCGTTGCCGACCCTTTAAAAACCTATACACTCCTTTCTTTAAGAACCCTATACTCCCTCGGGAAAACCTCGGCAGGGAGCTTATTCCGAAGTGGCAGCCTTCGCGGGAGGAAACTCCTCTGGGACCGTGCGCGACCATTTAGGTTCCAAGGTGTGAGGATGAATTTTATTTTATACTAGTAGCTCCCGCGCGGCTTCGCTCGCATGTACTTATTTGTATATTTTGCGCGGATCCCTAATTCTTTTTCCAAAATAAAAGTAGCCTAAGTTACTCCTTATAACACCAGCTATCTACCTGTGAAGGTCCCGTGGAAATCGGTCCACCCGGTTCGGAGATTAGCCGAAACAAACAGACAGACAGACAAAAATTTAAAATACTAATTTTTACTCATAGGTATCGTGCTAATAACTGTATGAGCTTAAAAAAAAACCTATTATTTTCACATTACAAGCAGACACTTCCATTTTATTTATTTTTATGGATGTATGGATTATTTTTTACCTAATATTGGTCCAGCTAAATAGTAACAGTAAACAGATGCCAATAAAAGATTATTGGTGTCTGGTTACTTCGGCTTTACTAACTACAGTATTACTACTTGCAATGAAAGTGACTGCATATTTTCTACTTTAATTTAATGACAATATGAAATGGAAACTAAATCACTTCTCGATTTCCACTTTGATTAATTAAGAAAAAGCGTGCAAAACAAATTAATTAAAAAACATCTTGTTACAGTTACACATAATAGGTTTGTTTAACAAGTTGAAAGATTACGGGCAAAATCTTACTTTTACGTAAACCACCATCACATTAATTTAGCAGTAAAATATTAATAAGTACCTACATTTAATATTTCAAAATCGCTTATAACGTTATCCAAAACTAATGAAGTAATCAGGTTAAAGTAAATGTAGCTTATATGTACGTGAATGTTATTTATCTAACTACTACATAAGTAAAGTTATTTACTTGGAATCCCGGATATTATTTAATCAGGTATGCCTTTATTCTTTGTCTCTTACTATATACAGGTTTACCTTGCTACAAGTGAACTGGCTTGTAGAGCACACACATCTTCCAACGAGTTTTACTTTTTAAGATTCTATCGTTGACAGATCCTTGATGGTTAATAAAACACTTCGCCGAATGTGAATGAATTATGAATTTTATTAACCGACGAAAAAACGGAGGTCGACCCGTATATGTATATTTATTTTTATGGATACCACGCATAACTTTTTATAGAGTAGTCCGATTTAGATCATACTTTTTATTTTACTAACAACGTAACAATAGCAACGATTATGCTAATTATTCAACGTCAAAGGCAAAGTCAAATAAATATCTTTGCTTCATAGAATTACTTAAAACTTTGCTTGAAATCGTCTTTTTCTTAAACTAAAAATTAGAGATCAACATAATGTCACTGCAACAATAGGTTATTAAACTGTTTTGTTTATGAAGATTCATAGTAAATAAACTAAAATTAAGCTATGAAAATATAAATACTGAAATATGAAACATAAAACTTTTAAACTTTTGCGTTCCATGATATAATTATGCATTTATACAGGAATTAACGCGATCACGAAAAGGTATTACATACCTCTGAATTGCCTGACGTTTCGACCAGGTTGCACTGGCCGTTGCATGACCTTTTCGTGATCGCGTTAATTCCCGTATAAATACATAATTACATGAAACATAAAAGACGGAAGATGAGAAAATCTTCCATATAATCCACTGTTTTATTGTGGACTTTGTTCTGGAATTTGTTACTTAAAATTTGTATATTATTTGGGACTTTATAATAAAATCGCACAGCTAGGCGTGTTACCGGCACTGGAAGCTGAAATAACTAGACACGCTAGGTGTGTTCACCGGCATTGTACAAAGGCAAATTGATAATATTCTCATTTTCTGTGTTTTACCGATGAGTGTAAAACGTGTCATTTGTTTAGGGTTTATAAAAAGTGATTTACAATGATTTAGTGCGTTTGAATTTAGCAAAATGTTACAAAATAACATAGAAGATAAACAAGTTTAGTCATTTTGGCAGAAATTGTCAACATTTTCCCAGCACTAATAACACCTCTTACTTATTCGGAGAGAGGTCATAAAACACGTGCGGTAGTTTCTTACTGTCGATCTACTGCGGATTTATTTTTGTTTGAACAGAAGATACCTGTGCAAAAAAAAATTCCAAACATAGCTGTTCTACAAGATCAACACTAATTATATAAAAATATTATTTACAAACAAATGATATGATGTCCATCATTCAAAAATTCTTGCATTAAATGGTTTACGAGTTTTTTACCCAATTTGTTCCTTTTACTACAACATTAAAGGCATCGCCACATATAAATGCTATATTTTTGGTTGTCAGCCAGTGCATAGAAATTTATTTGACAATGTTATCAATGTTTTTGTTTTAATGTTCTAGCATCTTTTCAAAGTACAATATAATTATTATTATTTTTAAAGATAACACACATACTACAATTTTCGAGCATGCACATCAACGTTTTTAGTTAAGTAAAAGATGCCATGGTTGACAATCTATGTAGCTGAACACGCCTAGCGTGTTCCCGGCTTTGTATGTAAAACATTTTTTTGTGGAATATAGAAATCATTGTAGCACAGGAGCCACTTCAAATATGGTTAACTTTGCCGAATTAAATGCCGAGGAAATTTAGAAGAACATGCCAGGCGTGTCGCTGGCACTGAAAGTTCAATGATGTTATTTCAGAACCATGTCAGCATAAATAAAAGAAAGGTTGATTGAGGAAGTACACCAAAAATGTCAGCGATAGAGCATGTCAACATCATTAAGAGCATTTCTTTCTTTAAATTTTCATAAAATCATTATTTTGTTTCAATAAAGAAAAGATAAATATAATTACTTCTTGTTTTTCCTTTATTCTATATGTCCATCGATTTTTTAAATTACTCTATAGGTCAACATATCCCTAGTAAAAAGTCAACCAACCCCAGGCATGGGCAGATTGACTTTCAATTTCTACGAGATCAAGCTAGTACACTATTAACACTATACCATATATTAATTGCGAGCTGTTCATCATTTTTTTCTAAAGCTTAATAGTGTATCTATCGAATGTATTGTTTTTTATAAGAATGTAAGACAAAAATAAAACAAGCTTTTAAAGTGAAATTTTGTCAACCATCCCCGGTCTCCCCTACTTAAATAGATCGTTGGATGGAGAAAGTTGATTGGATCTGAAGTTCTACAGATTTGAACAATATAATCATTTTACTGGATTTCATTAGATCAGCAAATACGCCACTAATCTATGCACCGATGTAAAATATAAATGATAATTGATTGGCAACTACAGTTATTACACTTTTACTAACAAGTTCAGAATTTCCCCAAAGGTCGGTTGTTTTTTTTAGATTAATGCCGCGTTCCAATAAACAAAAAACGATTCGTTTTGCTTACGGACGGCAAAATTTCGTTGAATTTTCAACGAAAATTTTACCGTCCGTAAGCAAAACGAATCGTTTTTTGTTTATTGGAACGCGGCATAAGAGTATTAAAGGCCTTAATGATTTCTATGGTGTGACATGTCAAATGCATTACAATTCATGAACAATTCAATTTCTACGTTTGCCTTTTTTTTTTGTTTTTGTAACGAGGTGGAAGATCCTCATGGATGTCCTCCGCCCTTGGGGGGAGGGCTGAAGGGGTCTGTCGAACCGACTAAAAACCACCCCGGTGTTCTACTGCTTGTCCATGATCGGGGGAGCGAGAATCGCCATTGCATTCTTCCGCAACCCCCGACAGGCATTAACCCGTCTCACCCAAAACGGGTCCCGTCACCCGGTACGACCGCCACCCCTCGGTCGCACTCCTCTGAGAAGCGCGCGCGGAACACTGCGCTCTGCCTCTCGGGTTCTACGTTTTGCCTATCGTCCCTCCAATATCTTGGTGAACCAGGTTAATAACTTTTGAATTAAATAAATTATTAGAAATAATTTTTTTTTCCACATTAATATTTTATTTTATATTAATTAAAAATTTTGCAAGAGGTGCCTTCTATTGCCTTGTCAATTAATTTAAATTAGCAGAAATGTTATTTGGAAAGTCCGAGATATTACTTTTTTGCAAGCAAATTGGTAGAATCGTAATTATAAGGCCATCTTGCTCAATAAAAACAATTTTTTTAGCCAAGTTCTTAGCTTTTATTGTAAAATAATATGATAGCGACACAAGTATCTGTCTCTTATAATAAATTGAACAGATAATGTCTAATGTCTTTTATATTGGAAGTATAATTTGGCATGATTGTCAAATTATGCGGAATAATATTCAAATTATGTCTTAATATTTTCTGCTGTCAACCCTTCACTAAGAGGAAGTTTATTGCAATTCTATTTATATTTAATTATGACAAAGTTTTTAAGTATCCTATAAATTTCTATTTGTTTACATTACCTATGTTACTAATAAATATCATAAGAGAAGTATTTTTATTAAATTAACTACTATATGAATGTAACGAGTTTGCATTCAACATTCAAGGGCCTCATGCCGTTACCAATTTCATCATTCAACATATTTTGGTTTCAGTTTAAATTACATGTATTTTTGCGGAACTGCTGATTTCTGGTAAGTTCTGGCTGTGAGGAAGAAGCATATACCACTGAAAAGCTGTCAAGTGTACACATTGACTCATGATTATTCTTATATATTATCAAAGAGTTTTTGTATTCTTCTTCCATTCTACCTCATCATTCGTCACTTCACTAATCCCTTTCTAGCCATATCCTCTTTCAGGCAGTCCATCCATCTTTTCTCTGGTCGTCCTCTACTCTTGTATCTGTCAACTTACATAAAACTCTCTTCATCACCTTTTGCTACTCTATTGTTCCTCAACTCTTCATCCATTGGCACTAGTTTCATGTTCTCTCTAATGTATTCATTCATCACCTTGACCATCCTAGTAAATAGACATCGATCTCAACATTCGTACTCAACAAAGTAATAAACTAAATAAATCAAAAACACCTGAAATGTCTAACTGAGTTATTAAGTCTCCTCATGGGAATGGGGCCATATTTTAGTCACATAACATTTTAGTTGCCTTCAGAATATGAATTAAACTAAATTGGCGCTTTAAATTAATATAATTAAATGTACAGAGCATAATCTATGTCTCCCTAATAACAGTCAAAGAAATCGAAGTATTTAGACCACAAACTTGTTTATTAAGTTTACGATTTAGACAAATGTTGACGAGATTTTTGAGTAATATAAAATATCGTGCAGTATCTTTAAAGGGTGGCGAGTTAAACTCATTAATAATGCATAGTTTGTTTACTATAACGTCCCTATAAAGTAAAGGTCACATTTTAGACGTTTATAAAATATGTACGTAAAGCTAAAACATTTGCTTAACAATTTAGTCTGTAAATAACTTAGAATATACTATACAGCACACAATGCTATATTATACTACACATACACAATGTACCTGTATTATGTTCTACACTTGTGTGTGTAAAATTTACATCGAAAATCTGTTTAGTTGTGTCTATAAGTGGCAAAAGATACTGAGATGGCAGGAAAGTGATAGAGAAGTCGCCGCTTGTGGTTGTCATTATGTACCAATTAGGATATAAACGACTCTTCTTTTTGCACTACTAACACATCTACTTCATTTTGTGTATAAATATTATTGACATTCATTAATTAAATAATTTTAAATCAACTATAATAATATCAATCGGTGACAAAATCGAAATTGCTCCTATAGCCCTACGTATAGCCATGTCCATTTCTACGTAGGTACATATAAAATTTAGATAATTAATCAGTTTGTTATTTGGCGCCGACTCAAAATAAGTTTATATAAAATTTGATAGTTTATGTAAATAAGCTCAAGACTTAAGAGGTTTATTTATTTATTGCTTTTTAGTTATTTCGTCGGTTTAATTTTTTGTTAAAAAGATTTTTATTTGATGATTTTTTTTCATCATCAGCTCAGCTACATGATATGATGATTTCTGAACGCAAATACCTGATATACTTTATATATATATGAAAAGTAAACAGAAACACTATTCGTTCCTCCAATTTTGAGGGTGTCTCTCAATTTTATCAGGATCCCATCATTAGATCCTGACTTCCTTGACATGGGACCACCCTTGAGGTATACCCTATCTAGGAAAAAAAAGAATAATCAAAATCGGTTCATAAATAACGAAAAGAGGGCTGAACAAACATTAAAAAAAAAATATATATATATACGGTCGAATTGAGAACCTCCTTTATTTTTTCGTCGGTTAAAAATTTACCCTCCTTTTCATAAACCTTTGTTGGTTAATTATTCTTAGTCATTACAGAACCGAAAAAGTTATCCGAATATTTAGTTCGGTGAGAGTCAATCGAATGATACTGGATTATTCAGTAAAGTCGTTATTTTTGTTTTCATTTATTAAATACTGATAGTATTTGAGCTAATTAGTAATTATTAATATACTTAAATAAACTTACCACATAAACAGGTTTTATCACAGAACGACGGTGGTTTGGAAAGACCAAGTTTCCGCTAATAAATGATACCTGAAAAAAGAATACAAGTAAACTTAAAACAATGTAGGTAATTTTTGTTTGTAAAAAGTTACCATTCTTAGATACGAATGTATCAAAATTAAACATTTAAATAAGTTTAAGTAAGAACATACGAACATAAGAACAAGCGAGATATTGTCTCATTATGAGTCAGTGCGAAATGCAATCGAGCTGGTTAACATTACGTACTATGTCTTACACGGTGTATATACGTTCGGTCGTCATCAGCGTCGAACACAATGTGGACCTTTATAAAATTGTCTGAGAGCAACAATTATTGAGTTTCTATTCTTTAGTGTTTTATGGATAAAGGTGCATGCATGAAAAAATGCAAACATGCATGCGTTTATGGCCGGAAGCTCAGACATAACCTAAGAAGGAACTCCCTGGAACCTCGACAGACTTGCGTGAGTAGGAGCCGTGTCCTCGTCGTCGTTTCGAGCCTGTTTATTTCTGTTGGCATCTTAAGACTAGAGCTCATAGAGGCCATAGGTCAGCAGGTCTCCGGCGGCGCCTGGTGCGTCAAGATGGGAGAGTGCTAGTCCTTTCCTTTCCCTTTCCGCAGCCTCTTTGGCGTACATCACCTCCGCGTACAGTGAGGCCGCGGAGTCCCACTCAGTACCATCTAGCTATGGTACCATGGTATCCAGTGAGAAGCTCCCCACACCTATGGCTGTCTAAAGATCGTAGCGTTGAACACTCCACTAGGGTGTGGAGTGGAGTACTCAGGACAGCCGTCAAAATATGATAGTTAAATATTTTTTTCCTTATAAAAATCCCAACAACATTTTCCGCTTTTTCTTTCTTACAAACCTTGTCCTAGAAATTACGAACACAATGAGCCTAATCACCTGAGCCGTTCGGCAATTGATGCTCCGACACACATGAGGCAATATTAGATTAGATTACTTAATACCTATAGATTTATCATTCTATAAAAGTAAATTGGATTTATTATTTTCTTATACATCCAATCCTCTCCAGGAACACCCAAATACTCCGAAATATTTTATTCCGAAATTCGATGATCCGATTTTCAAGTCCGAGTTTCATAATACCTAAGAATTATAATGTCTATTATTAAAATTCACGAAATTTACTTTACCGAAAGCCGTAAATGCGATTTGTTTGTTTTCCGATTTTTATACGTTCGAAGAATCAAATGCTCGATGGGTTCTCTGTCCGAAAAACGACATTGCGATTTTCAATACTTCCAATAAACTGCTAAAATAATTTAATAGAATTCTGATTCAGTTAGTATAATATTTAGTTACGCACAAGTATTCAAAATCTATGTAACGTTTAATGTAATTTAAAAACGTCTACTTTGTCATTAATATTTGTGTATTAATATTTTTTTTGTTATGTATTTAAACGGATGTATTTAGAAGGTTCTCATCTACCTCACGATCTCGGCGATGGAGGGCATGCACCCCTGAGCCAGTCAGCCTGTGACCACGGCCAGTGCAACCTGGTCGAAACGTTAGGCAATTCAGAGGTATGTAATACCTTTTCGTGATCGCGTTAATTCCTTTTTAAATACATTATTACATCATGGAACTCGAAAGTTTAAAAATTAGTATTTTTTTTTTGTTTTCTTCTCCTTATATATATATCTACCTGCGTCGGGTACCATCTACTGTTATTGAATTCTTTGGGTTAGGTTAGAACAGTAGTGATTAACGCCAGATCCCCTCTATTGTTGGTGAATCATTTCGGTTAGGTCAGGTTGATGTTTCGAATTATCATTAAGTCGGACTTTTGTCATGCGATCTATTAAACTCGGTATTTTGAGCATAGTAATTATAAACGTTACAAATTTTGAAATTTTTGAATTATAAATTTATCGTTCATCCTATGAACGATAAATCGGAGTTGTTATATTAGGAATTTTGAATCATTGGGAATTATGAAAATCGGTATTTTGAAATTCGTATTTGTGACTGACGGAACAAAGTTTTTCGTATTTATGTAGTGTTGGGTACACTACATCCTCTCCTCTAATAAATATCCAAACCCTTAAATTAACTTGAGCAGTTCGTTATCGTCCACAATCAGTCTGCTAGAAACCCTCAATCGGTAGAGGCTAAAACTAGTCTAATTTAGATAGTTTGGTACGGACAATCTTCTTTACAGTGAATACGTACCAACTGGTAATACTGACTTGTCTTCTCCGGATTCTTTATGCAAAAATGTACAGTAGGTACATGTTCATTTACATAAACTTTTATTTTTAACACATTAATATTTTAATAGAATGTAAATGTAAGCATTATGCGATAGACAATGACAATATATTGGGATCGATGCAGGTAAATTTGTCACATAATTAATACATTATACGTACATTTTAAAAGTCAATTAAGTCTAGTAAACATTGTACGAACAATGATTAGGTCAACAAGTTGAAGAATAGAAGAAAATGTTTTGACTGTAAAACTTATGATATTTAAATGAATGTTTGTTTGTAATGTTTAAATTAGAATCGAATTGAGTTGTAACTTTGTACAGTATTTTTGATTCTTGCATAAAGGTTACTGGTGCAGTCACTTGGTAGAGAGGGGATTCTCGACAACTGTTTTAATTATTTCAGTTATTCGTTTTCTTGACTTGAGAAAAAAAAAAAAAAAACGTCGACGTGTTACGGTCTAGATGATCAACTGAAAACAGAATGGGTGGTTTTTTTTATATTTTCGTTTGAGGTTAATGTAAGCTTTATATGAATAACTAAGGTAATACTACAGAAATCATGAACACTTTTAACGCTTATATTATCTAAGACCACTGCTCTTTTAAACAGGGCAAAGTCAAGAAATATAATTTTATAACAAAAAAAAAACATTCTATGTACCTATATATTTTTCTATGGAATAAGCAGCAAACGAGCAGAACCTGATGGTAAGTGACTACCGCCGCCTATGGGCACCTACCTACTACTCAAAAGTCACATGTGCGTAGCCGGCCTTTAAGGTGGAAGAGGGGGAGTGTAAAGAGAAGGGGGGAAAAGGGGGAGAGAGAAGGGTTGGGGCCTCCGGTAACCTCACTCACTCGGTTCACACAGCATGCATTGCTTTACTGCCGCTTTTCTGCGAGGCCGTGGTATCACTCCGGTCGAGCCCGCCCATACGTGCCAAACCATGGCTCTCCCACAGTTTATTATATCCATTGCTTGAAAATAAATATGCAAAGCACCTAAATCCTACCTCTGTTCTCTTTGGTAATTAATCAAGTCAGTAGTAGGCAAAGGAACATTCGATACTTATTGGTTTATGAAAAAAATATCAAAAGTATTTTAACTATTTAAAATTTTCTTTTGCACTGTCTTAACTTCCAACGACATTATGATTACGTCATAAATGGTTTGAGGATTAATAGATATTATGTATTTTAAAAAGGCTAATACACCCAATACACCGCGCCATATGCAATTTGTTTTGTGTTTATGTAACCATGGTTATGCCAACTAAATGACTTCATAAAGACTGCATGTTTTTCATTCAGCTAACATGGGAACAGCATCATAGGGGTTATTTTTCTTTAAAAAATACAAACGCCTTTTTAAAACGTTCACTCTCTCCCCATTTTGCTGTCCTTGGAGTTAGATATTTTAAATATTTATGGAAACTATCGGCAGGACTTCTAAGCGAGCATAACATACTCAAAACTGCTAGGCAACATAAGAAATTAACTTGATAAGTGACTACACGGTTCTCACATTAACAAATTTTTTTTCTAAATGAAGCATTAATATTCATACCTTCAATGTCATCAAAGTGCATAACAATGCCAATAATAATAATGAAAAACATCAATGAATACATACGTAACAGATAAAACCGGACAAGAGCGAGTCTGACTCGCGCACCGAGGGTTCCGTAAGCAAACAAACTTGTATGTACATAGTACGTATACCTCGGAAATAAATTCTCGAAGATTTACCTGTCTTTTTGAAATCCAAACTTAACTTTGCGGTTGGATGTATGATAAGTCAACAATCCAACCGCAAAAGAGAAGTTTGTAATCACAAAAACATTTTTTTTATGTCATATAACAACAAATTAACAACTTTCAGATTTTTTCCTTTACTTGTGTTGTCAGACCTCGCTTCTTACCAAATTTCATTATTCTAGGTCAATGGGAAGTACCCTATAGGTTTTGATTTACCTGCAAAATGTTCAAATTTGGTCAAATATAAAGCTTAAGTGGCCATATCTTTTGATTGCGTTGACTTAGAAGCTTGATGTTTTTACAGCTTCAAGGGACAACAGACTTATGTATTGGTATTAATTTCAACTTGATGCGTACACTGGTTTCTGAGAAAAAGGTCTTGACAGACAGACGGACAACAAAGTGATCCTACAAGGGTTCCTTTTTTTCCCTTTGAGGAAAGGAACCCTAAAAACTAATATAAGAGTAAACATTTAGCAGAAGCAGAATCTAAATACCACCATAAGTACCTACTCATTTACAGTGTGGCTGTAGAACAGCACCAGCATTTTGGCATACATTTTTATCGCCAAAGGCATTCAAATTTTTCCTGACATACGTGGATCACACTGAAAGTTTTTAGAATAGGCCAGTAAAAAAAACAGCTGATGAAAAAAATATTTAAATTTCATTACGAAGCCCCATCTCGTGCCACTGTTTACAACTAGTTTAAGGAGTTGAAACGTGGTCGAAGCAAACTCACTGATGATTCTCGAGAAGGACGTCCTTTTACGGCGACTACTGAAGATGACGTGAATGCTGTGCGGCTAATGATAGAAGCTGTGTAAATGTCGTTTGGATCGGTGCCGCTCATTGCTTGAAAAGTATGACGGAGGTGACTGGAATGCTCTATATGACATATCACAGGTGACGAAAGTTGTATGTATTGCTACTAACCGGAAACCAAAAGACAACAATGGATATTTCTATACGAAGATTTACCGTCAAAAGTAAAGAAGGGCAGAAGTCAAAGGAAAAAGATGACTGCCTCATTCTTTGGACGAACGGGTCATTTCGCAACAATCATCCTAGAAGATAAAAGGACTGTTACTGCAGATTTTATATGTCTTTGTATACCAGTTGTCTTGGAAAATGTTAGATAGCAGCTCCCAAAAAGCAGGATCCTCCTCCACCACAACAACGCTCCAGCTCACTCCGCCAAACGGACTATCGAAAATTTGTCTATCGAAGGTGTGGAGCTAGTGAGTCATCCTCCTACATTGGCTCGTTATTGAACTGAAAGGTAGAAACAGCATCACTACATAGTATAAAACAAAGACGCTTCCTGCTGTCCGTCTGTCCTTATGTATGCTTAGATTTTTAAAACTACGCAACGGAATTTGATGCGGTTTTTTTTAATAGATAGAGTGATTCAAGAGGAAGGTTTATATGTAACCCACAATAACAATTTTTTATCCTTTACTTTTTAAGAGAAATAATGGCTTATTTACGAAATGATTTTAAGCAATACAGCATTATTCCTTATCCAATTAAGTACCTTAAATACATTGTGCATATAATATAGATCAAAATGGCCCTTTACACCATGTAATTTCAATAAATATTTTCGAAGATATGCAGGGATATAGCGGTTGCGGCACTTGCGGTGGTACCGGCCCGAGGGCCGGACAATTTCCGGTAAAGATATCTTTTGCAATGACCATTAATAAATCGCAGGGTCAAACTTTCGATGTTGCAGGCTTAGATCTTAGCGTTGAGTGTTTTTCACATGGCCAATTATATGTCGCTCTTTCAAGAGTAACCTCTGAAGAAAACATGTTCGTATTGTTTAATGACAAAAAAGCTGTGAACGTTGTATATAAAGACATTCTGTAGTATATTTAGTATCATCATTGCACCCGTGCGAAGCCGGGGCGGTCGCTAGTCTATAATAAAAGCCATTAGTTCTGCCTGCTACGCAATCAGCACCCTGAGATAAGAACTCAACTTGGCACAACTTAGAATGGTACACTTTGCATTGGTTAAGTCTAAGCTTAGATATAGCATTGAATTCTGGGGTAATAGTTTAAATATATAACATTAATTCGACATTTGTCATTCAAAAAAGGGCCATCAGGACAATGCTCCGACTGAAACAGACGGAATCATGCAGAGTCCACTTTAATAGCCAAAAAATATTAACGGTTCCATGCCTTTATATTCTAGTGCTACTGACAAAACTGATTAAGAATTTGACAGTACAGTTACAATAAAAAGACAGGTCAGAGAAAGTACTCGTAGTAAAGACTTACCGGCTACGATTCAAACAAAACTGAATGTGATTCGCCACAGTCCTAGACTGCAATCAGTTTATTTATATAATAAGCTGCCAATAGAATTTAAAACCATACATAGTACGAATTTATTTAAGAACATATTTGTTGGAAGTGCTATTATAGTATAGACGTTTTCGTTAATGATACACATAGCAATATTTAAAAGCCATGGCCAAATTTCTGTGTCATGACACAGAAATTTGCATTTATTATTATTGATAAAATAAGAGTGCATTTAGGTAATGGAATTAGATGATATAACGTGGAAGTATATTTATAACATTCAATATGTGATTATTTGTAATTTAATTAATTCATTGGATTGTGGTCTCAGTGACATTAGAATTTTTGTGATTGTAACTAATTGTATGTATTCCTGATTTGTATTTAATTGTATGTATTCGTTTCAACACAAATATTTTTGTTATGAAATAAATTACTTATGACTTATCCCGACCTGGCAACTTGTTACTTTTATTTATTTCCAAAAAATAAAAGATAAACTTAGAGGAATTCGTTTCATGGACCCTGAAGATAGCTGCGTTTGAAAAAGGCGTGGAAAAGATCCCTGTGGGATTTGCGACTGCGTAGATTATAAATGGCTCTACTACTATAATGGCTTTTGAATGCACTGTACCACTCATATGCAGGAGTTTTTGATAAAGTCGATTCACCGTATGCTTTCTGTAACATTTTCAGCTACTCTGAACATGAAATTCCATTGGCAATGCAAAATTTGAGACAAACTGTTCGGTGTTTTAAAAATATAAACACTCTTGAGATGAGTTTACAAAATCTAGTACTGAAAACAAGCTAAATGACAGATATTGCTCAAACTTCGCGCCAATATAGAAAACAGTTGTGCCAACTTAACCACAAAAAAGAATTATTTGAATTGAATTTGGAATTACAATTAAATTATCAATTCCCGATACTTTTTTGACAGCATGTATATTAGACTGATCTTTACGTAAAATTTTCTAGTAGTAGCGTGGAAGATGCAGGTTCGATATTGAACTATATATAACGATATGTAGCTATATATTTAAGTAGCTATGTCTTGTGAAGACGGTGTGTTGTGACAACACATATACTGAGTATACTATTTTTTATTTGTGGTATTACGGTGAGCACATTACACAAACACAATTAATGAAATCAAGTGCTTTTACTAAAGCGGAAAGATTTCGTATCTGTTGATAAATGAAAAGATTAAACATTTTGCTTATCAATAATATTTCATAAATTTTCACGTTTCCTGTTACCCGGTATACATACTAGATTTTTATCACATTTTGCGTAATACTATCTATCATTGCTATTTTTGGACGTTATCAATTTAGTGTACCTACCTACTCTGTATGTAAGTTCAAAATTTTATCATATTGACACACTGATGAATACAACAGCAATATTACTTAAATATTATTAAATCTTTATATACTATAATCCTAATATTTGATAATTTATCGCCTTTATCTATCCAATAAAAGAATTATCCATTAAATCTGATAAAATTGTTGTTTTCTTATATCCGATTGTAACGGAAAAACTATTCAACTAACTAAGATCCGAATGATTTTAAAGTTACGTGGGTCTTATTATATCTCAAACCCGCAAATAAAGAGAGCAAGTTAGTTCACTGTGAACAATGAGACACAACGAGATTAAGAATAAAAACCTTCCATGACAATATGCAATTGAGGCTATTACAGGTTTTAAACTTGTATCAAGCTCAAGAGTTGCTATTGTAACCAGTAGGTGATCCAGTTAGGTATGTAATTACATGAATAATGAAAACACCTGCATATTTCTACCCCCTATACACGGAAATAATTATAAAAAGTTCAGCGAAGTGACCCAAGATATTTTTTTGATGCTTTATTTTTTTTATGGGGTAGTACAACGAGTAGACGAATCACCATGGTAAGTGACTACTGCCACCCATGGGCACCTGCAACTCAAGAGTCACAAGTGCGTTACCGGCCTTAAAAGTGGTAGTAGGGGAAGGGGGGGCGAGGGGGAGAGGGAAGGGTTAGGGCCTCCGGTAACCTCACTCACTCGGCGAAATACAACTCTCCTGTGTAATGCATTATGTTGTAGAATAACTATTAAAACCGTAATTTATACTTACTAACACGCTTAAGTCGTGTCTCCTACAAAACCATTGGATAATAATAAGTCCACATAATTCTAAAATAGATAACTATTTGGAGCTGTCAAAGCGCCCATTTAATATTATTAAGGGGACAAACCATTGAGGGGATGTACAGGTTATTTGCAACCAAATAATCCCGTACGGCCACGTAAATCTTACGTTATTTTTTTCCTTATTTTTTAATAGAAATTAAAGTTTGTTCTGCCATTTTCTAACTTCTGGTATATTATTCTTATTTTTGTCTGTCATTGGATAGCTGAGAACTTGTACATGTTTCATAAAATTGCTCTGCCCAGAAAGTACTTAACTATTTTTTTTCAGAAATCGACAATTTAAGTAAAAAATCAGTAAAAAATATGAAAATTGTAAAATTACTCTCCCAACCCTCTCTTAATCCTTAATACTACTAATACTTTTATTTTAATTTTATGATTGATTATTATGTACTGAAGTGTTAGCAAGCAGATAATAGCAATAAACATGTAATTCCATACATTTCTTATTTTTATAAACTTTCAAAGTTGTATACCTAAAACTATATCTTAATAAAAAACCAACTACTCGAAAGCGATTAATATTTACATAGGAATATTAGGGGGTCATTTGATTGCAAATGACCCCCTAATATCCCTCTACATCCTATATGATATTAGCAGTAACCCCTATATGTATAGGCGAGTTATCAGCTACCATATTGTGCACATTGAACTAGATAAATTCATTCATAGATAGATCCTAAAATCAGTCAGATGTATACGCACGGGTTGTTAAGTGATAATGTGAGTGCAAATGCAAGTTAATGGAAGGAGTCTAGCAGTAGTCTATTTTCTCCGTTAAATAAGCTCCACCTTACATCCACATAGAGATGGGTAATCACCCGGGTTTTAACCCAGTCGTGAGTTTTAACCCGGGTGATAATCCCTCTCTAGAGATGGGTAATCACCCGGGTTTTTACCCAGTCATGGGTTTTAACCCGGGTGATTACCAATCTCTAAATCCACATACCCCCAGCGCCACTCTCAAAGTCATTGTTGCCATCTTGGGGTTTTTCCAAGTGATAGAAGATGCTGTCCGGGATAACTTTAGAGAAATAGAAAGTGATGTTTATTTTTGGTAATATTTTAAATAATATACAAAGGCCACCTGGTATTCCTGTTCTAGTGGCCTCTAAAGTCACAGGAGATACAGGACGTTCGGGTAGGCGACCCCGGCCTCTACGAGCTACTGCAGTGTCAGTTCCGTTCCCCATCCGAGACTTGAATAAATCCCTTAGCCAAGGTTCCTTTCCCTACCTATTTTTTCCTTATACAAATTCACCTTCTTCCTTCTTTTCCGTCTAAAAGCATTCCCAAGGAGAGTTTGCGTCAGGTAGATGGCCGGCGGCATAAAAGAAATCAGTCAAATCCCTGTGCAATGTTACACATTGCGCCGACTCCAATGAAAATTGGGGAAAGCGCGGGAAGATGATGAATATGTGATAATATTCAGTTTTCTGCCAGCCAATTTTAAGGGAGAAAGTAAGAATAGGGTGCAACAAGAAAGAAAGGAAGACTAATTAAGTTAGCGTAGGTAATGAGACTTCCTAAAAACGAAGTAATTTTTTTAAATTTTAATTAATTAAATTATTACTACATTACTCTTAACTTTACAACTTGTAAAAAACTGAACGATAAAAAAAAACGTTACGTATAGTTTTACGATAAAAATAACTTTATTTTTCTACGTTATTTTAAATTATTAAGTACAGCGATGTATGTACTAAAAACTTAACTAGCGTAGGCCACCTGTCTTGTTTTAAATAGGAGTTCTAAAAAAAAACGTTGTTACTGTTATCAGCAATAGTTTTTTAATTACTACGTTACGTACGTTTTAATTTAACGTTAATTAGTATTACACAAATGCTTATTATCGTCTTAATCATCTGTTAATAAGTGTTATTTGTTATATACATATATGTCATCAATTGTAATCGATGATCTGAAACAACATAATATTTTTATCTTCAATTAATTGTCACTTGATGAAAATGACAATTAACAAAACAGTTTTAATCGTATTTTAATGATAGCTACAATTATACAGCACATGTGTTTACGTTAGTTTATCCAACATGCTTTTGATCTAGAAAAAAATAAACCTGTTTTTTTAATGACATCTACTCTGGAAGAATACAAAGGCGGATGACGCACATCCCATCTAACTGGCACGATAACATTATTGCACCTTATAATTAAGCATATTTAGTCGCAGTTTAACTAGTGTTTTTTTTTTTTAATTTTATAACTGTTTTAAGACATCATATCATATGCCATTACAAACGAAAGGCGGGAGTTGCTTTAACGGTTTAGTCCACTCTCGACCCCTCGACCCCCAATAAATAATGTGTCCACTGGACCCCTAACTATAGTTTACTCTCGACCCCTGGGGGTCGAGAGTGGATTTTATTTTCCAGTCAAGTTTTAGTTTCCTCTCGACCCCCATTAGTACACTTAGAAAACGGTTTAAAACTACCTATACCTACAACGTATTTTATCAAACACCATACAGTAAATATTCTTACAATACTAAAGAAAGAATTTATCCCTACCAAAGTTTTTGAAATTGTTCCTATTAAAGATTTAAAGTGTGTGATTTTTTTAAACAGAAGCATTAGATAAAATTTATTGGTTATTTACGCGAATCAATTCCATTGATTTCTTAGATTAATAGATTTCATGAATTAAAAGTTTTAAGTTATTGCATTGAGTCCTAACTACAAGTTCGTCGCTACAAGTAGTTCTTAAGCCGAGCGAGCATTTTCATAATGACAGCTACTTATATATATGCAGCCTTTTACTCTGTATTGTATTGTATTTGTGGCGGAAGAGAATTTGGATCAAGTTTTCCATGTAAGTTTAAGTATATTTCATTTTTACACCACATGGTCTCATGCTTCTTTTCTGAGACATTCTTGTTTACTTATTTCAGTTTCTCTGTTTCTGTATGTGTTTGTTCTGTTGATTGTTTTAGAGAATCCATCAAGGTTGTCAACATAAAACAGGCCTCCATCAGATCCGTAGGCCTCATTGCTCTAGATGCTAAAGACAGTGGCTAACCTTCTGATCTAGTATTTTAGTATTATTCTTATCTATTAACATTAAATAAACCAAGCTACATTATTTAAACAGAACAAATGAAACCCTGATTTTTTTCACATACTGTATAGATATATTGTAGTAATCAACTACAATATATTTCCGGATGAAGTGTTGTATGTGTGTTCTTTCAGAAATTACACACAAGCACACTTTACTTCTTTATAGTAAGTACATATATGTTCGTATAAGGTCATCAATTTCAAATACGTAAGTCCCAAATTATATATTTTAAAATTATTTGCTGTCTCAATGACAAATATTTTTAAAAGTAAATATATGATTTGCAAACTGGTTATTAACACCTGGCCTGGCCTAAGCAACGGTTTGATAGTAAACATTCTATATTGAGTTTGGCTGAAGCATACATGGTCCAGCATCTGTGGAAGGGATTTTCCCTTTTTATTGTTCTTCAACTATAAAAGCCACCTCTCTTACAACCCTTAACATAAAATATATATATTTTTACTAGCTATTAAAGACATCCTAATAAAATTGAAACTGTATATTTAATTTCAGTAAAAATATTAAATATACATGTTTAATTAGCTTTTTTAAAATTATATTCCATGTTCAGCCTCTTCAACCCTTTAGTAATTTTTACATAACTAAATAAAGGAATAAAACAATTTTTTTGGTGGGTGTCATTTCAAAGTATTTTTCCAGATTTTGGGCAAATTTTGCATTAAATAATAAAAAAACTAGAAGTATAGATGTCGACGGTTGACAGGCAAAAGGGAATAACCGACATTAAGCAAATTTTATAGGAGAGCCAAAAAACTAAAAGAAAATCAGAAAAAAAAAACAAAAATTAAAAATCTGTTTATATGTGGATTTTGTTCATTGCACCATTAAAATAATACAAAAGTTTATACTTAATTGGTGGTACTTATATTATTACGCATTATTAGGTAGCTTAGAAATTCAGGAAGGAGTAAGCAGAGGCATATTAAATGCTCACATTACGGCAACTATACTTTAGTTGCACACACGTAATAGAGGACAAGCCTATTATTACCTTTGCACTCTGGGAATTAAAGATAGGAAAATTGGGAGTATATTGAAAAGGTAGGTAAAAAGGGAAAGCATTGTTGGAATCGCCAAATTTTTCAGTTTCATGTCTACAAAGATTTTTAGTCAGGTATCCCTATGGTGTTTTTCAGTACTGGGAGATGTTCTTTCTTACTAACCTACCTCATTTTCAAGGTTAAGACTATGTTTAGTTTAGACCTTTTTGCCTTTCTTTTATTTGTATTGAAAATTAACTTATGTAGTTTTATGCCCGTGTAAAGCCGGGGCGGGTTGCTAGTGTTATATAATATAATAGGTATATAATAGACTTGTCAGGTAGTCAGATATTAGTCATTGATTAATATAGATTAATTTTAGTATAGACTCCAACATTAGGAATGTTTATTAGTTAATTACCTATTGTTGTTTATTTTATTATGCACTTAAAACAAACAGATACTTAATATACATAATATAGCAGTTGAAATGAAATCTTGTGTATGTGCACACATGTAGTAAGCCAAAATGCACCATATGCTAGTGATTTTCAACTAAAGCAATTGTAAAAAATTACACTATATTTTAAACAAACAGAAAAAAAACATCTGTCTTGACATTTTGTGACTCAGTATACAAGATAGTTAATATTGACTTAAAATTAATTTTATGGACAGACAATACTATTATTCATATAAATACACATATACATGTAAATTATGTATTACCTATTTGAATGCATTGTGTACATGAATATTCAACTGAAAAAGATTATGAAGAACAGAGAAGTAATAGCTTTTTTAATAATACTAAAAATAGTTAACACAAGATCGTTATTTTATATTAAAATAAGATACAAGGTCAATAAAGCTATGCCAGTGAGATTTCATCAGTTGATATCACTTTCCAATTAGGTAATCAGAACTAGTGGCTGATACACAAAACTATGTGGTAAGAGTATTACTCATTCGCATATAATTTTAAATTAGTGAGTAATTACCTACTTATAGTTTATAAAAGATACAAAGTGCTGTCAGCAGTGACATTTATGGCAAAGATTTTTACTTTCATAACTTTCATGCATAAAGTATGGCTTAGATATATATACTGCAACTTTCAAGTCTTCAAACAAAATTTTAATTGTGATAATGACAACAATTAAGAAATAAGGTTTAGTCAATTTTGACGTATAAAAGTAAATATCATGAAAAACAAGAAACTTTTTCACAAATTGTGTCAGAGATGGCAAATCATGGTGGGCGTGTACAGAATATCGACTAGTAAGATTAAATTGAGACTTACCACTAATATTTACAATTTCATCCAGAGAGCGTCGAAATGTTGATACAACAATTATGCAGAAGAACTCGAGCTAGAGGCAACTGCAATTTGTAGGCACTGTTGGTTACTCATACAGCTTCAATCTACTCAGTAATAGGTTATAAAAATAGCTGACACCAAAATCGCCTTCGGAAATTAGCAATATTTAAAATATTATACAATTAATAACGTTATCATTAACAATTAAAAGTAAGAAAAGGCAAACTTAATCGAAAATTAAACAAATTAAAAATAATACATAATTATATACAGTCCAACCCACTCGGCACCACCCTCATAGTGATGTGCTTAAAATTGTTTTAAGATTTCGAAAATAGTCGATACTGGTGTCAATTCTATTGTTGGACACCTTTCTAAACTAGACTGAAATATCACTAAAAGCGCTCACATGACATGACATTCGTTACGTGCTGTCATGCATGCCAGATTATATTAGATACAAAATAGAGTCCATAAAAAAAAAAAAAACAAATTTGTAAAATTAATTGTAGTAATCTTATGTATCCTGTTTCTATTTATTTATTTAACAAATGTTCGTAAGTACTTTCGTCCATCCTTAGGTAGTTTTTAAAATCGTTAGGTTCTGTATCGGCAAATCGGTGCCTCATTATCTACCACTGTTTTGGCCACCGTCTAGAATTTTTTTGTTTTTTTTTTCTGAGCAAAATAGCAGTAGTAAGCACAAAAAAAAAATCTGCCTTTGAGAAAGGCATTTCCATACCAGCGCAGAAGAATGAAATGATTATCCTTGTCCTGTCCTTCATGCAGCATAATGATTGAGCATGTCATGCCTCATGATCGTCTAGGGGGCACTTTAGATTGGGTCGTTGGTGAGATAGATATTTGGTTCATATAAGAGAAGTCAAATTAAAATTAAACATTATCTGACCTAAATTCGGTCAACTGAATCTAAATTAATTTTAATAAAGTTAAAAGTACTGTTTTAATAACATATCCAAATAATACAACAGAGTGGCTTGTCCTTTACCTATTTTAGATGATTTGAAAGATTAGTTTAGTGAGATCTACAACAAGCACCACCGCGCACCGTCTTCTCAAAGACATTACATCACTAGTTTTCATGTTGAATTATTATTATGAAAAAAAAAACATCTACCTATGTACGTATTCACAATAAGTTTACCTACTTTTTTAAATCTCATCTTTTGTTTTGAGGAATAACGTCAGAAAGAACTATAACTAATAGTTCGATAGGTATAGTTTTACCTAAATAATATAGTTAAAATATATCTAAGTTGCCATCTATTGTCTGATAGTTAGTACTTTCTATAAAAGTATAGTTTATGGTTAATAAATGAAAAGCTAGATGGCGCTATTTTCATTTAACATAAAATTTCATAGTTTTTCTTTTGCACAAAAGATGACGCTACTAAAAAAATTGTTTCCTAATTATTTTCGTTTTATTTCTATTCGTTTATTTTCCTTGTTAATTAGTGTTAATTTAAATTAATTTATATTTATTTATAGTTTTATTACTATTGTTTGGTCTTAATTAGATTACGTCTTACCTATTTTTAGGCATATAACATAGGTACTAATGACCCGTGGCCGTTCAACACATCTTCCTATTATCTAAAGTGCCTACTTGATTTCGTTTCTAAAAATGTATCAATTCAGTGTGACCTACCTACACCACTGGTAAATCGCAGTGTTAAGATTCTCCGTCACATTTGTCATCTGTGATGGCTCATTGAGTGTCGGCCTCACTATAACAACGGTGTGATCCGGGAAATTGCGGCAAACTTGGTCTTGATCATTGGTCGGTAGTCATAACATTCTAAGGATTCTGGAGGTATGCCTCTTTAGGATTTAAAATTAAGATCTCAGTCATTACAATTTTATTTTCCTCACAAAATTTGTTCCACAAACGAGTATTTACGTCATTGTTACACCACATGACCATATATCTATAAAATTATAAGAATTTTAATACAATTATATCTAACCAAGCACATAAAAGCATTGACGTGAAAGTCAAAGTAAAAATAATTACCTGAGTATATACAAATATATTAAATTTAGGTTACAAAATAAAAGTTGTGGACGTAAGATGCTACATTTGTCTATGAAAAACTAGTTTGCAATATAATAATACCCAAGAAACAAAACTAATTACATAACCCCTTAAGCATGTTTAGGGATTTGTTTGAGGTCCAAAAAATGTATAGTTGCTGTTTGCTAATGATTACATTAGCAAGTAGCAACTATACATATGTTATATTAATATTATTGCCAATCCTTACGAGTAAAAGTTGATAGTAGCAGGTTCACGACAGGTATACGACAATTCCAAACATTAAAGAACCAACATCGTTTTTCAGCTACTTAGTTACTTATTGTTATAAACTCTTGCCAATATTCTGAAATACGTCCTTACAACTATAATTTCATTGGCAAGTGTATACAACAATAAGTGGCTGCAGAATAAATCTCGTATGAGCAGATAATTTAACGTCACAAAATACGTGCAGAAGTGTCACTTATTGAATAGAATTAGATATAGGGCGACTCTTAGATCACCACAGGTAAGTTATTGAACTCGCAAATAATGAAATCAAAGATCCATACCTACTCTTCAGAGCGCAAGTGTCATGATTAGAAGGTTTGTCAAATCAATAATCAAATATTTTTTGTTCTGTCCACAAGGTACATGCTTAAGATAGATTTCTAACCTTTATTGCCTTCAGAAAACAGGATACAAACGGTTTATATAATATTAAATGACATTAGTGCAAACTGCAAGGAGCAGTCTTATCGCAGTCTGTAATCTCTTACCGACAAACTTTTGATGTACCATATACAGTAGTAATGGGTAATTTTTGTTGCACATTATAATAATTTTGTCGTACCTATACTTTACTAAGCAACAAAAAAAAACAAGGATAATATATAATTTGTATATCACATGACGTTATATACAAATTGAAAAACTTAAATAGTTAATTTCTCTTTATTATTACTTTTGTAAAGTTAAAAGAAATAATAAAACATTTTACAACTTTTAAAACTTTCGCTTGCCATGATATATAATTATGTATACGAGCGGGAGTTAGCACGATTGCGGGATGGGTGTTGCATGTCTTTGGTTCATATGTTCGAAGTTAGTTTTTATGGATTTTCTTAGTAATGGAATGAAAAATTCCAAAATATAAAAAAATATTTGGGATTTAAAATCTTTAATTTTACACATTCCATCTCCTTTTATGGAAAACGGACGCAAAAATACCTGAAAATTCAAACGGTCATAACTTGAAAACGGATGGTATTTTTTAAATTATTATTGTAACTGCATACTAGGATCATGCCCTTTCAGTGATTTAAGTAAGTGTTCCTTTTTCAAATACACACACACATATAAGAGGCGTCCATTAATTACGTGAGGTCTTTAGATTGGGAGAGAAGTCACGCTTGAGACCCCCCCCCCCACGAATACCTGTGGATTAGAATATATTCACTAGTTTTAAATGGAAATTATTAAGCCAATTATGTTTTTTTATAGATCCAACGCAATCAAGCACAGATTACTCATTTATACTTAAAACTATATTTTTTTAAAGTTAAATGGTTTTATTGTAAAGAAACAATAATGATGCATATTATACTGTACTAAAAGCTAGGTAAACAATAATTCGGAAATAAAATCGTTTGTCGTAGCGTAATCTGAGTAAATATGTAACGCCCCATGAATTATTTGCCAGTTGCCAGAGTAACCTGGTGATGAAACGTTGATCAAATCAAAGGCATGTAATACCTTACGTGATCGCGTTAATTCCCATCAACATAATTTTATTATCATGGAACGCGAAAGTTTAAAAGGTAATTTAACAAACGTTTACAATCATCTGCCAGGAATAAGAGATCTTAAACGTATACTAATAGAGAAAAGGGGTGTAGAGAAAAAGAGTGCGTTTAAAGACCATCAACCTTGTGTGACTTGTGTGACTGTGCAGAAAGTCGCCAAAAACATTACATGCGGAATAAGGAGTTCCAAATTTTATCGCAATCGTGCTATTAAAGAATGGCAAGACTCACAATCTTAAAGAGAAAAGTAATGATTCATGAAATGTATACACAAAAAAAGAAAGAAGTTGCAAAACTTTGTAAGTTTAGCAAACTTACGAAGCAGTTCAGTGAAACGTGGTCTGAAAACCCGGTATTGCGGGGTTTTGGGTGATTGCAGTAGCGAAGCAGAAGAGAGCGATAAAAATCTAATACCTTTAAACGAGCAATCCTTATATATATATATATATACACAATCTGAATCTAGGAAACGGCTCCAACGATTTTCATGAAATTTTGTATACAGATACAGTTTTGCATTTTAAGTTCAACTACGTAGTTGTATTTCCTGTAAAAATGCAATTTCACAAAAAAAAAATTCAAAAAGCTACCGAGCAAACCTACCGGTCTCCCAGGTACTGATTATAATGAGGACATTGAAGGCTGTGGAGAAAGGTGCGAATTTGTTGGAGTACATATAGACCAAACCGTCTAACGTGTTTTGTTCACTAGCTCCTCCATTCATCCAATATTTTTATACCTTCCTACCTTCTTTTTGGGGTAAATTAGTTTTTCGAATTTATACCCTATCCAATAAAAAAAATATTATCAAAATCTGACTATCCTGTAATGGTCATGGTTATACGTGGTAATACATAAAGAAAAAATTACTTGGTACCGACTTCAAACAGACCAGAAGAAGTCGGTACCAGTACCTTTATAATGTTAGATACCTAAAGTATCACAATTAAGTTTGTGATCCAATTATTTTTCCATTTCAGTACCCTTTATGAGTGCTTTTGAAATTGGTTGAAACTTTAAAAAAAGTTGGCTCGCTTTAAAAAAAGCACAATAAAGTTGGCTCCAGAAAAGGTAAGTAATAAGCAAAATCACCGCTAATAGAGTTTACACTTTAAGAATAACACCAAATCGACAACATTCCGGTAAGTAAATAATAAAAAACTGTCATTCGTAGGACTGCACTTCAGAAGTGAAAACATAACTGACACATCTGTCATCTGAGCGTGACGGTCACGCGAGTTCAGTGCTTTTTCCCCATACCAAAAGTGCCCAACGTGCCTAAAGAAGTTTTCACTTCAAAAGTTGTTGATAAGTAATTGTGTTGCCGATCAGAAGTGTTCATTTTTGAAGAAAGTGATGCCATCTACTGACATACGTTCGGATGAAATTTTGAATATACAGGCGTTATAAATTTTCACCTTAATTACGTTTTTGTTTATTTTATCATATGAATTGCGCACACAATAAGTACTTTATTGAACTAATTATATTTTTAAAGATTAATAAGAAGGAGCTGACAGAACTCAATGTTTAGATTAGCAACCTCTAGTGGATCTATTTATGTATTATTAGCGTGACGGTGCGAGTTCAGTGTTTTTCCCCATAGCAAAAGTGCACAATGTTCCTAAAGAAGTTTTCACTACAATAATTTTAATGAACTGCATCATTCTGCATCTAATGTTTTTAAAGATTTATGTGTACCCAACAAACTATATATTGGACCATTAGTATTAATTATTAAATAATGAACAAAAAGATACTGACAATCGTCTTTTGTACTATAAACTAGGAGACCATGAGCACCAACTAGTCATCTGTGATATGATAACTATGTGTGTATTTATAGCAGTTATATCACTACATATTATAAAACAAAGTCCGCCGCGTCTGTCTATCTGTCTGTTCGTGATAAACTCAACACCTACCGAACGGGTTTTCATACGGTTTTCACCAATAGACGGAGTGATTCATGAGAAAGGTTCAGGTGTATAATTCATTAAAGATTTTGTGTAAAATGGCTGAAATATGACGATGATTGTTTTTAACGATATACCCATGCATTGTAGTGAGCAGCTAGACAGATTTTCACTCGATACCTGGATGAGCGGTGTGAACCTTTCTTGTGTAATCAAAACGCAGATTGAAAGCGCTTTAGAGTCCAAAAAGTCTTATAAGACTTTTGAACTACGTGATATTTGTATTTGGTTTTTTAACAATAATTATGCTGGTTTTTACGGATTATTTACGGATGGGTCAAAGGACCAAGCTAATGCTGGCGCTTCATTTTTTGATCCGCAAACATATAGTGCAGTTAAATTTAAGATTAATTGCTATTTCATATATAGATAGTGTCAATTCAAAAGAAGCGGTGATCTATACGGATTCTAGAAGCGCACTTCAACACCTATCTCGGTGTATTATGAATTGTCGTTGCAATCCAATTGCGTATAGTATTGTAAAATCAATTATTAGTCTTAAAAACAGCAATAAAAATATAATTTTACAATATCCCATATCGGTATTGAAGAAAACGAAAAAGTGGACACTTTGGCTAAAGAAGCAGGTACAGACGGGGTAAGCGAAAGCAAAGTCTAAGTGTAAGAAGTTATGGAAAGAATATTTTGACGAAAGATCATTGACAAAAGGTATTTGGTACAAGACAATACAACCAACTATATCTCGGGGTCCATGGTTTGACGGTGCCGATATGAGCAGGCAGGAGATCAACACTAATTTTAGACTCAGATCGGGACACATTCCTTTGAACAAGTCTGCTTCTTTAATGGGTAAAGTGTCATCTCCAAATTGTGTTGAGTGCGATGTCCTCGAAGATGCGTACCATATTATGGTGGAATGTATCAGTGATGACGTAGAAAGAATCACAATATAAATGAACATAATATTGATGTACATGAATTAGGTATATGTAATAGTATCCTTGCGTTACCTTTGAATATTGAAGCAAGAATACTATATAAATTATTATCATAGGAATTAAGCGCAGATTGTAATGTAACTAAACATAGAGTTATGTAGATATAGCCCCCATGAGGGTGACATGTTCATTGTATGATGATCAAACCCTCAGTAAAATAAAGATTTAAAAAAAAAATTACGATGATTGTTGAAGATGTCGGAAAGAAAATAATATATGCACAGGTACGTGCGGAGCCGGGTCAGGTTGCTAGTAAATTATAATTAAAGAAGGTCGTAAGTAGAGATAAAGTATCAATCCATTGCTTTGCGAATTTAACACTACACTTATGAACGCCATCTAATCTACCTGCACACAAAGTTTTGTGGCTTATTTTTGACCTGGCTACCCACTTATATACTTAGCTACCACTTCGTTTATATGGCTAACAGTCAATTTGTTCGGTTTGCCGGCTGCGTATATTTTTCTTGTCTGAACAAAAAAGAAACGAAATACCTCTATGAGAGTCTGGGATTCCCCATATAAAAAAAATGACCTCGAGGAATAAAGTACGTCTACCGCACGTTTTGTTTTTTTTATTAGGTACTAAACACAAAACGTTGATGATTATTAAATTATAGGTCCGGTAGTTATGATGTAATAGATAAAACTGTGTATACTACTCTGTTGGTACTATTCTGTTGGTAGATTTACACTCGTTGGGTAAAGTCTTAGAATCGTTATTGCGAATGGAGATTTTTTTTTTAAGGTGTAACTGAAAGTACCTACCCAACTAATGCGTACATTTACAGACTTAACGATTAAGTTCTCAATTTTAAACATATGTTTTGCTATAATTATGTATTTACGGCACGGCCAGTGCAACCTGGTCGAAACGTCAGGCAATTAAGAGGTATGTAATACCTTTTCGTGATCGCGTTAATTCCCGTAAATACATAATTATATCATGGAACGCGAAAGTTTAAAAGTTAGTATATATTTTGCTGTTATAGATTAGGTACTCGTAGCTTTTTACAGAGAAGTCCGATTTCAGTGAATATTTTTATTGGATAAGATTTAAATTAAACAAAATCGAAACGGGAAGTAATAACAAAGCTCCTAAACATATATGTACTTACCTGAATTTGAGTCGACGTCGCTAAACAACTCAACATATTTTATTTTCTTGTTTCTTAGACAAGGACTCTAAAACTCGTTTGTTAATACGGATTGAGGATCTTTCTGCAGTATTTTGGATTTCCTGTTGCAAACCAAAACAAAACAGAAGTCCGATTATATTTTTTGTGTAGTTTGTTTCTAATTTCTTTAAGAGTCAGTCACGGTATCATCCGAGCACATTGATATACCAACTTCCACACGTTTATATGTTTCACACCTGGTGAGACGCGTCGTAATGAAATGTAACAAATATTAAATTATTCATTTTTGCTTGGACTATTTTAATTCACCCGAATGCACAGGCTTCGTCTAAACCCGAATGCTGTCGTATCCAAACGGCTTTTGCCGCATGCTAGAAAATACCCTAAAATCCATGCGTACTCCGATTAGCGTGCACGACGGCCTTACGCGGCATGCGCACATGTATGTACGGCTCTAGTATTATTACTGTACTATGTGTGTGTTTGATATGTATGTTCGATTGCGATTCCAGCTGAGCCGATGCACTTAACGAGATGTGAATATTTCCTGACGACCGCGCACCTACTTGTTTTCTTGTACCTACCTATATCTTACCTATATATATAGTTATATATATAAACTACAATACGTGGGGTACACTAAAAGTTTTGCGTAACTAATTAATAAAACTATTTACATGTGAAGTAATATATTTGCTGCTTTTCTTTATTCTCAATAACATTTGAAACACTTTTTCATTCGGTCAAACCACTTTTGAAAACATGTCGACGATTGGACTAAGGGGGCATCCATTAATTACGTGAGGTGATTTTGGTGATTTTTTCGACCCCCCCTCTCTTCCTGGTGAGATGACGAGAGATGTTGCTCGACCCCCTCCCCCCACCCTTAATCTCACGTGAGATTTTTCAAAATGCAAACGTTCACGGAAAATAAATTATAGTAAGATCAACTGCGGTACAACCGCATTCCATTATTCATTCAATTATTCCACCATGTACAATAGTACTTACATGGTAGAATCATGGCCTCTTCCGGCAATCAAGATTGAGTTTTAGTTAGTTTAGTTTTATTTGTTGTATTAGTTTTTAGACTTATGTTTAAAAAAATATAACATTCGAAAATTTAAATATTTATGAGAGGCCAGGAGCGCAGAACTTTTATTGTGCCCTATGTACAATCAGCAACAAAAAAAAACTAAACAAAGAATAATAAATAATGTATAGGCTGCGGTATATGCTAATGTGTTATTATATAAATAATCTTCAATTTGCTCAAACATTTCAATAGTTCATTTTAATGAATAGAATTCTACTAAAAGTAAAGTCATACAATGTGTACCTATGTATGTGATTACTACATCAAAATTTACGATAAATCCTTGGCATTCAAAGCTTTGGTAAGGTTAATTACATAGAAAACATGTTTAAAAACCTTTTCTTCTGATTTCAACACTAGTGATGGACACAGGGGCGTAGCTACCGTCGTATCAGCCGTATCAATGATAATGGGCCCCCGGGCTACAGAGGCTCCTAACGTGTGTAAAATATTAGTAAAATGTTATCCACAATGTCACTTAATCTCGTGCTTACCGGGAAAAAACATTTATAAAAAACTGTCATACGTGCCTATAGAGTTTTCACTTCAGAAATGACAAAAGTCGAAAAAAGCAATCTCTTTTTTTCCCGGGTTAAGCGTGCACCCAAAAGTTGGCTTGGATAGGATTCCATCGGTTATTGTGGGATTCTCCCGTTTAAAGCATTTTTGTTTCTTTTGTGAGAAATCTTTAATCTTCATTTGGGCCCCCCCAACTAATTTTGATACAGGGATGTACAAATTTAGTTTATTAGCAAGGCACGCTACGCCACTGGATGGACACCATAAGTGTGTGCCTGTCACATTTGTTGTTATTATTATTAGTTTGGTTAAGCTTGCACATTAATATATCTCAATAAAAATATGGATGTTTTAAAAATAGAATAGTAACAATTTAATTACTTTTTTTATAAGGGTGGCCCATGAGGTTTATGCGAGCGTCTTCTCGTGTGAGCTTCACACCTTGCACCACACTCGCAATTAATATCTTTTTTTAAGATGATGATGTCATATATACTCCTTAATTTGGTTTTACGCAATCAAGAATAGTCGACCTAGACTTTGACGCTTTGTGGTTAGTATTTTAAATAAATTGGTTAATTTATTATTTTTTCATAGGAATTAATGGTCATTTGCGTTGTATTTTTTTGACTGACTTTACTTTACCAAATCTGGTATATATAAAGCAATGTTTGTTTGATAGTTTTTTATGCGCTGCCGCACCGTTCGTTTGATCATCATGAAATTTTGCATACTCGTTGTCAGGTATACAGCTTAGGACACCTACCTTACCACTAGAAAAGCAAAGCTGCGGGCAAAAGTTAGTAAGTATATCTATATATTAATACGTGAAGCGAAAACTTTGGATCCCTTTTTACGAAAATTGGGAGGACGGAGGACTATGAAAGTTCGCATACTTATAGTTTATACAGAGAAGAAGTGACGAATGCTAAAATTTTTGAACAATATTTGCTACAAAGTTAAAAAAATGCAAAAACGGGTACGTACAGCTATGAGTGTCCAGTATATATTTTGACCTGTCATGGTACAAAAGTCTATTCAATGGCAGGTCAAGTAATATTGGCCAATGAAATAAACAATGGTCGAAATTCGACCACCACGGGATCTCTAGTAATAATAAATATGAATAATAAATACGTATAGACGTATCGATTTATCGTGGGAGAGCCATGCTTTGGCACGTATGGGCCGGCTCGACCGCAATGATACCACGGCCTCACAGAAAACCGCCAGTGAAGCAATGTTTGCATTGCTTTTCGCCGAGTGAGGTTACCGGAGGCCCTAACCCTTCCCTCCCCCTCTTCCACCCTTCCCCTACTCCATCCTTGAAGGCAACACACTTGTGACTCTTGAGTTGCAATTGTCCATGGGCGGCGGTAGTTATTAACCATCAGGTGACCCGTCTGCTCGTTTGCCGTAAAAAAAATATAGACACACTATTTACTAGGACCCAACAGGCCCTGATAATAGAAGCGTGCATTAAACACAAGTACGAAGCCGTCTCTGCTAACTTGCCCTTTGACAGTAAGTTATACTATTCAGATAATTTTCACAATTGTTTTCTTCCGAAAAACTAAAAGCCTGACGCCAAAGTCTAAGCTAATTTTAGCAACCAAGGTTACGGCTTTCGGTAACGGCACTCCATGATACCGTACCTGGCTCTTGATTATTATAAATAAAAAAGTCATGATTAATCTTAGTGTATGGGCGTATCTATAGCTCAATCGTCGTATACCTATGATACTGAGTAATTGAGATTCAACTCAAATGTCTACAAAATAGGCTACAGTCTCGGATGTTGGTGACAAAATGATATTGATTCTTTCATGTCACTTTATAAACAAGGTTTACCCGAGGTACTACACGAGGTAGGTATGGGGCTGTTCAAGAAAGTAGTGTATAGATTTTTAAAGGGTCGGCAACGCGCATGCGAGTCCTCTGGAATTGCAAGCGTACATAGACTACGGTGACCACTTACCATCAGGCGGGCCGTATGCTTGTTTACCAGCGACGTAGTATATATAAAAAAAAGAACTTAAGTAGAGTGGGTCTAGTTTAAGTATAAGTATATATTGGTCACCATCCATCCAACAATAATATTAATAATTTCTGTGACAGTCCGGATCTTTGTTTCTCTTCATTAAAGTTACATTTGTAGAATCTCCTCCTCTACCGGGAACATCATTCGCATTCGTGTTTACAGTTGCGGGTAAACGTCAAGTTAGCGTGCGAGGAGATTAAAAACGTGGTTTTTACACAGGAATTTTAGTAAACTTAAAACACAAAAAATGTATAATCTAAATAATAATTAAGAACCTACAATCAAACTTTAAAACGAGGCACTCCACCGAGCATGTTGTGTGTGTAAGAGTGCCCAATAGATTCTGCCTACCTATTCGAACTGTTACTGTCATCTATCGTGCGCCAGTGTTCGGTGTTGCATCAGTGTCCTAACTTCTGACACTTTATTAAAAATGTTGCCATCTAAAGTAATCGGTACTCCGCCTCGCCGTCACATGTACACAGGCAATCAAGTCTGTTGTAATTTTTTATTTGATTATCTACTGCAATGCTTGTACGAACGTAATGGTAGTAGGCCTAGGTGTGAAAGTGTATGTATCCTCGAAAAGATGCTTTACCAACTTTTTGAGACTCAAATGAATAGTAGAGTAAAATGTCCAGCCGCTTTTAGCCAATCAGTGGTCAGACTTATCGTCTCATAGTAAGGCATTCTGCACTCGGTTGCACAAGTCGTAACTCCTATTCTGGCAGGAGAATTCGGTGAACAGGCAAATGATATTTCGCTGTGTCCTAATTATGCTTTTATGGCTCCAAAAGAGGATCCCACATTTTGACAGATTTTGCCGTAGTATTTTAGAGTTCATTGTCATTTCAACACAGATGTATTTCCCTATTCATAATTTCACTATTATTGTTTCACCTATAAAGAAAATATACACATATTATTATCAAAATATTTTAAACAATGTTTTTTCTTTTGTCTGTTGTACAATACGAAGTTTTAGTTCATTGGGGTATTTAATTTATATTAAAGATGAAACGATTCGGCACGTACTTTTACGGACGTTTCTTTAATTGATATGTAATAAAACAGTTACGAAATATATAAACATGGTTTATCATTAATTAGATAACGAAATAGAGAGAGATTACTGGGTATTGAAAGGACACATTTTGAGTTTTTGCATTTTTTTCAGTTCACGTATATAAATTGGTTAGGGTTTGCAACGTACCTATGAGTATCACCACTGCTGTTGCGCTCTTATGAATGCTTAATGCCGGTAACCGCTTACCAATAAATAGACCGTGTTGTAGTTGACTTTTGTTATTAGATATTTTATATATTTGTCGTCCAATTCAGTGGTTCTTTTTTTATAGAAAGGGTGGTCTCATATAAATTTAGAAATATTTATCTCTGTATCCCCGAAAGCGTAGACCGGGCCGTAATAAACACCCACATTTGCCAACTATAATTGGCAAGGTACGCCTACTGCCGCCTTAAATATGGGAAAATAGAGAGTATATTGGGGAAAGGTAGACAGAAAAGAAAGACAATGGAAGGAAAAGAATATTGCAAATACAGGAGGATTTGGAGAGTAGAGAAGATCGTCGTTGCACACCTGAAACTCGACCTGGCTATTGCCAGGAAGTCCAAGCTCTCTAACTTAACTTAATTCTAGAGGAGCTCTTCAATTCGTCTGTATAATTATATTTCTGCATGTATGTTCAGCGTTAGTTTTTTAAAATAGTCAGTGTCTTTTTCGGCGGGAGAAGGACTGCAGACGTCAACTGATATGTCATCGTACGCTATGTGCATGAAGGTGCAGTATTAAGCTAGGAAATACATTACTTTTCATAAATAGCGTTTAAGCCATTAATTAGAATTTAAAATATTAATACTGTATACGTACTCTCTTGGCTCATTATTAAAAGTTGTGTGTAAAATTTTCGTTTCATGTTTATCCTGAATATTAGTAGTATTCTATTCATATTATGTTGAAGACTTTGAATCGATAGCCCCAAACTCCTCTTGAAAATTCAGTTTAATAACCCTGTATAAGCGATGCTTCATTATACCCCATTATGTTTGCTTGTCGTAACTTATCATTTTTGGTAAAACACTTTAATGTGGCGAACAAATAACAGCCTCAATATAATCACAAAATCTTTAATTAAATTTTGTGAATTCAATGTAAAATTAGTCTCGGTGAGAGGATTCCTTACTCCTTTCTTTAAACTTTTTCCTGGAATACCTACCTGTTTTGAATGTTACTTATATATTAGTTATTGCTTATGCGCTGTGTTTGCGTTCATAAAACATGCATTTATACATGTAAATTAGTGCTTAACAGGGAGGACCTTTAGGCGGTTGATTGTTTTGCAATTAATATTCATAATTTGTTGTAAATACTGTTATTTCTCCATGACTCACGACATAAACTGCGAATACAAGTTGGGTGGGCCGATAGCCCAAAAGCAATATCAGCATCGTGTGTTGTAGCCACATCAAAAACTCTTATTTATTTTCACAAGTACGATCTGCGAGCCGACTCAGTGTGTTGAGTGCTTTGAATATGACTGACAGGTCAACAAATCCAAAACCGAGCTGGTAATGTTCACTCTCAAACGAGCCCTGGGTAACCATTGTCTTCAATGTGGGCACATTGTTCAACATGCAACCTAGGTGTAATTCTTGACAACAAGTTGATCTGGAGCAGCCACGTAGACTACAAGATAGAGAAGGCGAGTATCATTTTCTGGCAGTGCAAGAGGATAATCGGTAGACGCTGGGGTTTGTCCCCCAAGATCGTCCTATGACTGTACTTCACAGTGATCCTCCCGGTAATTTCATACGGTTCTGTAGTGTGGTGGCCTCGAGTTAAGCTGACCACCAACTACAAAAATTCCAGAGGCTAGCGTGCACGGCGATTAAGCGACAGGAAGCAGTTCTAGCTGCGACAAGGCTAAGGACGCTGCACCTGTGGATGGACAACGGGGAGCCCGCATATGGTAATACTGGAAGAGATATTCAAAGACATACCGGTTGCGATGGCCACAAATGATCGGATCCCTAAATGGTTTGTATTTGAAAAAAAATATGGAATCCAATTACACAAGAACGCCTGCGAGCAATAAAATAGTCATGAAAGAGATCTTGCAAACGAGTGGGTATTTGGGATCTTTTTAAGGCTCTTTAAGTCCGAAATCGTTGAAGGTATTTCTATTTCAGGTCCATTTGACCCCAGAGTTATGTTAAGCAATACTTTTTGAGTTATTACGAATCGTCTAACGCGTAGGTTCCCAGGCAGGCTAAATGCCATTAACGTTTTAGAACTATGGACCACATGCAAATACTTCCCCCGATTGTACATATTGCAAAGGAGTACAATCGGTATTATAAGTATCTCTTTAATTTCATGGAGTAAGAATGGTTTGTCGTTTACGCGAAAATTTTAATCAGCATTGAAGAGTTTAAAGAGGTATATTTATCGGAAAAAATAATAAAGTAATCGATCGTTTAATTTTATGATGATTTTGACATGGCCAGGCATTGGATTAAAATATCACGTTGAAGCTTGATTTCACAACTCACATGCCTCAGGTCGTGCTCTAGCGCCACTTTGCGCCACTGGTGTAACGACAAGGTTCTATTTTCCATGGTCGTTGGTCGTTGTTGTTTGTTTTGGAAATTATTTTTTCTTAAGGTGTTTTGTTACACACATGTATTGCTTATATTTTAGAATAAAATAGTCGATTGCTGTCCAATAGTGTGTAGCAGCTAGATAGTTTAAGACTTTTAAAGTTGATGGTATTATAATATTAAAGAACTTGTTTGGACTTATGAATAGATGCCAATGTTATATCACAATTTAGTAAATTAGAGCGCGCTTGTCGACAAGTCAAACTTATCACTGCATACAAAATACTAGAATCCTGTCCGAGCTCCGCTCACAGTGCCGTTAAGACTCAAACGCAAAATTCCGATATTTCCGTCATCCATGAATCGATTTCAAAAATTATGTTTTTGTATGAAAGGTCCCATTTTCACCAAGTCCGAATTTGATGAGGAGGAACCTATCTGAGGGAAAACGAGGGAAACCCACAGAAATGAATGACAGATGTGTGTTTGTTGGGTTTTCTTGAAATTAAGCAAAATTGATGTTTAAAGTGATGAACGTTATTATTATTAACCGACTTAAAAATGCAGGAATTTCTATGTTCGGCTGTTTGTATTTTTTCTTTATAACTTATTCAATCAAGTGTAGCAAGTCGCTAGACAAACTAAAAATCTTACCACCTTATCTCAATAAAGTATCTGGCTTATTAAACTAAAGTTAAATCTAAGAAACTGCAGTTCCGTAATTTACATATCAGTAAGTAATGTTTTAAATACCAAATCTACTCAGTACGTAGTACACACCTTACACTAAAAATGGAAAAATAAACACTTTAAAAAAGTGAAAAATAATCGATTTCAAACTTAACTGAAAAAATATCATACATTGTGACACTTTTAAATAAAAGGTAACATTATTAAGGGTGGTGCCTTACCTACTGGTCTGTTCGAAGTACAATGTAGTAATCATTGAGTCGAACTAAAAGATAGCGATTGAATAATATAAACAATATAATAGTAAGAAAGACTCGATTTTAGACCCAGAAATAAAACAATTACGGGTTTTTAATTATTTATTTACCATCAATTAAGTAAGTCGGGTCGGCAATACATGGTAAATATGATTTCAGATCGCATCGGCATCAACTATATTCACATCAGTTACCGGTGCTTTCTTTGATAACTAACTTCAAATACCAAACGTCACAGAACTCTTACTATGTGAAAAATTGTTCTAAATCTAAACCATTCTAAAATCCACCTGAAGACACACAAAAAATTTCATTAAAATCGATCCAGCCATTTAGGAGTTCAGTGACATACACACGCACAGAAGAAATATATATATATAGATTCAAATTCTAAGGAAAAAAATAGGTACATACATCTAGAACCTAGTTCTTGCATGCCTTGTTATGCCGGTAGTTACCAAAGTTTTGCCAAACTTTAATATTCCATGGCTCAAAATATCTACGTCTTGTATAAACTTCCTTTGTATAAAAGTCCTTGAAAAAGTTTATGAAGTTGGTTAGTACCTTACACTTTTCGACCATGGGCAATTGCAAAATATTAACACTTGTAAAAGTGTATATTAAGTATGTAACAAATAAAAGTGCAAGTCACACACACACAAGTGTGTCACAGTGACTTGCATATTTTGGAATCTACATGTTTACCCTGCGCGTAATTAATTTTTTTATCTATTTGGGATACAATCTGGTTTTGCTACCACCTTTAGATCGTCTGGATAATTATTTGTATGGATTTTACTCGCAAGAGCACTGTTTCTGGCCATTGTAGGTCAGGGTCAAGGGTAGGCAAAAACACAGCTTCATATCTAAAACCCCGAGTTGGTTCAAATGTGTTTTTCATACAGGCTGTTACAGAAAAGTGTTGTAATTTTTTAGGGTCGGTCCCGAATTTCCCCATAATCCAGGCAACTTTCATTTTCGGGGTAATGTTAATAAATAAAAGAAAGAATCACTCAAATTCATCCAGCCGTTCTCAAGTGATGCGCTGTAGTATGCGGTATATAGATAAGTATCTTCATGTTTTTGAGCGCCATTAGTTGTGCGTAGTGAAGCGTGTAAACTCCAACGGGTAATCACGTCATAGGAGCCAATAGTGAACTGGAACATCGGAATCGAACCAAGAAATATCAGAGGTGTGCCAGCCAGTGTGGGAGCCTAACGCCAACGTGTGTCAGCCTCGCCGTGGAGTTAAAGCTCCCCAGTTTTGCAGCCTGCAGTGTAGTTAGGTTACTTTAGCGTTAGTGGTATCGTTACTATGAAAACTATTGAGATGATTGATCGCTATGATGTTTTATTTAAAATTATATAGTTTTACCGAATTTTCTAGAAAGTGGCACCTACTGTGACATATAAAATATATGGAACGACAGTGAGATCTAGCCTAAATGAATACAGTTAACACATTTCAAATCGGCTCTGCCACTAACGAGAAGTGATGATCATACGAGTACAGTGCTGGGTTAAACTAGCGCTGTTGCTCTCTTTGCATTTGAAAACGATCCTACTATACATGTCAACGTTACGAAATGGTTTTGAGATATTTAATTTAAGAACATTTAATTAATATAATAATAATGAATACATATGATAAATTTATATTCTACAAAATAAATGTTATTAGTACTTATATGATAACTAGATATGTGAAAAATAATTTAGACAATGAAATTTAAAGAATAAAAATCAATTTCAACTTTTTGAATTGAGCGATTTCAATCGTCAAGCGTCGAGTACATAGGCACACATAGGTATGCTCGGACATGTCAGATTTTTTGTAGAGCCGATTCTATGTATTTACACGAGCGACTTTTTGTAGAACTTGTGCGTGCACAGTACAAAATTCTGTACGTTTCATTTTCACCAACGAAATTATTAATCACCGATTGTCTGACGTGGATCGTCTTAGTCGGAAAAGGTTAAGCGTTTAATTTTTTTTAACCCCCGAGGCAAAATGATGTTAGGGTGTTACAAGTTCAACGTGTGTAATGTGTATCTGTGTCTCTCTGTAGCGTCATAGCTCCACAACGGATAGATGGATTTTTATTTAGTTTTATTTTTGTTTGTAAGATGAATTGATTGAGAGTGTTCTTAGCTATTCTTCAAGTTTTAGGTAGGTAGGCAGAGGCATATTAAACGTCCACATTTTACCGACTATAATAAAATTTAGTCTCACTTACGTACTTACGCAAGCCCATTGCCGTCACCCGGACATTTTGGGAATTAGGTGGGAAAATTGGGGTGGTATATTGAATGGAGAAGGTTGGTAAAAAGGAAAGGCAATGGTAGGAAAGACATATTGCTTACAGGGATGGATCGAGGAGTGTAAGCAATACACTACTATAACATTATAAGTTATTAGTAACACGGCTTCGCACGGGCAGCAGATACATCTTCAACAATCATCATCATCTTTGAACCAATTTACACGAAACCTTAACAAATTATATACCTAACCCTTCCTCATGAATCGCTCTATCAATTTGTGAAACCCGCATGAAAATCCGTTCAGTAGTTTTTGAAGTAGTTTATCGCAAACAGACAGACAGACGCGGCGGGGGACTTTGTTTTATAGTATGTAGTGACAATGGAAATGAGAGATTAAACAAGGTGCCCTTTAACTTTAAGAATCGCTTACAATATTCTAAACTTATATTAAAGTAGTATTGAAATTATTCAAAACAAGTTATTAGAATATTAATAAATATTTCGAAGCCAAGTCACCCATCTAACTTCTTTATGATTTATATTTAATTTTAAGCAACTGAGGTTGACATTATTATTTTAATATAATATGTTCTAATCTAATTGGTTTATTATACCTTTATATGTATGTATAATATGTATACATATAAATACATTATTAAATTGTAATCCTTGACATGAATATATATGCGTAATTATTTAGTTCATGTTACAATGAATTTAAATAATTATTCATTTATTTATTTATTTTTACGTATCTAGTGCGGATTAAGTAATAATAATTTTATAATAATAAAATTATGGTAAAATATACCGTTAATCATTAATAAAAATGACAATAGTACCTATAATTATCAATAGTTTTCATTGTCATCGTGTTTATGTTAAAATATACGACGCACAAGATTCTGGCTTACAACGGTATCTCGATATCGATAATAACAATTATCTTGAAGAAAAAATAACGATTTACATAATTAAGTTTATAAAAATGAATTATTAACTATTTATGAAAATCTTAGTACTAATTTGTTTGATTGTAATTTGTATGATTGTAAACTATGCTATGTGGTACGTAAAACAACCTACAGTATTTTTAATTAAAGTGTTTTGTGTTTGTCGATCTCCGACCAAAAACACAAACATCCGGTCTGGAAATAATGGTATAATGCGAAAATAATTGTTTTTATTTAATTCATGAATACATTTAAAACTATGTGTGGCCTTTAATATAACATAATTCATTTGGAATGTTAAAAGATATGTTTGTTATCTTGTGCCATCAATTGGGGTCAAGAACGGTTATTGCACATATTGATGAATCACAAATGAAAGAACGAATATGATAATATTCTTTCTTGTAGGCCAACCGTCATAGGCCAATTCAAAAAATCAATTAGTGCCTGACTGCACAAGTTGGTTGTCATTTATTATCAACTGCTCTTGAATGTAAAATCTATAATCCATAATATAGTATTTTAAATTCGAAATTAATTAATGACTGGCCTGTTGGTCTAGTGGTTACTGACCCTGACCGCTATGCTTATAGGTCGTGGGTTCGATTCCCACCTTAGTCTGGGTGTTCTTTGTGTCCGTTGTTTCTATGTTTGTAAAGTCCCCCGCGACACAGGAGTAATTCCTAATGCGGGAGTTGTCTGTTAAAAATAGTATACTTTTACTATTTTAAGTTTGAGTTGAGTTTGAGTAAGTAACTCTGTCTGTAACGCTTTCCTTACTAAATTGCTGAAATAATTTTAACGAATTTTGTTATAGAGATAAAAGGGGCCCTTGAGAAAAGGGCTACTTTTATCTAAAAAATAAAACTTAAAAGGGGTGAAATAGGGGATGAAAGTTTGTTTGCGAGCAAGCTGTTCGAACCACGGTGTGAATCTTACAAGAAGCCTTTTTGAATGTACTGTTTTCATGTTCTTTATTTAAAAACCTAGTTCGAACTATTACGGTTATAATAAATTAAAAAAAAAGTTAAGTCGTTTTCAAGTGATGTGCTTACAAACAAACTTAATTTTTATTTATATTAATATGGGTACATATAAATGTACAGTTTCTGATTGATAACTGTTTAGGAACTAGATACGTAAGTAGTTACTGAACGGTTTTGATGAAAATTGTTGTGTAGGTGTTTGCAGATCACAAAATACTTTATCCCTAAAAAAATAGCTATATGTGGGATATCCATTTAACTAGAGCTGTTCGGAATGTAATGAAATTTGTTTAGATATTTGTTTCCTAAAAAATTAACGTTTTCCATGGCTTACTCGTCTGCTTTACTATAATAACCAAATATGATGTGTTGTTAAGTTTATAATGTAACTAGCAACCTGCCCCGGCTTCGCACGGGTACAAATTATATACCAAAACCTTCCTCATGAATCACACTGTCTATTAGTGAAAACCGCATGAAAATCCTTTTAGTAGTTTTTCAGTTCAGACGCAGACAGACAGACGCGGCGGGGGACTTTGTTTTATAATATGTAGTGATACCTCTATCTACAATGATGTAAAGCTGCCGGTTCCTTATGTCTTTCACCTTGAACATACCACAGACGTATTTGCACTGTACATATGACGACATTGGTTACCGAATCGACATCCACATTCATTATTCCCATCACGAATATACCGCACATTTTATTTATAAGTATAATGATATCAAATACGAGGAGGTAATTAGTAGTTATATACATATATAAGTAGCCTATGCATGTATAAATAAATAAACACACCTATTCTGAATCGCGAAAAGTGCCATCCTAAATGAGGTTGGGTTTTGGATTGGTTGGGTTGAACCTATCTGATATAATACCAATTACTATTTCCGGACTGATAACATACCATAACAGATGTTTTCGAAGAAGAAAACCTTTTGTATAAAACTCCTGGCACTGTCTGTGGGGGGGAACATCAAGGAGCAATAAGAGGCCTTGATTATCAGTCTCGAATCGAGTAAAATCATAAAAGAGAATCATTTCGTGGAGGCCGTGTCTCAAATATGTGACCTGGGCCGGTTTACCCATGTCGGGGCTCCTAGGCAATGCAATTCTTGTGGCTAACTTCCTAAAATACATTTTTCCTATCACAATGCAATTATATTCATAATCATAATTATGTTATTTTTTACTACATTACGAAGGTAACTAAACAATAATACAAAGTGTGATTTTTTTTTATTAAATACAAGACAATTTTAGATGGTTGATGTTCGTAAAACTAAAATAATTATGTACAAATACTTGTGTTTCGTGTTTAAATACTTCTCTTCTTACTTTTTTAGATACAAAATCTCCGTACACGGGGCTCCTAGCCGATGTGGGGCTCCTAGGCAGTCGCCTACTCTGCCTTATGGATAATCCGGCCCTGTATGTGACCAAAGAGACATTACATCTAACGCCTGACCGTCCTTGGTTGCTTTTTAATACGCATACGGCCACCTTACATCATACACCAACGGAAAACGGTCGTAAAAAGAAAAAAAGATGGAATTACACGAAACTAGTAGCGAGAAGTTTCTTGCACCAATAAACTAGTCGTGCCAGCAGTGCCTCATAAACAAATGCAAATTAGATTTACCTGATGGAACAGAATTTTGTTGATATCGTTAAAGATATTTTAGTACCTGCCGTATAATTTGTAAAGTTGGGCTGGTCGTGTTTTTCGTGTTGGATTCATGATAGGTTTTTTCCATTATCCATGAACCGGTATTCGGTACACTTATGCTAAATAATGTTTTTTTTCTTTTCGATTTCACGTGTTATTTATTAATTTTAAAAAGCCCTGACAGGAAAACCTATTTAGCTCAGCAATAGCTACGTGCATGAGCATGTATTGTGACATGCACGTAAAGACGGTAGACAAAACTAAGATACATAATTCTATTTTGTATAGGCAGCTTTGTATAATATTAATTATACCCTAAAACCAAGGTAGACGATAGTACTATAGATATATAGAAAGTAAAGATTTAACCTATTAACCTAAGAATCGATTACAATATTCTAAACAAACTCATTTAAAAACAGTTACTCTAGTATTAATGAATATTTCGAAGACAAATTACTAGAAATGAAACGGATAGCTGTTTGGCTGAAACCCATAGTCGGCCGAAGACTGTCGATTGCCTGTCGTGCGTGTCGAAACTCGGAAGTAAAGCCACATTTTTACATAATATACATTGCATCATTTAGAAAAGAATGAAACAAAGAGCAAAGATCTTCTGATTTCCCATGCACGAGGGCGTCGTTGAAGCTGAATTAGAACTCCTCGATGCAAGATTTGAGATAAACAACTTGGGCGTTGTTGTAGCTGAAAAGGCTCGACAGACAGACGATTATAATAGAATTCTTAAAAATGTCTTTCTACAGGTTCTCCAGTAGTACTGAATCTTCAACACCGGGAAAAAAAGTAGCGATGAGGAAATAAAGTCGGATATATCTCATGAAACTTACGATACGTTGCGTGATTGCTTTTTATTACGATTATGAGGTGGTAAATGAAAACAACAGTAATCAGTCTGACGATCAAAGAAACAACGAAATTTCATGAGCAATCGATTTTTACTCGATATCAGTGACAATTAATCGCTATCGGGAGCCCTATATTTGGGGGTCAGTTAATGCTACACAATATGTACCTCGGGGTATTCGGAGTATTCTTAACGAAGCTTGTCAGAAGTAATATGAAAGATGCACCTTGCGGTAGACTTTTCTGAAGCTGACCTTGTCTATAAAGACAAACGAAACCATTTGTGTTCTCTTAATGTATAGAAACTAATAAACATACCCCATACTTTGGCTTTAGTGCAGCACAAGTACTATAACTTTAAATTCTAAATAATAATAAAATTTGGGATAATATTTGTTATGTGAATAGTAATAGTAAAAGACGTAAATTTGATATTCGGTATCCGGCTAGATGCTTGCTTATTATCCGGTATCCAGCTGGATAGTAAATTTATGCCGGATAGGTCGGATACCGGATAGTGGCCGGATATCCGTTTCAAATGTACTAATATGAAAACAAGTATTTTTATCAGTCTGATGATTTTATGCAAATAAAGATTTTATTCTTAAACTTCTCCATCTTTCAGGTTTTATTTGGCACATACTGTGTTGAATATTAAATATGCAAGTATGAAGACGTCCGTATGTATTAACACTGTCATTTACAAAATTTATAATACATTAGTATGCTTTGTACCTACTTCTCTTTTTTTTTTAAGACAAACAAAGTTACAAGATTTGTCAATAGTGTTTTAAATGTTGAGGTGCCACGACAAACATATAGTTCGAACTAAATACATTTATACGCTGCCGTCATATTTTCCGGTAAGAATAGAAATAAACTTTATTGTGCACCAACTACAATTAAATTATCTATATATTAATACGTGAAGCGAAAACTTTGGATCCCTTTTTACGAAAATTGGGCCGACGGAGGAGTATGAAATTTCGCACACTTATAGTTTATACAGGGAAGAAGTGACGAATGCTAAAATTTTTGAACAATATTTGCTACAAAGTTAAAAAAAATGCAAAAACGGGTACATACAGCTGTATGTACCCGTTTTTGCATTCTTTTCATACACACTCATAGCTATGAGTGTCCAGTATGTATTTTGACCTGTCATAGTACAAAAGTCTATACAATGACAGGTCAAGTAATATTGGCCAATGAAATAAACCATGGTCGAAATTCGACCACCACGCGATCTCTAGTAAGGATAATTACAGAAACTACACCATATATTTCATAAGTTGATACACTGTTGACACACAATGTACTCTAATTTCTGAGTTAGGAGTTTTGACTGAGTAGGTAATGGAGATAACCAATACATGAAAGGCTCTCCAAACCGATGTAGTTGGAAAGGTTTTTAATGCACTGATGAGTATGTATATGCCAGTCATTGACAGCATATTTAGACAGTATCATGTCAAATACTAGTATTAAATGTCGTCAGCAGAATGGTACTTGACTAGCAGCAAAAACAGGAGATGGATTTTAATTATGTAATTTGAACTTCATGTTTATTGTGTCCTCTAGCAAATGCAAACTGACACGTATTTATTTAGATATGTGATTTTTTTAGACATTACATCATCTTTCTTTCTACATAAAACATAGCACCATTGTGTGAAAACCATTAGAACGAAATCAGTCGAGTAAACTGCGAAAATTCACCTTCCTGTGTTTCATTTAGCAGCTAGGTCTACCTCCTCTATGTAATTGAGGCCTATGAGGTACGCCCGTACCAGGAGGGAAGGTGATTTTTTTGAAAACGAGTAGGGCACACAAGATGGGAATAAAGTAAAGAGAGATGCTTTCGGATAGGAAAAAGAAATTGTTCTTTACAGAATGTGTAGAGCAGCTATTGTTATGGTTAATGAAAAAAAAAAAAAACTTCAATACCCAAACCTTACTTACTTACACATAAGTCCACATGGGGCAGTAAGTATATTATATGCTACGATAATCCGATGGACAAATATTAGGTTCACACGTAATCACCATTCACGGATCTTCATAAGTTTAATATTTAATTTTGTTGCACAGTGATTTTATAAGACGATGGACTTGGACTAAATGTAGTAATTTCAAATGATATGTGTTTAATGAATAGAGGCAACAACTAGTCAATTTTCGTTTGTAGGAAAATCTGTTGAATGTACACAGTGGTCTTAATGATATATGACGTAGTTTATGTTAAAAAGTCTATTTTGGTCTATAGAGAAAAATATATATTTAATTTTGCGACTTCAAATAAATTGATGAAGAATTGAAGAAGAAATTTCTGAGGATATCTTAGCGGGGCTAATATGCGGCTATTTTTTTTAAATTTTATTCTAGATTTCTAATTAGAAATCAAGAATAAATAATAGCTAAATTGAGTTCTGTAGCTACAGTAAAAGAGATTTCAACCTTTACCTCGTTTTTGTAACTCTAGTGTAATACTCTGCTATATACAGCACGAGCGTTACTGCGCACTGACCTCTTCTATGATTATGAAGATTGTAAATAAAATTGAACGCCTGAGAAATAGGTACAAACCACTATCCTTACTCGGATTGCTGAATGTAATTAGAAAGTGCAATGTAGTCATTAGGAGTAAGAGACCTTACGGAAGCTAGCCAAGGGTGATGGTTGCTAGATGGCTGCCTATTACCCTAGTAATCACTGACCTGAACCTAAACAAGGTCCTTAACACTCAAGGTTGATACCGCCTGCTGTTCAAGAGGCTATAAAATAGTGGTCCCTGAAAGCCCTAATGGACCTTTCTATTAGGGCTTTCAGGGACCACCATTTTATGTTATACCCGGGTCCCCTGCGTTAGACCCACTTGTGACGAAAAACGTGGTTTTATTTGGTTCGATTCCGACGTAGGTACGTATCACTTCATCTTTCGTAAGGTGTGAACCTGTGAACGACTATAACGGAAATAAAAAATTCCTTTCCCACAATTTGACAACTTAGTTAAATATAATTTTAAACAAATATTGAACCAGACTATTAAACAACGTTAGAATACAACACTATTTTGTAACTTCGTTTTGTAAATCTTTCACGGTAGGAACACAAATTGCGGCAATTCAAACTGCACTTGACCGATTTTTTGGCTTAGGTTGTTAGTCTTGAAAAAAGGTAATTAAATAAATTAGTCTACGTTCTTTAACATTGAGTTGTTTTTATGTCGCTGAAGCGTTGTGATATTAAGTCTCCCAGACGATAACTTATTATTAAACACATACCTATATAATAACTAGTTTCATCACTTGATTGAATTTATATTTCGCAACCCTTCTAATCAACATATTAATTCAAATCATCAGAATATAGATATTATGCTTGCTAAATACATATATTATTTTCTTATTTCATTAGATTTTTTTAAATATACCTACTCGTATAATGCAAGCAAGTAGATCTGCGTATTCTATTCAGTAGTAACTATTCAATAATCTGTGGTATTTATTGACAAGACTCAGTCTTTTTATAGTCGCAGTGAAATAAATATTTTCTTTAGACTCGTTGTGATTTGAAATTCGATGAAACGGAAGCATCACGATAAAGTTATTATGATAAAGTTCCTATAATCTTTGCCTTTGCGCCTGCGTACTGTATGTCAATGTCAACGTGGTGTAATTTTTGTGCATTTTTTCTCCATATTTCACTTATACTTAATTGATTCTTTACAAATTTACATTTAAATCCAACCTTAACCTATATTGAAAACGAAGTATTGTTTGTTTTGAAAGTTATGTACAGTTGTAACTGGACTTCAGGTTTGCTTACTGTTTATTATTATGGCCATTCTTTGTATATCTTAATCTGTTTTTCTGAAGTTGCACAGTTACACTTTTTATTTTTAGAGATGTGTAATGGTCCATGCATACTACGGAGTCATAGACCTCTTAGTACACATTACTCATAGTACATTAAAATTTGTTAATTACGTAATCTCAAAATTGTCACATTTGAAATTGTCAATTAATGAAAATGTTTATGCTATAACAACCATAGCATAAATCTCCCGTGATTGGGTGTGGGTGTGAGGGGGTCCCTCCAAATCTCACTAAATGTCACTAAAGGAAGAGGAAGGGTGCAAATTGAATTAAAAGGACGTTTTATGAAAACATTTAATTAAAAATCGGCTTACGTAACTTAGTACGTACGTTACGTAAGTTACCAGCCACACCCAGTAGAGATACATATAGCTATACATATTTCCAACGACTTTGCCAGAGCTGAAGCACAGTATAATGTATATACATATACTGTGGCTGAAGCTTTATATTTTTTAATAATAAGACAGAGTTCACTTTAAGAGCATTGTGTAGATATCTCTCTCCACTGCGGCCTTTGTTCTTTTTACTTTTTCAACTGTGCGTTTCAAAAAAAGCAAATTTATTATTATATTTTTAAATATTCAGTGTGGCAACGAGCTTCACAAAAAGTACGTATGTAACTACGAGTATGGAACATATAATATCGTTATGCTCGTATTTTGCGGATAAAAGGTGCAAGAACAACAAAAATGCCAGTGCGCACTTCTTTCTTTTAAGTAGTATCACTCTACACATAAATCTGAGATATCCTATACAAAATTGCAAAAAAAAAAACTAAAAACAAGATGTAATAAACTTTTGATTACCGCTGCGACGCGGCGGTAGAACAATAAACTGTAAAGTCAGAGGTCGCATGTTCGAAGTCCGCTCATGAATATATAAAGTTGAATAAAAATATTTGTAAAAATTCAATATGGCGGCAAGATTATCTTGAACATCCAGTTGATCGAATCAAAACTAGCTGTACCCGCGGCTTCACTCGCGTTATAATTATGTTACTGCAATAAAATCAATACAAATAAATAAAATTGATGTATCTGTTTGTAATATCAAAGTAATAGTTTTTATTTAAACTCATACAGTTATTTGCACGATACCTATGCCTAAAAATTCGTTTTTTAAGTTTCAATCTGTCTATCAGTCTGTCTGTCTGTTTGTTCCGGCTAATCTCCAGAAAGGGTGGACCGATTTTCATTGGCAGATAGCTGGTGTTATAAGGAGTAATTTAGGCTACTTTTATTTCGGGAAAAAATTAGGGTTCCGTGCAAAATATATAAATATGTACACGCGACCGAAGCCACGCGGGAACTGCTAGTATAAAATATAAATTATGTTATTTCTAGATCGTGTATCGTTTTATTGGTGAAAGAACTTAAAAAATTGGCTTAGTAGCTTCAGAGTTTATCGACAACAAACAAACCAATCATTCCTCTTTTCAATATTTAATTTTATGCTATAGATAAATATTCCATCAGCTGCATGTATTTATAAGTCTTATACTAGGTCTGCCTGTATCCGGTGCCAAGTTACGTATATGTGCATAATTTATCAAGAATTTACTTTGTTGCAACATAATATATATTTCTGTTGTTGTCGGTGTATTTTTTAAAAAAGCGTTTGCGTTTTTGTATGTAAATATGCAATCCGACATTGTTTACAAGTATACTCTTTTCTTATCTAACTATATTGAAGGATACTTTTACTAGTTATTATTGTTGTTATTCTTTCTTAACAAAGGGGTCATGCGTCGTTTGATCTCCTCTGCGCATCCACCACTACATACATCCCAAGATGTATAATCATACATCTTCGGGCATTGACGACGTCGCAACTTGCAATTTTAATGACTTCGGGCGACTTAGCTCGATCGACAATCATGTTCTTTGTCTTGCTGCGATTTATTTTCAGACCGAAGTCAAGGCTAACTTGTTCCACTTTGGTCTGCAGGGATTCGGTATTGTCGATCCTAGTTGCAAATAGGGTGGTGTCGTCCGCATAACGTAAAATGGAAATTTTATAGCCTCCTATAGTAATTCCGTCTGACCAATTCTCGAGTGCTATTCTCATTATGAGTTTCGTGTTGATGTTAAACAGCAATGGTGATAAGATGCAGCCTTGACGGATCCCGGCACTGAGATGAAAGCCATTGGACAACACGTCGTCTGTTCTCACCGATGTTGTTCCCTCTTCATACAGTCTCCTTAGAAGGTGAACAAGATGTTTGGGTGTGCCCATAGTCAGGAGAGTCTCCCAAGGCACTGGCACACCTTACAAGTATAACGTATTATTATTAGTCTCAAATATGTATGTCACCTGCATAGCAACGACCCTAATATAGTTTCCGTATACATTATTTACTTATAATATGTTTACTACTTAGTCATCGTAATTTCTGTTCAATGTGTGTATCGATGTTAGCTCACACACGTTTGATATTAAAGTTTAAATACTTACACAATGTACTAATACGAAGATTATTAAAAGAGTTTAGATACTGAACACGCCACCACAGTAGTTTCACTACATTGATGACTCCGACGTGATGCCAGTTCCGGACCCGGTTTCTGCCTGCCGACTGGTGTAACGAACGGCTTACCTTCTAGTGATACTGGGATTAGCACATGGCAGTGGTTTTCCACAAGCGGGTCTCACCACTGGGTTTCAAGAGGCTATATATTCTCGGTATTGCTAGTTTCTCTTACACCAGATGCGTTCGTTCAAGATGACAACTTGCAGGCAGAACATACCAGGGTTGGACGGCGCACCCCAGCAAGTACCAATTGATACATTATCAATTCAGGCGCGGTTGTCTGACTTTTGGCCGGCGTATCCCAGAGTTTGGTTTACGCACTTTGAAGCGGTGATGGCACCACAGAAGCAAGGCGATGACGCGCGCTACCAAGCTACAATGCCTCGATACGTTACATTCCTATATATAGAAAGTGAGAAAAACAAGATAGACGCTTTAGAAATGTGGTGCTGAAGAAGAATGCTTGGCATAACCTGGGTACAGTTCCGAACACATGTCTCTATCCTCCAAGAACTTGGTATCAAATAGCGTCTTTCTTCCATCGTCCAATGTCGTATTCTCACTTTCTTTGGACATATCACACGTTGAGAAGACGCATCTGTGGAACGACTTGTAGTACAGGGAAAAGTCGAAGGCACAAGAGCGCGCGGCAGGTCACCAATGCGTTTGACTGACTGAATCAAAACTGCACTTAATGGTCCCCTCCACGAATGTATAAGAAGAGCTATAGCTGTACGGGAGGAATGGCGACGATTGTTGTGAAGCTTGCCACCACCCTTGATGTGACGACCACGACCACTTTGCCAAGAGAGTGACGACGAAGAAGAAGAAGAAGAAGAGCTATCATAAAATTGTAAAACAATCAATATAAATAAATAAATAATATCTTGTTGTTTAATATGTTTTTTTTTACCCCGATGTCAATTTAACTGAAGAGGTTAATGTAAAAAAAATACGAGCCATGTGGAACTTTTAGTGTGGGTTTGAAGTTTCAAAACTACATACCACACTGTCCTAGTGTTTTAAATGAATTACCTATTTATGGACTAAGGCTGTATTGTTGTGAGAATTGAAAGATGGTTTGCTTGGTAAGGTCTTCAGGTTTTATTAGGTATGTACTATACTATTTTATACAATGGTACGTCTGCACTCCAACCCAGCTGAGAGACAAGTCGCTAGGGCGTTGACCGTTCTTACATATTATGTCACCACTTGACATTGACATTTAATATATTTTTTTAAGATGCGTTCCATTCCAAAGGCCGTCACGGATTTTACTACAAATGACAATTTATTTTATCATTTTTTGTAATAATATTATGATTTTTCTTTAAATCTTGTAAAGGTTAATGAGAATATGTAAATAATAAAGAATCGATAACATTTTCAAAAAACAATTTAAAAAAAAATAGGTCGAAAAAGCCAGTAAAACTGATAGGACTTTTTATTGATTTTTAAATTAAAACTAAAACTGCTCGATTTCTGTCCGCACAGTAAAAAAGTGCCTCACACGCTTTTTTGATCCGTTGAGTTTTATAGGTTTTTAATGTATATCATCAATAAAAGTAAATAAAATTGAAGTGTCTGTTTATAATGTCAAAGTAATAGTTTTTTTACTCATACAGTTATACCTGAAGATAAGTTTTTTGTCTGTCTGTCTGTTTGTACCGGCTAATCTACGTAACGGATGGACCGATTTCCACTGGACTTTCACTGGCAGATACCTGATGTTATAAGGAGTAACTTAGGCCACTTTTATTTTGGAAAAAGAATTAAGGTTCCTCGCAAAATATATAAATATGCACATGCGAGCGAAGCCGCGCTTGAACTGCTAGTACTAAAATAAAAAAGCTGAAGTTTTTTGTTGAGTAGGTTTGTGATTAGAATGGTTGTGGACCTTGTATATTGGGACAAAACTCTTTTCCCCAAGTGAATAAGGCTCATTTGAGGAAATTATGCCCATAGGTATACTTTGACGCACATAAGTGTTGTTCTCGAAAATTCAAATGATGTTACTAATACGTTTAAATACCTACATATATCCAAGATATACTGTAAAATCGCCCGAAACAAGAAAATATTAGTAAGCTGGTGTAAGGAGTTTTTTTTTTCAATTCTTGAAATTATACTCAGTCAAAGTCGCAAGTCAAATTACAATCAAGCAAGTATTCCTTATAGTCCAGTCAAAAGAGAACATTAACAGCTGAGTTGATATTTATTGACACAGCAATCGGCTTTTATGGAAATTGGAGTTTTAGGTTGAGATAATTTATTTTTATGGATAAAGTGAAGAATGTTGTCTTGCATGCATTTATTGTCAGGGTGTGAGGGACAGTCATGTTAATATTGAATAAAAGCCATTTTGAGCTACGGCTTGGAGTTCAGACCACGCATTTGCAGAGAATGTGATGTCATACTGACATCTGCCAATTATGTGACTTTTCCTTTAAGATATTAATATTACAGAGGTCATTTATAAATACCGAGAATGGCGTAGGACCTAAAATACTGCCTTGGGGCACGTCGTAGTTAATGAGCAATTTCTCACTCTGATAATTATTTATTTCATCGATTTGCGTACAATTATTTGGGTAACTATTAAATAGATTAGTTGGAAGTAGGTACTCTAACACCAAAATCTCTTATTTGAGTAAAATTGTGGAAACGGGTACCATGTCGAAGGCTTTCACAAGACCTAAAATATAGTCAACAATTTTTTTCAGTTAAGGTCATCACAAATTTTGTTTAATAAATTGTGTACTGCATTAGTAGTTGATTTATTTTATGAAAACCAAATTGCTATGGAGATATTAGGTTAAAATTTTCAAGATAATGAACTAGTATTTAATTTGTTACCTACGCAAATACCTTAGATAAGGCACTGAGAACAGCTAAAGGACGATGGTTATTTGGCAGGTTTCCATTACCACCCTTGAAGACAAGTTGTATGATTGAATTTTTAAAAGAAGTAGGATAAACTATGAAAGCAAAGGTTGAATATGTGACAAAGTGTAAGTACAAGGGTTCAAGCATATGGAGATACTGTTGCATCCAGTAGCTGCACCAACTCTGAGTGTGTTGTCAGTAGACACAATTCCTATGCCTAATGTGGTAACGGTGAATTATTTTAATTTTCATTTCACCCTTGGCTCCAACATCAGATCAGTGTAAGATTGACAACTTAAATAATTACGGTCTCAACTTGACAGTTTTGGTATTGTCATCCAAACTATATAGGTATCAATATACATTAATATACATTGATACCTATATAGTAGATTGATACATATAACATACAAAGTTTCATTTCGGTTAGACCATTAGAAGTAGGTTAAAATTGACTGCTAAGATTTATTGACATAGTTAGTTACAAGGGAAGCTAATAAAAGCGTGTTAAAAAGATTCAATGTTTTTAGTTACTCTTTGTGACAGGCATTTGACGCTCTCAATTAAAGGCATTTGATGCTCTCGATCAACGCCGCGAAATAGTGTGACAGACTACTTTGAATACAAACATTTATTTATGAGGGTTATATCAACAATTAACGATTTTAAATTAACAATATACTTTACTTTGATGATAGGTATAATTTCTTAACTTTCATGTTCAATTAATACCAAATTATGTCAGTAGGACAGAACTTTATAAAAATTCAAAGGAAAGTACAAAAGTTTCTTTTTTAAAGTTATTTATGAATAATATCTTGAATTAAATGTTTTTATGTACTTTATAAACTCTGTAACTGTATCTCTGTGTTTTTATTTGAATTTGGATCAGTCGAAATAGTCTTTCATAATTTAAAGTGTTGTGAATGTGAACTTTGTTAGCGTAATAATTACCTACTTTTTATTTTTAACCTAATTATATATATATACACAGATGTGTGTGTGTGTGTATGTATATGCAAATATATTGTGAAGTTATGTTTTCACTTGGGCTTGTGCTCCTATTTTTCTATCTATCTCTCTGTTCAAAAATGTCAATCATTGCAGTTGAATAAAGTTAGGGACGTGGTGGAGTAACTCCTGGAGTGTAGTTTTCTGTGATACGGCGATGTGATAAGTAAGTAATGAACATATCTGGGACATGCAGAGACACTGACTAGGAGTTTTCGAATCCATTGGATGCGTAATTAAATCTGTAAATGCTGCTATTGTTGGAATTATTACCATGTGGCAAAAGAGAAACCATTATCAATTTATTTTATAGTTGTAGAATTGAGACAACGGGTTCGTCAGACCTTCAAATGATTTTTATTGTATCTGTAGATGGAAATTTGGCTTAATCTATTGAAAGTTGGAGTTAAAAAACGTCGTTCCCGTTCCCGTCGGTAAATAATTAGAATTAAAATGAAAATAGGCAACGTATATATTTTTCCAAAAGCGCATTTCAAAGTTACATTTTACGAACTTACTGTCGATAAGAAAATAAACGAATGAACAGAGTATAATTAAATATTATGCAAATTGATGCGTTAATGAGATGTCTTGTATTTCATAAAATGACAACATCTAAAGACATGATCTGGCACATCAGGTTTTACTCGGTTCTAAAACTTCTTTTGTTATCATATCATTATTAATGAGTTTACAAAGACCCGATATACCTATACATAATTCGCAAGTGATGTTCACAGGTTTATCGATCGTAGTGTGTTGTTCGTATGTATGTGTACCCATTTCCATTTATTTATGTGCTATCCTAAAATATAGAGACTATTATTCGAGCAGTCATTGGTATCATTATATACAGGAGAAGCAACTAAAGTAAAAGCTCCTATAACGGTGGCAAATGGTGACATTTGCAAGTGAGAAAGAAAAATAAGCATTTCTTAGTATCATGACAAGAGTAAACAATTTTTTTTTCGGAAAAATCGAGATTATTTGTGTTCCTTCTGACATTTATTATTTAAAAACATATTAAATAAGTCAATTTACCCTATTATGGAGGCTTAGCGGGCTCTTTATAAGGAGGGTGAGAAAGAAACATTGATTGGGGTTCTGTATAGTGAAGCCTATCTTTCGTATCAAATAATATACATGCAAAAATTATAATGTTTAGTTCTTGTTTTCGTTCAGGTTTGAAGTGATCGGGTGAAACTGTAGTGCGCTCTTAGCTAACGAGTGAATTAGTATAAAACACCACCCAATTATGTATAATTATGTATCAACTGAATCTAGTATATTTAAAAAAACAATGTCTTAAAGACTAGTATAAGAACCGGACAAGTCGAGTATGACTCGCGCACCGAGAGGGTTCTGAAAGCAAATAAACTTGTACATAGATAGAACGTCTATCTCGGGAATCTACCACAAAAACTAGTTTTATGTGATATAACAACAAATTAACGACTTTTGGAATTTTTTCCTTTACTTGTGCTGTGAGACCTTACTTCTTACCAAATTTCATGATTATAGGTCAATGGAAAGTACCCTATAGGTTTTGGTTTACATGCGAAATGTTCAAATTTGTTAAAATCCAAAGCTTAATGGCCGTATCTTTTGATTGCGAAACATAGAAGCTTGATTCTTTTACAACTTCAAAGAACAACTGAAAATAAGGTACCACCAATACGAGCATGTTTCTGTTACGGTTGGCTATAGCAAACATGGGGACAGTTCGATAACAACTCAAGGTTTTGTTTAGCAAACTTAACTGACTTTTTACCATTTTAACTCACGGAGCTTCTCACCGTGCTTCTACCACCAACGGATGCTGGGATAGGATAGAATAATAGAAGGTGAGGGAATTCTAGGCTCTTTCTAAGCGCTCTGTCGTTACGACTTTGATCATAGTTGATCGAAGTGTTACGAGATCTTTTTTGATTGGAAAATATTGTACTGTAATGAACTGCCGGACTGGACTCGTAAGTACTGATTATACCTACTTCGACCACGTTATGCTACTATTCCGGGACTACAGTTATACATTGTAATAATGTACATGGAAACTCGCGTTTAATCGAGATTGTTCGTGTTTTATGTGAGTGACACTTGTCATAACAGACCAACACATTTGTAAAGATTATCGAGGTTTTAATAATACTACCTGGTATGAATCCTAATATTATAAATGCAAAAGTGAGTTTGTTTGTTTGGCAATTTTGCATACACATTGTCAAGGGTATTGTAAAAGAACATAGGTTGCCTTTCATCTAGAAAAAAGGTTCTGTGTGTGACGCGATGACGCGACTATAATTGAAGTGACACGATCACTAATAATAATTAATAATAACCAACCAACACTCCTTTCAGAGGAAGCCTTAAAAAGTAAATTTTTCGCAAGCAAGTTCGTCTGCGTCACATAAGAGAGAGAGATAAATTCCCCTGGTTTAGCAACATTTTTCATTGATGCTCCGCTTCTATTGATTGTAGCGTGATGTTATATAGCCTATAGCTTTCCTCGATAAATGGGCTATCCAACACTAAATTAATTTTTCAATTGGAACCAGTAGTTTCTGAGATTAGCGCGTACAAACAAACAAACTCTTCAGCTTTATAATATTAGTACCTATAGATAAGTACCATAAACTCCTCGTACCCCACGGTAAAGCATTTTTAATGTAAGAATCTACTTTTTCTTTTATTAATTATTATTTCTTTTGAAGGCATTAGTCTCAGGAAGGTTTATGTGACATCACACTATGACGTTACAAGTGGACCAGTGACTTGACCATACAAGATTAAATATGGAAGAATATACGGAAAAACTTAGTAAGCACTCAAAATAAATTATAGTTTAAAAAAACACTAAAGAGTGTTTTTTTTAAACTAAAATTTATTTTTTATTTATTTTTGTGTGGCAAAAAATTTGAATGTAGAAAAAAAATTAAATATGAAGAGATTGTGTTGTAAAAAAAGCGCAAGTTAATCGGAGACTTTAAAGTTGGCGGGACCTACGTTAAAATATGATGTTAAACATAGATATGTAATACCGGTCTTAGAACGTTAATGCACGTTATCCAAGAAATGAATGGAATAAATATATATTTTACAAAACAATACCAAGATTAATGCAAATTCATATTCATAAATTTGATTATACGTTTGTAATAACATTTAACATTTTTCACCTTTAGCCTGTTGAAGTATTTTCAGGGAGTTTAAGTAAAATTGTAACCATATGGTGTGAATTGCTAATCAGCAGTATGAGCGTAGATTTGTAGATCTGGCTACACATTTTTACTTATGTTTTTAAACACAAACAATATTTTATTACTATAAATGTGTCTTGTCTGAAAAAAAAAGGAAAGCTATGTATATGATCTTTCATTTTTATATAATATCCTTAACAATATTATAAACATTGTCCTGAACTAATGGCAGAGATCCACTTTTCAGTCCCGAGTAGGTGGCCTCGCTCGAGTGTCTACAAGTTGTTCAGTTTACATAGATAAAAGACTAACTTAGGTCCTAACTCGCCAATCAGAATGATCAAATCGTATAACGAACTTTCTCGATTGTTAGAGTTAGATATTTTTTTGTGATAAATTGCCGAAGTATCAGAAAAAAAATACAGATTTTCTTGGGTTCAACCTTGGTATGTATTTACTAGGTTTGAGCTCGAATCATCTGTATTGTTACCAAAATTTAAAAAAAGAAGATGGATTTATGTTACCTTCAGTGTTTAAATTAAAAAAAAAAAAAAAAAATTTGGTATGTATGTTGTAATTTTACAATTTTTTATCGTGTCACGATGTCGAGGGTCATCACCTTACCGAAGGTGAAGTGGTATGTCAGACTCAAACCGACTAAAACCACACGGTGTTCCGTCACAACGGAACTTCCGAGAACCCCTGAAGACTTTGGCCGTCTGATCAGCAGGCGACCACACCGTGCAGTACGGGAGGCCTTACCCCCCTCCAGATGAGAAAGACCTCCACTGTATCAGGCCTGCTTCTGCTAGGGTAACAGTCCCCGACCAGCCCGACCCGCTACCCCCAGGTCAGCGCTCATGGAGATCGGAGATCATTCTGCGCTCTCCAGCGCCTGGTGCGTCTTCTGCAGGATGGGAGAGTGCTTGTCTTCTCCCGTTCCTGTTCTGCCGCCTCTTTGGTCAACATAACCTCCTCCCAAAACGAGGCGGCGGAATCTCACTCTCACTTTGGACCATGGACAGAACCATGGTCTCTAGCGAGAGGCTACCCACACTAATAGCTGCCATGAGGTCGTACCACTGTTGTGTCCACGGTAAGTACTCCACTAAAGTGAGTGTGGTGGCACGCAGACTATGGCTCCTGGCCTATGCGACACAGGTACTTACCAAAGCAGCCGTGTCCGGTGAGCACCTGTGTCAACCGGTAGGAGTGCTTCTATGTCGCCCCTCCAGCCAATCCTCCATGATGGGTCTTTACGCCCCAATTGTGGCGTGCCCTATGTTGTAATCCAACTAATATTATAAATGTGAAAGTTTGGATGGATGGATGGATGGATGGATGGATGGATGGATGGATGGATGGATGGATGGATGGATGTTTGTTACTCTTTCACGCAAAAACCACTGAACCGATTGCGATGAAACTTGGTATGTAGATAGCTGGAGACCTGGATCAACGCATTGGCTACTTTTTATCCCGACATTCCCACGGGATCGGGACTTACGCGGGTAAAACCGCGGGGCGCTGCTACTTTTACCATAATTTAATTTAATGGCACAAGTTCTGTTTGTGTTACTTGTGGTTGCCTATAATCGAATAAGCACAAGGCATGTATTTGTAATTTCATTTCTTTTGTCATATTAGTTATGTGTATCCTATCCTAATCCAATCCTAATAAATAAGTAAATAAAATCTACACTCTGATTGCCGATTAACAAAGTGCACCATAAGCTTTAAATTTTACTTGACCTCCCCGAAAAAAAACCGTAATGCTTCAACAGGATAGATAGAATATGCTTCAACAGACTTAAAGTGGGACATATTCAATGTCAACACTTCAGTACAGTATACTAAAAACAACTTATTATAAGTGGTAAGCACTAGTGCTTTTAGACACCCGGTACAAAAGAGGTGTCACTTGAAAATTGCCATCAGTATATCCATTTCCAAGGAGATCTGGCTACTCTAGTCTCCAGCAAGAGACAATAGGTACCTATCGTTACAAGTAGCAACAAGTAATAGCGAAACACCGGGGTCATTTAGAGGGCGAAGAAACTTCCGTATTTGGGTGAGCCAAAGAGCAGAAATCTACAATAGCTATTAATCTATCTCCATAACCTGCAAAAAAAAAAATATTGTATATACGATCGTATAACGCGCTTGTTTTTTTTAGTTATTGTAAAATCAATTAGACTTGTCTCTGTAGTTGTTACAGACAGCTGTAGTCATATGTTTTAGGGTCGTATATCTAGTAATTGGACGTTAATGATATTACAATTTTTTTGAAAAATTCGTGATTTTTAATATGGAAATCATATTTTGAAACTGGGAAATTGGACTTGAAAATCGACGATGAAGCTAATATTTCGTAAGAGAGAAGACCGACACGAGTAAAATTGAATACCGAGGATGATGAAGTGTTCGGATTCATCAAAAAATGTCCACTTTTATAAAAAGCAAAATTATTGAAATCGTCAGAAAAGTAGATACGTTGTATAGCAATGTGCACATGTCACTGTCAGGAGAAGTATTTTCCGAAGATTTTTTTAATTGATGAATTTTTTTCAGGCTAACTCTACGGTTATTCAGTTTTGCATAATGCATCTAAATATGTCTAAATTTTTCTGTAATACGTAGTGTAAGTAAAATTGTAAAGTAAAGAAAAATTAAATTTTTAAAGTTATTTAATTCACTGAAAATGTCGTTAGTCATCGGTTCACTTTTGTGGAAAGTTATGCCTCTGACATCAACAGCTAACAGTGACGCACACAGGAATTGTAATATATACATCTAATGATAGCATCAACGCCATTCGGTATTTAATTTTCGGTATTTAAAACCGAAAGTTTGCTTGTTTGTAAAGAAATTGATGTCACAGAGGGCACGGCACAAGGGTCAGTCTTAGGACTCCTTCATTTCCTGTCATACGTAAATGACATGAGCAATTGCATCCAACACTGCACACGCTATCAGTTTGCAGACGATACATGCCTGGTAATGCTGATAGGGACCCACTAAAAGCTAGTAGCTAGTCAGCAGTCTGATCTAAACTCTTTATTGAGATGGTGCCATGATGCTGGCTTAGTACTAAACGCAAACAAGACAAAACTATTAATAATAAAATCACCATACATAAAAAACATACCTCCTAAAAGCATAATTGCACACAATCACAACTGTTTACATGACACGAACAACCTGACCTGCAATTGTCCTCAAATAGATGTGGTAGAATCACAAAAATATCTCGGACTGTAAATTGATAATAAATTTAGCTGGAGTATACATATTGAGCGTGGCTGTGACAAGTTAAGACAGTTTTTAACAAACATAATTATTTTAAAAAACCGCATACCTTTTAAAGTAAAACTTATGCTATACAACTCGCTAGTCGAATCACATATTCAGTACGGACTAAGTAGCTACGGTCGCAGTTACTAATCTTATCTAGACCAAATATATAAACAGCAATAAAAAATTTTGAAAAATATCGTATCAAAGAAAATTAAAAATCAATTTCAAAACGACGAACATTATTTAAACACTGTAATAGACTGCCTATTTATACACAAATTAAATATGTGCTTCTAAAAGAACAATTCTTTAAGTACAACTTAAAAGAAAATGAAATTCAACATCCTGTATACACACCTGTATACACGTGGGCGGTCGCTCGGAACCGGCTTTGCACGGTTCGCGCTAACAACACATCGTTGTGTCTAGTACCTCGATTAATAAATAAACTACCCTCCGATTTGCGAAACACAATTACTCCAAGTAATATTAGATATAAACTAAAGTCCCACTTTCTCCAGAACATGGAAAGCCCGTAGTTACCTGTAAAATGTCGTTACCAGCCTTATTTATTTAAAAAATATCACTACTTAGCTTAATGTTTACTACATAATGTAGACTACTTGTAGCATTGACTACAAACCTTAGTGGTTTACAAATGCTATGTATACAAAATTGGATTTTCTGTATTTTATTTGATAAATAAATGAAAAAAAGTTACAGGTATGCGACACTGACCTTCTCGCGTTCACGCTTACGAGTACACTTGGGAACTACTTGGTAATTTGTGACTTGGGCGTGAATGTATATTTATGCAAAGTATCTAATTATAGTTAGGTAGGTAGGCAATGGCCCGTTCAAGTTACAGGTATGCGACACTGACCTTCTCGCTCTCACGCTTACGAGTACACTTGGGAACTACTTGGTAATCTGTGACTTTAGCGTGAATGTATATTTATGCAAGGTATCTAATTATAGTTAGGTAGGTAAGTAGGCAATGGCCCGTTCAAGTTACAGGTATGCGACACTGACCTTCTCGCCTTCACGCTTACGACTACACTTGGGTGTGTTTGTATATTTATGTAAAGCATCAAATTAATAATAGCTAGCAAAAATACATTTTATGGCATATGTAATTTTTAAACTAAGGTCTCTCAGTGTTTATAGAATTTTGTAATTTTCTATGAATAAAGCAACTTCATTGTGTTTGATATATTTTAAAAATGTTAAAACATGTTTTACTAAATGTGTGTATAAAAATTGTATATAGACCACATACTTATTCTACCATAGGGAGAAGAGGTACACTTTTTCCCTAGAGCTATAGTGAATTTCTCAGTATTTAAAACTAGTCACATTTGTAGCCTGTAGTCCATGCAGACTTTATACCACAGTTCAGCATTTGTTAAAGTATAAGGCGTTGTTATGATTTCGTCGTCGTCGTCAAAAAAGATTTTTGTAAGTATTAGTGTTAATATTTCGCTTATTTATTTACGTCGAAGGGTCGGTGCTCGAAGTTGTTCAAGAATATGTCACCGTCGGCAGGATTTCCGGTTCGGTAGAAACAACTTACCGCAATGTCTCAAAACGATGGTCTTTGATCAGTGCGTCCTACCTGCTATGACCTACGGTGCCGAGACGTGGACACTAACGGTGGGGCTAGTCTACAAATTGAAAGTCGCGCAGCGGGCCATGGAGCGAGCTATGATTGGAGTCTCTTTAAAGGATAAAATTCGCAATGAGGTCATCCGAAAAGTTATCGAAATAGCTCGCAAAATAAGCACGCAGTGGCAATGTGCTGGCCACGTATACCGAAGGACCGATGGCCGTTGGAGCAAACGGGTCTTAGAGTGGAGATCAGGATTCGGTAAACTTTAGGTAGAATGCCCCCAGCCACATGGACTGAAGACTTGAGGAAGGTAGCTGGGAAAACTGGATGCGGAAGGCGGATGACAGTGGACTAGAATAGGCTAATTGATGATCAAATGTCCCTCTTCTCACATATACTTATTTAGATTTAGAAGTTCAGTTCTTCTCAATTCTCCCATTTACTACGTACGGACGTACTGAGATGCAGTGAATTATGTACTGATATTCCACTCTTTAGACAGCATAACTTTTTAATGTTTCTTTTTTATAAATTTCAATTTACTTAACCTTATAATTGTATACGTATATTCGTATATTCTTTATTGTACACAAAAATAACAATCTTATAAGTACAGGAAGGAAAATAGCATGTACAAAGGCGAGCTTAACCCATAGTTGAGTTTTGCTGCAACTTTAAGAACCATTTGGTCCCTCAGTCAATAACACACGTTGCAAAACGCCTCAGAAATCTCCTATCATAAAACCAAGATGTTAAAAACAATACTAGGTTTGTAAATTAACAGATACTTTTTGTTACTAAAATTAGTAGTCAGTGTAACTCTCAACTTATGCCGTCTTTTCATATTAACTAATAATAATAATAATAATAACTTCACACATCTCACACACGGCCGTCTGATCCCAAACTGCACTTTATAGTTACACCTGCGCCAAAATTAATAATATTGATGTTGGTGCTGTGGCACGCATTGCGAGGGACCTATGTCCAGCAGTAGACTATGATGGACTGATGGATTGATTGGTGTTTTCCTGCGATAAAGTTCCTTTTTGTTAAACTGCTACTCACCACAGCTAAAAAACGATGTTGTGAATTTCATAAGAATGTGAGGGCGAACATAAGAAATTTTCATTTTATTATTATATAGAAGAATAACATCAATTTAACACGTTTTAGTAGATAAGTAAGTTTTTTTTTAAATTTTAATGGCAATAGTTCTTCTAGTAATCACTACGGAATAGAAAAGGCATGTCTTCGTTAGTAAATCATGATGCAAGGACAATGCAAGTAAATAAAATCATTCTACCTACTCGTATTTCGACCATCGATTTATTTATAACCCAAAATTTTAAAATATTCTGACGGCTAGATGCCCATTTACAGGATTTTCAAATTATTTGATTAGGTACTAGAACAATATACTCCATTGTATTCATAGAACAGTTACTTAAGTATAATTATATCAAGTTTCTGTAATCAAGATGAAGTTGTAATATTGCCCATAAAGAGAACAATACACTTTAGGGGAATTACTGGTTTTCTTCGTAGCACATAAAATTACTTATTCGTACATTATATTTATGAAATCATATACGGTTTGTTAATGTGAGTCACTATTAAGTCCTATATCAATTATTTTGCAAAAACTTCCTTGGCGTAATATGTAAATTAAATGCGTAATCGAGTATCAAAAAAAAATTCTAGAAGATTTTGCAAGGCCCAATTCGATTTTCATGACAGAATAGGTTAGTGACCTGCGGGATATTACTTTTAAGAGTTGTTCTATCGAATCACTTGCTAGAGCTATCGAAATAAACATCTATCAGTCGTGCCTACAACTACTCCGACAACCCCTCGGTATTTTTGTTAACAGTGCAGCCCACAAAAGCCTATTTTCTGGGTAATCACTTTGTCTTAAATTCGACAATGAACATAGTAGTAATCCTGTTGTTACTGTACCTACCCATACCATCCCCTCAAATAACTGGACAACTCTTGAACTCTGCTGTGGCTACTAGTAAACCCCTTGAGTTTCAGCTCATGTTTCCTTTTGACGAGTCGGACAGATTGGGCTTGGTAACGGTGGTCTGATAATAAAGCCAGAAGATGGATAGTGGAATTCCTTTTTACTTTTTAATTGGGATCACCAATAAGCCGTATTTTTTTACTAAACTATAATTGTTAACATCCTATAACACAATATTAGGAATATTCAAACTCAATGAAAATCATTATATTAATAGGTAGGTGAAGAGAATTTTTTGTACCCCTTTTTAAGAAAATTTCGCGAACGTAGTAACGTGAATTTTGGAATATTTACAGTTTATACATAGAAGAAGTGCAGAAAGCGAAAATTTTTTTTCGTGGGAGAGCCATGCTTCGGCACGCATATGCTGGCTCGACCGGAGTAATACCACGGCCTGACAGAAAACCGGCAGTGAAGCAATGATTGCATTGCTTTTCGCCGCGTGAGTGACGTTACCGGAGGCCCTATCCCTTCCCTCTCCCTCCTCTCCCCCCTCTTCCCGCTCTTCCTCCCTCTCTCCCCTACTCCCACCTTAAAGGACGGCGGTAGTCATTTACCATCAGGTGACCCGTCTGCTCGTTTACCCATTATACCATAAAAAAAATGACTCTATCAAGTACTATTAATCCCTTTATCGTTTACCTACGTAAGATTCTGGTAATCTTAGAACATATACCTACAACAAAACTTTAATTCATACCTACTTTTGAAAAAGAAACCAAACGCTTCTTGGAAATATGATCTTGTACAAGAATTTGACCAAATGACCATAAAATGGCATTGCCACTACGTTGCATGTCATGTTTGACGTCAAACGAGTTGCCATTTTGCTCATGTGGTAGGAATGTACCACATACCATCACCACAACACACTACCATGACGTCATAAGAGTTCAATTTTTGTTCTGTTTTAAGCTGTTCACACCGCAAGATGTCAATCACACGAGGAACACGTAGAAAAAGAATGCTACTCCTAACCTACCTCCGCAAACAATAGTTTGCGATGAACGTTCTGGTGAAGATGTTAGCGCTGCCAGCTCATTAGCTGGCAGCGCTAACATCTCCACCAGAACGTTACCATTTTCATTGCCAAGGTTGAAGAGCATTTCTATTCTTTTCCTCGTAAAAATAAGTATAGACGATCAATTTAATAGGACGTTGATAAAGTCTTTATTACAAAACTAGCAATCCGCCCCGGCTTCGCACGGGTAGCAGAGACATCTTCAACAATTATCATCATATTTCAACCAATTTACACAAAACCTTAACAAATTATATACCTAAACCTTCCTCATGAGTCGCTCTATCTATTGGTGAAAACCGCATGAAAATCCGTTCAGTAGTTTTTTAGTTTATCGCGAACAGACAGACAGACAGACGCGGCGGGGGACTTTGTTTTATAATATGTAGTGATGAAATTTTCTATTTACTTTAAAAAAATAAAACTTTTTTGTCGTAGCAGTCGGTAATTTTGGTTTTCTTATTTCATCACCAAACTCAACATTCACTGTTAAGCTTAAAGAACTCTTGTTCAGGTACATCATGAAAAATAACTGCTTGAGACAATAGTGACTGAGAACTAGTTGGTGAAAAGTTCTAAATGTATCGCACAGCCAGCACCGAGCAAGGTATACTGTCCGCTTAAAAAGGATATATTATACTGAAAACTAGACTCCAGAAAAGTAAACTAAAAAGTCAAAAAAAAAACAAAAAGAAATGTCATTGTCAATAAAATGATAATGATATACGTCACAAGGTCACGGTGAGAGACGGAATTCCTTACAAAATAATGTACAAAAAAGTCAGGCAAAAATTAACGTAAATATAACCTTCATTCGTTTGGTTGGTGTGATGGTATTACAGCAATATTTTTGTCCATCCGATACTCTCAATTCCACGGATTGATTGTCCTGGACAAATTATCTGCACCGTACCGATGGCGCAATAACTTATAATCGCCGGTGCTACATAGATAGAACACGTATTGAGCAGTGGTACTGATGGTGCGAAGCCCTTATCTTGCCAGTAGCGTGACGTCAAATAGCTCTGTGATATATACGGGTGGATCAAGCGCGCGCGAACATTATTAGTGTAAAAGTGACCCGCGCAATTGCCCACGCGCCTCGCAGTTCGCGCCGTAGATCTTGAGTTGCGCACGTTAGTGTCCCTTTGATACTGCAATCTAACATTGCGTTACACCAGTGTCTTAGTGAATATTTGTGTTGGAGCATTGATTTGGCCGGTAAGTTTTAATATATTGTGTAAAAATATTTATAATTTAAATATATTCTAAAATTGCATTTTGTAGAGCTAGAGATAGAGTTAGACCCTTCATCCTTCCATTGTCCTAACAAAACTTTATTTAATAAACGTCTTTTTATTGTAGTTAAACATTTTTTCTACTACAATGTAGGCAGAATATTAAGTAACATTAAATGCAAAATCTTTTAAACAGTGAATGGTAATCCAATATTTGAATAATTAATAGGTTCATTAAAACTTAAATAAATATGAATTTAAATTTAAAAAAAAATGATATAGGTACATGAGTACAACCGTATAATTAATTAATAATAAGATAGCTCTGTCAGTTACTTTGTGAGCTATCAATATAATTTTTTTTTGAATATTTATGAATTTAAATGCCAATTTAATATGAAATGCAATAATTTTTTATATACAGTCCATTTCATCTGTATTAATAAATAATTAGGTACTTGCTATGATAATATGGACAAATAACTCTTCCATACATTACATAAAACTGAAAAAAGAAATTGTAGACAAAATACTAGTATAGTTTCTATAAATAAAAACATGGGCGCATCAACACCGTTCCTGAATCTGAAACTGAATTGTTTTCTTACTGTTTGGTTTATAACGTCATTTAAAGAATGGATAGCAAATTTTTGTTTATTCCATTAGAGCAAATATTTAACTAAGTTAACTAAGTCAAATTTTACTGCAAGTTTCATAATTTAAATGAATTTGTAGATATAATTCAATCTAAAACGACATGCACTATAAAACTTTATATTCCGGCAAAATTTGAATTTTGAAAATGCCAGCAAATTTATTCGACTGGTTTTTTGTAAATCATTTGCATTGCAATGAGACGACTCATTTATGTTTTATAATCTCGATCACCTCGGGGTGTGGTCTTGTGCCTTTTCGGTTAACCTTTGACACATTCGTCAATGAGTACATTTACTCTGGGTCATTACATAAGGTGCATTGTGGTAATTCCGACCTTCGGTAAAATTCGAATCTTCAAATTGTACTCGTTCGGTGCCTTTTAACGGCTAAAAGCAATCACTGTTTTAGAGGAGGATGATCTTATCACTCCCGTGTTTATTTAAAATATGTTTTAAGTCGATTCAACAATCGTCGGTTCAACATCAGTTAAAAAAAAAAACTAAAGGTTTTCCGTTAGTTATTTGAACGCGCTTATCTTAACTTGTAGCAAATCGTTTAAAACCAATCTCTATTTGAATATTAAAAACTAAAATTTAACGCCACTGAAATTGCGGGTTGCACATAACTTAAGTTCAAGAACAACATCGAATGTAGAAGAAACAAAAATGATAGCCAATTAAACACGTAGCCTCAAACCGCAATATAAATGCTAATCTTTTTGTAATGTGTATTTTTAGTTTTGATTTATTATTTGAGAGCTGAAGATAAAGAAAAAGTTAATTAACTGTAACTATAAACGTCTTTTCAAAACTCAACCCCGTTTTGAAAAACACAGATTGTTTTGTCGTTTATGGAAGACGTCTACTGAATCAGATAAATTAAAAAAAAATTGACGATTGAAAAATGGCGCGGCATCAGTAGACTGGCCACATTTGACTGCTACGTTTACGACACAAAAAGTTGTGTAATATGTCTCAAACTATATTTTATTATACATTTATAGTTTTATATAGTTTCCGATTACATTGTCAGCAAAATCTAAACAAACAATCAAAACTACACGTAAAAAAATTCACTTTGTAACGCAGAAGACAATGTTTGTTTATTTTCTGCATTAAAAAAAAAACTTGATTGGTCTCTTAATATCTTTATATAATGATGATACACTACCTATATATTCTTATATTATTTGTATATAAATAACGTCTGCATAAATATTTACTTTTAGTTTTTACTTAAAAGATGAGATTGCATTAAGTCCTCTCCACCCGCAACACAAACCGCAGGCATGCAGTTAATGAGTTTAAAAATTAGCTGCCGTAATTGATTTATTGGGCAATATTTACAAATAGTGTAATAAAATCGTAATTAACTTAAGAACAATTTTTACTATACAATACAAATACAAAATGTTTTATTTCTTCACCAAAAAATGTGTATAACAATATTCGTGATTGGAGCTTCCCTTTAAGCAAATAATGCCTGTAATAGGAGACTCCGCTCTTCCATAGCATGCTTGTTAAATAATTGGTACACGATTGTGTTCAATTGTTTTATTAATCAATTTTTTTTTTTAATAAATTTTATGAAGGTAGCTCTACGTATATAGATGGGTAATTAATGTGTGTTTGTGTGTGTGTGTGTGGGTGTGTGAGTGTCGGCGTGTAGATGTATGCTGTTATACTGCTTTATATTTGCATTATAATTAGGGATTGCAATCCGGCCGGATCCGGTGGGTACACACCATTCCGGCTGGATCCGGACGGAGCCCGCCCGAATTGGCATATCAAGGAATTTTTCTAGTTGGTGCCAAAATTAACTGGGTAAAAGAGTTTTAAAAGAGTTATTATACATTTTATAAAAAAAAAAATCCTTTTATTTCTTTATTTGAAATAAAAACAAACAGTTATACACATATCTTAATTATTAAGACAGGTTCAATTAGACAGACTATCAACTTTTTCTTCTCTGTTGCCAACCAACAATTAAAATCTAATTAGATATAATATGTACAAAAATTTAATTCGATAAATCTCAGTGTTCGTATTAGTAATATTATTTCCTACTATGTCAGTAAAAAAATCTTGTAATTGATTGATGACATTGTTACCTATATAAATAAACCAAGATTATTACACATTGCACCCGGCATGCCTTACAATGTCATTTTTTATATTGATTTTTTTGGGCTAGGAACTCTCTCGGGCGTCCCCTGAACACTCTACCAAAGTTTCAACACCATCTGATCAATTTTTTCGGAACGCATAGAGGAAAAACACACAAACATCGATTTTTATTTATATAGATAGATAACATTACTTAATACTATGTAAATAACATTAAATATTTATTTTAGGTTACACTATTACAAAATAATATAGCCAGCGGCTAAAAAGGCTCTTTCAACTTCCATACTTGTTGGTTGTGGACTCGCAGTTCTAATGTGGAGTAAGGTTGGGCACGTGTGGAGTGGAGTAGTGAGCACAAGTAACAATGCGCGAGAATCCTTCCAAAAATTGAAGTCATTTATTTTTTACCGGATCCGATGACCGGAACCTTTAAAATGGCACCAGATCCATTTGACGTTGGTTTTACGGATTGCAATCCCTAATTATAATACATTTTAGTAAATTCACAGAAAATACATATACAGGTGGAATTTTTATACGTGGAAATCTCAAAATCACGCAATTTATTCCAATTTTGTAAGATTATCCCGACCGATTTCTAGTCAGATTGGTTCCACATTTGTGTAAAAAAAAGAACACCAAAGAAAAAAGTACCAAATACAAAACTAAGATATTAGTGGCTTGAGCGTCCAGAACCGCTACATACGAGTATACATAATAATATATATTTTTTAGGCTGCTATACTGCTTTATATATATACCAGTACATATATATACATACTAAAATATAAGTCATTCGATCAGAGGATCGGTATTTCGATACTCTAAATACACAAAAAAAGCAAATACACAATACATGAAATACGCACAGAAATAAACATTCAATCTAATAATTAACCTCCTTTTAGAAGTCTGATAAATATAAAATGATACACGTCCTCAATATTTGTGCCACTGGGTAAAGGTAGACTTGAACTTGAAGCCAGTGTTTTGAAAGTAGGTGCTAGGGCGGGTTTGGTCGTGAAATATGAATGTGCGTGACGATGATTGCCTCATAATAATGCTTCGACATTGAGTCGAAACTTCTCATTCATTTTTCTTCAATGTTACAAATTAGCAAAAAATGTTACGAGGAATCTTGTCCGATATTATGAGGAAAATGACCTGAACATAAACTTGATCTCATTGTTTGTTTGTATTTACAATTATATCTTAGGTTTTAAAAAGGCTTTGTAGTAAACAAGTTATAAGTAATTCAGGAAGTAGTATAATAGAAACTTTACTTGTCCATGTAGATATACTAACTGGTCTGGTCTCAAGTGGTATCACGCAATTCGTACTTGCTAAGTAAAGAGTATTTATTAATTAAACGCAATAACAAAATTAAATACGGATTTGAACACACAGGGAATAGATATTAAATTAATTTATCCGTACTCAGAACCAAATGTGATAATAGAAATATCAAATTTAAGGTTCAAAATTATACAATAGACTTACAAAAAGAACTTGAAAAAGTCGGGTAAACGCTGACAGACTGCCACTATTTTTATTAACAATAATAATAAATTCTGTTTTAGGCATTCACAAATAAACGTATGTATTTTATTTGTTACACAAACAGTTTAAAAAACTTTAACCCTAAACATAAAAACGTTTAATTAGCTACCCAGAAGCCAGGTATAGATATAAGCCAGGCCACAGATAAGATAATAGTTACTTCGTAAGCCAGGCCTCTAATTAAGAAAGAATGATCTGAATTGAGAACTTTCTTCTTTTTGAGGTCGGTTAATAAACTACATACAGTATCGCACGTCAAAGAATTAAGTAAGTACTTATTGTAAATAAAATAAAGTCTTTAACCCCAAGTATGTCATTAACAGATAAGCAGAATTTAATGCCACATCAACGTCAGTTTTCAATTGTAATTGCTTCAGGCCACGTAAGGTATTTCTGATACCTACCAATACTAATGATGAATTTGGAATACTTAAAACTTATGAAGATATAGAAGATGTGCAGAAAGTAAATTTTTCAAGCAACATGTGTTGTGTTACAAATTTAAAAATTATGTGAAAACGGTCACGGTATACAGGCATGGGATTGTCCATTACTCACGTGAGACTCGAAGGGGGGGAGGGGGTTCGGCAAAAGTCACAAAATATCACAAGGGGGAGGGGAGGTGTAGTGAGTTATCACGTGTATTAATTATTTTGTATAACGCGCTATAATACCTGTATTTAACGATAATATTCTGAATTTTTTAAATGTATTTGGAAATAAAAAAATCACGTGATTTTGCCCAGCGGGGGTGGGGTTAGTCTAAAACCTCACCATGTATCACCAGGGGTGAGGGGGGTTAAAGAGTTGCTAAAAAAACATTACGTGATAATGGAAGGCCCCTATCATGACAGTGACAGTTCATCACAAGACAAAGATATACTGACCAATGAAATAAACCAAAAAAAAAACAATGAATGGTCGAAATTCAACCTAAAACAATAATAATAAGTAAATAGCCGCATTGAAATAAAGCATTATCAGTGTGTTATTTGTCGTCAAAAGCAATGGGAATGGGCGCACTATTAAGACGTATACGAGACGGTAACAGCCTATCATCAGACTGACCGTGAGTTTTGTTTGCTTGGTACCTAGTCAGAAGGAATTCGTAAACGTTCGTTAGTAAATTATTCATCACTGAAAAAATCCTTTGCTATTCTATAAATTGTAAACAGGACGGTTTACGTCTGTTATTGACACTGAACGGATTGAACAATGTGTCTGACATAGAAATTGAGTACACGACCTTGCAATTAACAATATGTTATTAGACTAGCCACACAGTCGTAATAAAAGCCATTTACCAACACGTCGACTGATGTGTTTTTAGATATTTGTTACACTTAGATATTTATTCTGAGTCTGCGTACATGTTATGTTATTTTCCTATATGACTCGAGACATTTTAATACAAAAGAAGGCGGTAAAAATGGAAAATTTTCTAAACGTACGCTCATTCACATAATATACTTCCTACCTAAAAGGTATCGTCATAGTTAAAAGGCTGACAAAATCGTAGGTAGTTACAGTGTTTATAATCTATCCCTTTTTGCTTTTGCTTTTGTATAGTAATGCCGTAAATTTTCTTTGAAAATTCAACGAAATTTTACAATCCGTAAGCAAAACCAATCGTTTTTGTTTATTGGAACTCGGTATAAGCAAGTATCCGGCCGGATACCAGATATTAAATTTAAGTATCTACTTTATTGAGACTTGCCATGCCGATAGAATTGCCATATTGTCAAACGGCATTAAAATTTATATAAAAAAAGGTATTTGACTCGCAAGATATTTTTAGAAAGCCCAATAGAATCGTCTTTCGAGCTCTTTCAGCTTCAACAACACGTCATAGTTTGTCTTAAATCGTGCGTCGCGTAGTTAGACAGACTTAAGGAGTTGAGTCAAATCGACCGATATATATTCGGCCACACAGATATCCGTTTCATGTCTAATGCTACAAAGGTTGGTACTGCTTTGTTGCTCTACAAATGTTGAATGGGAGCTGACTCTAACAGGGCCATGTCCAATTCTTGGTTTCTATGTGAAAGTTTCACACGTGTGATTTTCTTTGTACTTGTCATTATTCATCGGTTACGGCTCTTCAAACTCCTCTTAAGACCTATTGACGCAGTCGTGTCTAGTGAAGTACATTTTGCGTCGTATAATATATACTATTTACATATTACTTTAGGTATAATTTTCTTATGACAAGTATTGAGCAAATATAAAAGTATTTACTAAGTCCTCGCTTTATCGATTACAAAACAATAGTCATTAAACAATAACATCAAAACGATTTTTTTTGCTGCAATTACCAATGTGGTTATATACATACGATAAAAAAACATTATTAAGATTTGGTTCGGTACTATTTTAAACTATTATAAACATCTAACTTCAAGGCGACTGAATTGAAAACTCATTTTTGAAACGGTGCTTTTTTTAACTAATGAAGTATATAAAAAAGACAAGACACAAGAAGCCAAAATGATTTCATTTTTAAAAAAAAAAGGTTGTTCGTTACTAAACAAACATTTAAGTAAAAAAAGTTAAACCGACTTCAAAAAGCACTTAAAAAAGACTGCAATACATGTGACACTATAAAGGCACCAGGTACCCACTGGTCTGTTTGACGTGGGTGCCAAGCCTTAGGTTATATTAGCTACGACCTAGGTCTACCGCGGCCGCTGCGAGGGGCTTTAAACGTGCAGACGTCGTTGACGCACGTCTCAAATGGTATTGAATTTTGAAAGTTTTATTACGTCGGTGATAAATTTGCATAATTTGACTATTGCATATAAGACTTTTAGTTTGTCTAGCAACTTGCTGCACTTGATAGAATAAATTATAAAAAAGGTACATACAGCCGAACGTAGAACCTCCTCCTTTTTTGTAGTCGGCTAATAACCATATCAACAATACTTTAAAAGTCAATCTTGTTTAATTTCTGAAAAAGAGTTTTTTTTTAAATGGTCTGAAGATGATATAAATATCGGTGAATATACATAAAAAAATACATACAGTCGAACATAGAACCTCCTCCTTTTTTCAAGTCAGTTAAAAGTATGTACTTATTACTGTATTGTAATGGCAAAGTTATAAATTATTTTCTATTTTATTTATAAGTTACATGATTTACGCAACATCTGAAGTTTATATTTCTGTTGTGGATTAATTAACATTGACCTTATATTTTAATGTCCATACTTGCAAAATGTAATCCTTTTTCAAATCCACTACGAAGATTACTCAATTAGCGGATACCTTATTCGTGTAGCGAACGGTTTTGGACAGTAATGGCCGATTTTGCTTTAAAATGTCAGTGTCATCATTTAATTATTGTTTTTAACATTATGTAAAGTCCGTTATAATTTATATGCATACAACTGTTATGTATGTAATACAGGGTAGTAAATAAATTACTGGTGTAGACCGCCATTGTATATATATATATATATATATATACTAGCAACCCGCCCCGGCTTCGCACAGGAACAAATTATACACCTAAACCTTCCTCATGAATCACTATCTAATAGTGAAAAGCGCATGAAGATTCGTTCAGTAGTTTTTCAGTTTATCGCGAACAGCCAGACAGACAGACTCCGTGGGGGACTTTGTTTTATAATATGTAGTGATATATGTAACATCCCCTTCACAGAGCAGTCTCGTAATAAACGCGGATACGTAAACATTGTTTCACTCAATGCTCCCACGCAGCCACCTACAAACCAACAACAAACATAAATAAATTCGATAAAAGTTATATTAATATTATGTACTTATGTTTATGCTTCAAAAAGAAACTGAACAAGATTGGAAGTATGTTTTTAAATTTACTAAAAAAGAAAAATAACATCTTTAAAACGAAGATCGAAAACTATTTGAATATCTGCCTATTAAAATAAGTCGACCAGTCGCTTGCAAACGACTTTCGTAATTCGATTTATCGCTGGAGATGAGTTCCTTGACATTAAAGAAAAAGATGCATTGTTATATAATAAATCAAAAGTGATAATAATAACATAAATTACAGTCAGAAATTACCCATCACAAACTTGCGGTTTATCAACCTCAAATTTATAGCGTAATGAGAGGACCTGTGCTGCTCTACAGCACTGTGTTATCAATACTCAATATACAAATAAATAAAATGGAAGTGTATGTTTAAAATATCACAATAATAACTTTTTTAAGCTTTTTTAAGTTATTTGCACGATACCTAAACCTAAAAAACAGTTTTTAAAACTTTTGTCGGTCTATCTGTCTGTTTGTTCCGGTTAATCTCCGGAACGGGTGGACCGATTTCCACGGGACTTTCACTGACAAATCACTGGTGTTATAAGGAGTAACTTAGGCAACTTTTTATTTTGGAAAAAGAATTAGGGTTCCGCGCAACATATTTAAATATGAGCACGCGAGCAAAGCCGCGCGGGAACTGCTATTTGATAATATAATTTAAAAATAACATTCATTCATTCATTCATTCATTGATTGTAACCTAACCTAACTTGAATACCGGGGATGAAAAATTATGAACATGATTAAGATTGATAATTATCTTCTAATTTTCGCTTATTAAAATTCAAGTTTAATGTTACACACCTAACGTCCCTTCAACTCAGCCAATTTAAGTGGGTAAAAGCTCAAATGAAAGAGCTCGTTCTAGCAGCGCTCGAGCCAGCTATTCTTGTAGTTCTTATATCAAAAAGAACCGCGTACCTCCATTAGAACCTGAGATGTAGAGAAAGAAAGCTACAAAAACATAAAAGGGAGGAAATCGCGTTTGAGTTAAAGCTGAATTGAACTTGAAAATAGTGAAAGTTAGGTGATTTCCAAATCTGTGCATTTCCTTTCATTAAAAAAATAAGCAAGTCCGTGGGATAGAAAGGCTGGAGGGACGAGACGAGACGGATCAGATTGACAACAAAGGCAAAACAGAACTCCCTCACAGAACTCCCTCACTAAACAATGCAGGCACAGTTCCCGGACATGAGCTTAAATGCTTAACCGAAAGCAGCAAAATGAAATTTGTTACCATACTTGTTGCCGAGGCTGTCTCATAGTACATAATATGCATTCAAGTATGTTTGAAGACTTTTGTCACTAACTTTAAAACATGATTCGGTTTGATTCAGCTCACTTTCGTATATTAATATGGCAATGTCGGGCCTTGTTTGTCACTGACATCAAGTGAAAGATAATGCAATAGTGAGAGTTTGGACACAAAGTGTGTCATGTTTGTATCATCATCATTGCCTACATATACATATGATTAGGTTCAAATGTTGAATGTGGCATTTACCGATACTCGTTCCTGTGGTGTATTAAAGTAACAAAGAATCGAAAAGAGTTTTAATACTATTGGTAAAAAATATATGTGCGGGAATTATTTTGCATCCTAAACTCACTTACGAAAGAAATAAATAGAAATAGCCATGGTATCCATAGGTACATTGCCATCAAAAGCGGACGTTAGAGTATTATTCAGAACATTCGTCTAGTATCCGTCTTCATTTGTTTTGAAAAAGTCGTGTTTGGAATCTACAAACGAACGACTATTATAAACCAAAATTTAATTACGATACCTAATTGAACTTACATATCGTTTCGTACATTAGAGTTAATGTCTGATAATGACTTTGAAACGTAGCATACATCTTCATCAGTACAAGGCAGCAACGTTGGCAACGAACCGACGGAATGTTACGAAATGCCAATTTAGTTCGTGTTACGCTCGTGGTTAAGCTATTATAAGTATCTACAATTCCATACATATAATACTTGTGATGTTTTAAACGTTTAATATGCAATTCTAACCTTGGTAGGAAGAAATCAAACTTAAGTATATATAAATGGAGTAAAAACTTAAGTAATTACCTACATATTTTACAGGTTATTTTTGATGGCGACCCTGTCCCAGTCAGTGAAAAAGTAAAAAATCTGGGAATCTTTATTGACCCTGAATTATCTTGGGGCCCACAACTGCTGGAAGTAAGCCGTAAAATGTTTGCATATGCGGAATCATTGAGAAGGCTACGCAAATTTCTTCCTACTATCACCAAAATTGCACTTGCAAACTCGCTACTACTCCCAATACTTGATTACGCAGACGTCAGCTATCCAGATCTCACCGAGGCCCAATTAGACAAACTCGAGCGACTTCAAAATTTGTGTATAAGATTTATATTTGGTTTACGCAAGTATGACCACGTCTCAGAATTTCGTCAAAAGCTTGAGTGGTTACTCATACGCCTTCGCCGGAATGCTCATATCCTTTCTTTATTATATAATATATTGTTTAACCCTTCCACACCTTTCTATCTTAAGGGACGCTTTGAGTTCCTTTATGACACACATTCGAGATTTTTAAGGTCATCAGAAAACTTAAAGTTAAAAATGCATTCCACATCGTTCCTCGACATATCTTTTACCGTTATTGCAACAAGGTTGTGGAATGCACTACCTATCGAAATAAGAAAAACTCAGACAGTAAACGCCTTCAAAGCAATGGTGAAAAGTCACTACCTAAACTAATAGCTCCATCAAGAGGTATACTGAAATCATCTGTCACTTTTATCGTTATAATGTTTATTTCTTGAATATTGCTATGTTGTATTCTCTCAGTATTTAATTATTCATGCTATTGCTTCGGTATATATGAAAATATATGTATTTATAGATATATATTTGTATATTTATATATGTATATTGTATGCTTATGTATAAGACCAGGTATATGTTTGTATATATGTATGTGTATATTTGTAGTACACCAACAGCTACCACTTAATTCAATCACTAAGTCCATCCTAAGGTTGTCTGGTAGAGATCGCTTTTAGCGATAAGACCGCCCATTGTACCTATCAATAATATTAATATTAAGATCAATTATTGTAGTTCAATGTTCAATGTATTTTTTTTGTGTGGGTAGTTGAAAGGTCAACAAAAATTTTAACAGCTCTGATTAATTAACAAGAATAAAAATACAATAATTATAATTTTATATATTTTAAATGATCAAAACAAGTTGGTAGCAATAAATACCTGCCAGTTTTGTGTTATTTCCAACATTAAATAACTAGAAACAGAAACACATCACAAAGAAGTAACACCTGCCCATGATGAAAAATATTCAGGAGATCCAGGAATGTTTTGAGAAGAGGATGGCAAGCTTTGAAGCAGACCTGCTAAAGAAATCTTCCAACTCTACTAGTCTGGCTGGCCTTGCTGAGGAGTTCGCTTCTTTCAAGATTCTCATTCTTGAGACTTTGAAATCCTTCCAAAGTCAGATGGAGTATATTGCGCGTGAGGTGGATCATATGGAGACTCGCAGCCGCCGCAAGATTCTACTACTTCATGGTGTTGAAGAGAACAAAGAGGAGAACACATCTCAGGTAGTGGTGGAGGTCGCCAAGAAGAGACTGAAGTGCGACTCCTTTTCTTCTGATGACATTAGCCGCTGTCAAAGGATGGGTCGACAATCATCAGGTGAGAAGCCAAGACCCATTCTTGTAAAATTTCAAACAGTAGCAGTGCGGGACAGGGTCTGGACAGCTAAGACCAAATTAAAAGGCACTGGTGTGACCCTCTCAGAGTTCTTGACCCGGTCGCGACACGCTGCGTTCATGGCAGCACGCGAGGAATACGGGATCACGAAATGTTGGACCAGAGAAGGTTCTGTGTTTGTTTTGGGTCCCGATGGCTCGCGCTATCGTATAACTTGTCTGTCCGATCTCAATAAAATCAAGGCGGTGGATATCGAGAAGCCGACTGCAACCAAAAATCCTGCTTCCAAACCAAGACGAGCAGCTGCTGGGTCTAAGAAATAAGTGGCTATTGTTTACATTGCTTAACTGCATTGTCGAGGTGATTTGTAGTGAATTCGGTTCAATGTATGTCTATATTCTAATGTTATCACTTTCTTACTGTTATCTAAAACTGTTTTACTATTTTTATTATTTATATTCATACTGTTTTAATATCTACCTCACTTATATACGATCTTAGTTTTGTCAAAAACCGAATTTATTACATATTGTTAAAAATGTCAAAGTCACGTTCCAGACTTGTTTGAAAATCCTTCTATTTATTTAGCATTTGTTATCGTGCTTTGGAACATAGGCTTTTGGCAGGTATTTTACCCAGACACTTGTGATGTTCTATTGTAATTATGTTATTTAAAAGTTATATACTTTCTTCCATCCTTTCTATTATTATTATAATTTTGTTATTGCTTAACACAACTGGCGGGTGGATTAAAACGAATATTAATTAATATATTGCTTTAGAGTTATATTTTAAGTAATTTACATTTCTTTTTATTTATTTTTTATAAATTGCATAGTTTATTATTTATTTATTTATTATATAAATCTAATACTCATATTGTGATGTCTATGTTAGACAGTAGTGATAATGATAGTTTTTACTCTGCAAATAGCCTTAATGACAGTTTCGTTAGCCTACCCTCGCTCCAAGAAAATCTCCAGTATCAATTCTCTGATGCTCCAAGGAGTTTCAATGTTATCCATATTAACGCCCAGAGTATTCCTGCTCATTTCCCTGATATGCTGGCTACCTTTGACTGTAGGAACATACATGCTATTTTAGTTTCCGAGACATGGTTAAAACCCTGTTTACCATCCGTATCATATACTCTCCCAGGTTTCCAACTTATAAGAAACGATCGCGCCGTTGGTGGTGGGGGTGGTGTCGGTATATATTTACGAGCTCACCTTCCCTTTACTATTGTAAGTATCTCTTCACAACCACCACCATCAAACGCGGGGGAGCATCTGTTTTTGGAAGTGGAACTAAATCGCACAAAAGTTTTACTCGGTGTTTACTATTCGCCTTCGTTGCGTACTAACTTCTTTTCTTCTTTTGAAAATATTTTAGAAACTTTAACTCCTTCTTATAGTCATACAATTGTAATCGGCGACTTCAATACTTGCTTATTAAAAAATGACTGTCGTTCCTCTTCGCTGCGCAGTGTAGTAGAAAGCAGTAATCTATCTCTTTTAGCACTAGATGCAACGCATCATTTTCCAAACTGCACTCCTTCTCTTCTTGACCTTATTCTTGTCTCTTCTGCTGATCATGTCATCAAACATGGTCAATATCCAGCTGATGCATTTTCTTATCATGATTTGGTATTTCTATCTTACGCTATCCGCCCACCCAAGGCAAAGTCGAGAATTCTTGTGCAACGCAACTTCAGTAGAATGGATACTGTCAAACTTAGAGAGGATGCCGGTAATATTAATTGGTCAGCTCTATTAAACTCGGAGTGTGTTAATGAGAAAGTTCAAATTTTCTCTGAAAATTTGTTACGGCTTTATGACTTGCATGCGCCCTTGCGATGTACTAAAATAAAGCATTTACCGGCTCCATGGCTTACCGACGACATACGGCAGATTATGACGAAAAAATCTGCAGCAAAAAATAAATACAAGTGTCGACCCACGGACAATAACTGGGAAAAATATGTTTCCCTGAGAAATCACTGCAATAAGATGTGTAGAAATGCTCAACGCCAACATATCCACTCATCCGTTGAAAACGGAGATCCAGCCAAAGTCTGGAAATTTCTGAGAACATTGGGAGTTGGAAAGTCGCGCCAAGACTCTATTCCTAAAAATATTGATATCGATTCACTTAATAAACATTTCTCTACTTCGTCTAACTTTAATGAGACAATTAAAGCTAATACTCTTAGATATATCTCTTCTACACCAGCTCCCAACTATTCATCTTTCGTCTTTGATCAGCTGTCTGCTTGTGATGTTAAGAAGACTATATTAGCAATCTCGTCAAATGCAGTAGGAAGCGACTGTATTAGTCGAAATATGATTCTCCCTATCCTTGACGAAATCCTTCCTATCCTTTGCAATATTTTAAATCACTCTCTGTCAAGTGGTGTCTTTCCAACTGCGTGGAAAGATGCACAACTTATTCCTCTACCTAAAAAAGTAAAACCCTCATCTTTTTTTGATTACCGTCCAATTTCTATTTTACCTTTTCTATCCAAAGTCCTCGAACGTCTTATCCATTCTCAATTAAGTAACTTTCTCTCTAAACATTCTTTACTGAACCCTTTCCAATCTGGCTTTCGTCCTGGTCACAGCACGACTTCTGCATTAGTTCACATTATGGACGATATCAGACTAGGCATGGATAGTGGAAATATTACAGTACTTACCTTACTTGATTTTAGCAACGCATTCAATACTGTAGATTTTCACATCCTGCTTGGTATACTACAGTCTCTTAACATATCTCCAAGGACAATTGATTGGTTTCATAGTTACCTGTCTGGTCGCCGACAGCGTATACGCATTGAAGACTCAGTGTCTTCTTGGTGCAGTATTTCTGCTGGTGTACCGCAGGGTGGCGTTTTATCTCCCTTACTCTTCGCTGTTTTTATAAACTCCATCTCTAAACAATTACGTTCGTACTACCATCTTTATGCAGATGATCTACAGATATACACACAAGCTCCGCTGAACATGTTATCGCAAGCAATTAACATAGTCAATGCTGACCTGTCGCACATTGGTGAATGGAGTCATAATTACGGACTCAAAGTTAATCCTTTAAAAACTCAGGTATGTGTTATTGGCAGCCCTGGGTTAGTTTCAAGAATTGACTGGTCTCAACTGCCCCAAATTCAATTTAATGGCACCACATTAAAAATCAGCACTAGTGTCAAAAACTTGGGTATTTACATGGATAGTACCTTATCTTGGGGACCACAGCTGCAAGAAGTCAGTCGTAAAGTCTTCGCTTCAGCAGGGTCCTTGCGAAGGTTACGTAATTTTCTTCCGACTGCCACTAAGGTTGCACTTGCACAAGCACTTCTTCTTCCAATTCTCGACTATGCCGATGTCAGCTATCTGAATCTCACTGAAGCACAACTTGATAAGCTTGAGCGACTTCAAAATTTCTGTATAAGATTCATATTTGGGCTACGAAAATATGATCACGTTTCTGAATTCCGTCAAAAGCTTAAGTGGCTTCCAATTCGTTTTCGCCGGAATACTCACATACTCAGTTTCCTTTACAATATCTTATTTAATCCTAAGGCCCCTTTTTATCTCAAAGAACGGTTCAAATTCCTTCACAATACACATGAAAAATCTCTGAGGTCATCAGAGGATTTGAGACTGGAGATGCCACTACATTCCACAAAATTTTACGACAAGTCCTTTACTGTTGAAGCTGTACGCTTGTGGAATGCGTTGCCAGTCACCATTAGGCGAGCGCAGTCAATAACAATTTTTAAGAAAATGGTTTATGAATATTATTTGTCACATTAGTTTAATCAGTTCCGTATTGAAGTATGTTGTATATAGATGAAAATATGTATAAATGTATGTATGTATGTTATATGATAGACTTAGGTATATATATTATATATTTATGTATGTTTTGTATTAGTATGCATAAGCAGACTAAATATGCAGGATATCTGTATATTTTTATATTGATTAAGTTATAGTAATTATAGTTCTTAATAAAAAATTGAAATGCACCTCCAACTACAACTGTCTCTTCGAAACAAATTGATCCATCCTAAGGTTGCCTGGAAGAGATTGCATTTTGCAATAAGGCCGCCCTTTGTACATAATCTTTATGACAAATGTATGTATGATAATTATACTGTAAGACTGGTGTACAAATAAAGTGTAATCTATCTATCTATCTATGGTGAACAATAAAGAATATTCTTTTCTATTCTATTCTACATATGAATACGAATATGTAGATACTTTTAAACTAAATTGAATCAAATTTTAACAGAATTTGAATAAATTTACCTAGTTTGTTTCATGCACTTCGGTATAATTTAATAGTAGTCGGTAGTCAACGATGGTAATCTTTAAGCCCGAAATACGATATCCCAAATATAATATCCCGTATAGTAGTCACGGGAGTTGAGTGCAAAGTTCAGGAGTGCGCCACACTCTAGGGGTCACATACCGGGATCCCGGATTTTGAAAATATCGTGATCAAGCGCTTAAAATACCAGTATTCATTTAACAAAAACCGGGATTCTCGATATTTTCGGAATTAAGAAAAAATAATAGTCCAACGAGTTAGATTAATAATTGTAATAAATTGTAAATAAATTTGTAGATAATTTTTCAAGTTTAAACTAAATGAAAACCGCGTGTAATTTTATTAATACACCTGAAACATTTGCGTGAAACGGTTAGAAGTTACGATGAGTAACTTTACAAATTCGTAGGACGATAGCGGTAGCGACTAGCGTGGCATGGACGTGTAGCTTTTTACTGGGTAATCCGATTTCGGAATAATTTTTCTATTCGATTCTTCAAAAGTTGGTCTCAAAAAATGAAATCATTTTAACAAAAAGAAAATCAGATGAAAGAATTTTACTTAGATTAATTATTACTTAAAATGAAATGATAATAATGAATACATACGATTAAAAGAAACTCATACTTAAAAAAATTGATGGCTTTACTGAGAAAATTAAATTGGAAGTTTCTCATTAAATTAGATACATATATCTGTTAGGTATGAGATTGAGAGTAGTATAGAGATCAACAAAATTTTGGTGATTTTTTTTAATGGTCCAATAACTGAGGACTGGAGAACATACTACATGAAATCATTTACTTTTATTTTGTTATGCTTATTAGAAATGAATTTAATATTTTTTTCGTTAAAGTTGGTTTGAATTTCTTAATATTTAATCCCGTTTAAACTAATAGAGGGTACTGTAGATATTCGCCTGCTTTTGTATAGTTAATAATTACTGTGGTAATTGACTAAGACTAGATTAAAAAAGATTTTGATAGTAAGTAAATGCATATATGTTTTTGTTGATGACTATTTTGATTTTGATAGAACTCAGAAAACTTTAATATTAATATGAAACATTTGAAACTTTATAAAACTATTTTCATTAAAAAAATGTTTTTATCTAGAAAATTATCTCTTTTGTTTTCCTTTGAAACATATACACAACTATACCTAACCACTGAACTATCATAAAAAATATAATAAGTATTACTTACTTAAATGAATGTTTACTGAAAACTTCTTCAAATCCCGGAAATATCGAAAATACCAGAATATCAGGATTTATCTGATGTCAGTACCGAAAATATCGGTTTTGGAAAAACGATGCGATATTGCGACCCTTACTACACACCATCTACGAACATGCGACGCGAGGATTGCGGGCAGCGGGGAGAGGTTTGCGGGCGTGCAAGCCGAAGTTCGCGGGTGGCGAGGGGCGATGCTCCCGCCCTTCACCTTATGACTTGACTGCATTCAATTCGTTGTATAGTTGTGTTAACTTTTGATAATCATTTTGTTGCAATTGCAATGCAAGTTTTTAATTAGAGGTGAATAGGTATGGTACTAATGGGCCTAGCCTAGGTGGTAGCAGGTATTTGGTATATATGACCGAATAATGTTACTATCAAAGATCATCAAAATATCTACTGTATGATAATTAGTAAATAGAACAGTAATATCTTAATGACTAATTTACCAACGTAAGACGCTTATGATTTTGCCTACGCAATGTTCCGTATCGTTGAATATTTCGTTGTTGTATTTGGGATAACGTATCTTTTTTAAGCATGTGATTAATAATTATGGCTTTAGACAATAATTTGAGAAGGTTAAGTATTAATTATTAGTAATCTCAATCGCCGTTTGCATCGTCTAGTAATAAGTACGTTTTGCTTAACTATAGGCCACAAGGCTATTTTGTTTTTTTATCCCTATACACGTTCTCTTAACATGTGTTTAGAGTAGCCCTCAGTTAAATATGTATGTAATCTGTAACTATTTCATATTCGGCACTATACTTATCTCCATTCTATATACGGAAATGAATAAATAAACGAAAATGTGTAAGCAAAAATAGAAGTAAATATTGAAGTTGTTTTATGTACAATCATATACCTACAGGTCTTTGCCTTCATCTATTTTTAACCCCCGACGCAAAAAGGATGTTATGTGTTATAAGTTTAACATGTGTTTCTGTGTGTGTCTGAGGCATCATACCTCCTAAACGGATGGACCGTTTTAGATACTTTTTTGTTTTAAAGGTGATCGAGAAAAAATCTGTTTGCAAAAATGCAATTTTACGAAAAAAAATAATACGATTTAACAAAAACCTACCAAGCAAAGCTCGGTCTCCCAGGTATTTAATCATAATAATATATTATTTGATACTTAAAATGAATTTCTGAAGGCAGGGTGCAAAGCCTTCAATGCCACTTCATCCCAGATCCACAGTGTGCGTCGTTTTAAATTTTATTTAGTTTAGTTTTTTTCCAATGGTCATACAAATACCTTTCTTATTCTCTCATACTTGAGAATAGCCAACATAAAACTCGTTCGTACTTATAAAATTACGAGATGAAGTTGGAATGGAAATTTATTCATACGCAGACCAGAGAGATCCAGAACAGATAGCAAATCCATTAGTCATTGCAACGCCAGGTGCATTTTGTCTATGGAACCTATTACGTCGTTTTACGTCTGATTGACGGGACTTGAGGAAAATGTTTCCATGTCCCAAGGTTGTGTTTGCATAATTATGATCACAATGAACTTAGCGTGTTTGTATACTTAGCTCAGTTATTACAAACAACGTAATACATGACATAAAAATGGCGACTTGAAATGTCTTATAATAAATAAATTAAATAATATGAATTTACATGAATTAAATTAATAACTCTTTTGCTATTTGTACATAGTTACATACCTATATTAAAATTAAAGTTAAATCTATAGTGTACATAAATTAGTGTAAGCTAGTGTATTGTATTATATGTAGATTTCAAGACCTTCTTAATTGCTTCAGAGTAACTGATGTAGGTATTTGTACAATCAACGATCTTCGTAACAAGTAGGAAAATGTTCGTGATGAGAGAGATAAATAAATTACATAGTAATATATGGTGTTAAACACTAGAACACGTTACTGGGCTTAGGAAGACTTTTATAGTATTTATTATGATTCGCTCCCCGAAGGCGTTGTTCGCTAATGGGTATGCGACGTGCGTTCTGCTATTTACGTTTCCGTAGTTGTTAATATTTAAAAGTCAGATTAATAGTGATTGCCAGGCCTAAGCATTAATTTTATTTGATAAAAACAAAGAACGATCTTAGAGCTGTTACTAGTCCGTAAAGTGTTTGCTGTGACAGCGAAATTACTTAAAGAAAAATACTTTTCAGGTTAACAGTTCAAGAATGTTTCTTGTACTTGCAACTATGTAAAGAAATTTTGATACCCGATTTTATGCGGCTTTCACTTATCGTATTTATTAGGCACTTTTTACTAATTCGGACTGCAATAATATGGAATCATCAAGGTTGTTTAATGATAGTTCCGTATATTATACTCCTTATGTTATTCTTCGATAGCTATGTATTTTTGTTAAGTTCAATAAATTTCTGATAATGATAATATTACCTATTGTTTTACATAAGACTGATGTACAGGGCGAAGAAATCGAAAGCTTGGCTTTTAGGACATTTAGTGTCAAAAACTGCATTCTCTCTAAGTGCGTTTATTTACGAATACCCAGCCTGCCAATCAACACATTACGTAATCTTTAAAACTTTAAAATTGGGCTTTTAAATTAAATGCAATTCTGCAGTTTTTCTGTATTATCTTGACTGTAAATCTTTTTTTAATTTGTTTCATTGGCTATCCTGCCATACTGTGTTAAGAATAGCGCCATTAAATAAAAATAAAACTTTCGAAACTGTGTTAAGATTATCTTATATGTTTATAAAAATCAATGTTTGTTTGTTC